>JAQJVK010000006.1:7407500-8007500 GCA_035578135.1 Flexamia atlantica | reverse complement strand
TCAAACAAAACATATTTATTCTAGTTATTTACAACCTCCGCATGAAAAAATAAAGAACCAGTGGTCGTAATTACGTTCCATTTAACTAAACAGTAATCTTTCTGTGAACCCCTGAGCCTGTTTTGATGTTGACGCCAGAACGCCAAGATAGGATACAATGCCAGTCAAGGTCGCCAACACTTGGTTGATAAACATCCAATCAAAACCACCGCCGTTTCCGCTATCGCTGCGATGTAAACACCGCACGACCGACGTTATAGTTCAACTGTTATTACATTTTTGAAATTTCATACGATCAGATATGAGAAATTGTGTTTCAAAAATATTCATAAAGTTTACTAAACGTTTTGGGTGGTATTTCACCGAGCAGCAGTGCGATTATTTTAATTTTTGGTTTGGCTATTTGTTGTGGGATATGTCCGAAACTACATTTTCTTTAGATAAGTATCTGAGAAATCGATTTAGATCTCTCAGATCGAAAAACAATCCTACACGCCTTCTCTAGCAAGACGAATTAATTTTGGGGAGGGGATTTAAAGATGAACAGAAGTAACCTGCTTTATGATAATCGATTTCATTTGTACACTGTAATAATTTAGATCGAAAATTATATACAAATTTACACAAACATAGCTTTAACAACTATTAACGTTTGTTTCCATAAAAGATTTTGTGAAAAAAACTATATAGGTATTTCAAGTAGTGTAAACGACGTTTTCTGATACTTTTAATGGTTGTAGAAATCTGATAAACTATACATTCTCCCTTTTCCATTGTGAATTTTATAGTTTCATGACTAGTAATTTTGAACTTGAACTTTTACCTGTAGGTAATTTTATTAAGGTGCCAAAAAATTAATTAACTATAAAGCTAAAAACATTATGATATTTTAATTAAATGTTGACTCAAAACTATTTATGTACTATGCACCTTAAGCGGAAAGAAATTACAAAAAACAGAAATTGATTATGTCCAAACTTAAAACAATGTAAGCTCCGGCGTTCTGGTGGGATTGTGAAGTGAACCCTGTAGTTTGTGGAGAGCGGCGGTGTCGGCGGCCAGTGATTGTTGTGAACGATTATTGACCTCTACCGCGACCCGTTGAATCACAGACATCTGGCAACGTTGCCATAGCTGGCGGCACCGTCTGAGTGCCATACTGTGTTGCACGGTGTTCTCATCGGCTACCGCGGCTCATAAGCAGACATCTGGCAACGTTGCCATCGCTGACTGCACTGATGCACTAGCCGAGGGTCATACTGATGCAAGGCACTAAATAACTGCTACTGCTGCCGTATAAATAATATCGCGACCCGTAAACACCTGGCAACAATGCCATCGCTGGCGGCACGGTCTGAGTGCCATACTATAGCACGGTGTTCTCATCGGCTACCGCGGCTCATAAGCAGACATCTGGCAACGTTGCCATCGCTGACTGCACTGATGCACAAGCCGAGGGCCATACTGATGTATGTAGCCGGATCGATCCCGAGAAAAGTTAGTAGCTTTTTGAAGGGTTGTTTCTGGAGCCAGCTGCCACTGGTTGTTGGGCTATTAATTAACAATCCTGTCTAAGGAACATGCCAACCTTAGTCAGTAACAAGGCTACAAGATCGCGCCACTATCATCACGATCATCACACTCATCCCTCACTCATATTCAGGGTAACGTCCTCCATGAGGTACCTGTCTTATTAAAGTGATTAAGTGATTAAGTGATGCAAGGCACTAAATAACTGCTACGGCTGCCGTATAAATAATATCGCGACCCGTTGACATCTGGCAACGTTGCCATCGCTGACTGCACTGATGCACAAGCCGAGGGTCATACTGATGAAAGGCACTAAATAACTACTACTGCTGCCGTATAAATAATATCGCGACCCGATGACATCTGGCAACGTTGCTATCGCTGGCGGCAGTGATGCACTAACCGAGTGACAAACTGATGCAAGGCACTATACCCACTATAGGCCTATAAGTAGGCTTACCATAAATTTTCAGAGGCAACCCCGGACACCAAAAAAAAGGGAAGAAGAGGAGGACAAGGAAATGAAATAGTGCGGTAAGGTTTGGCCCGGTGTACGGTATACTTCTAAGGGTCTCGGCTACTTTGCTGCCGTTTTTGCGTGGCATTATCGTTTCTTGAACACTGATTGGTTAAAAAACAATGATGTAGGCCTTATGACCAAGCAGAAGATGCAGTTGAACAGTTGCCGCGCAAGGAATTAGCCCGTCGCCGCCCGAGACCCTTTTAGTGTGATACCTGGTGAACCCATAAAATATCCTTTCGTTTCGATTAAAATTTCTTTTGTTTTGTAATATGTTGAAAAACAGCTCAAACAGCGCAAACAACCAATTCATTTTTTAGGGCGTTTTCCTCTCTTTTTCACGTAGGCTGACTAAAACCCCGGACAAAATTTAACCCCGGACGTTTCCCCGGACGCAAGCCTGGAACCCGGACTGTCCGGGGAAATCCCTGACGTCTGGTAAGCCTACCTATAAGTAGGCTTACCAGACGTCTGGGATTTCCCCGGACAGTCCGGGTTTCAGGCTTGCGTCCGGGGAAACGTCCGGGGTTGAATTTTGTCCGGGGTTTTAGTTAGCCTGCGGGAAAAAGAGATGAAACGCACGAAACAAATGAATTGGTAATTAGTTTTGAGCAGTTAAAAAAAGATACAAAATACGTTTTAAACGAAACGAAGGGATATTTTATGGTTTCAACAGGTATCACACTAAAAGGTTCTCGGCCGGCGACGGGCTAATTCGTTGCGCGAAACTGCTCAAGTGCGTCTTCTGCTTGGTCACAAGGTGTACATCATTGTTATTTTAGCCAATCAATATTCCAGAAACGATAATGCCGCACAAAAACGGCAGCAAAGTAGCCCGTCTGCCGGGACCCTTAAAATTACATCGGACCAAACTTTAACACACCATTTCATTTCCCTTGTCCTCCTCTTCTCCCCCCTCCTTTCCTTGGGTGTCCGGGGTTGGCTATGAAAATTTATGGCAAGTCTACCTATAAGCAACTGCTACTGCTGCCGCGGTCCGCTTACCATATTTGCCATCGCTGGTGCCAAGCAAGTATTAGAAATGGTCGCACTCGCCGCCCTTAGATGCAACCATCAAATCTCGTGAAAAATCACAGTAGAATTTGTTGTTAAAGTTTCTAAACAATTTTATTTCAACTCATAATTATTAATGGTGGTTGACTATGAAAACATTATCCAGTCATTATACTAGTTACTTTTCTTTTTAACTACGTACATTTCAGTTATATCTACTAACTAAATCGTTCGTTTTCCGGTAAAAGCAGTAACAGAAAGTGACTTATCAGAGGGAGAGCGGGAGCGAACGTCTCCTTTGTTTACGTTTCATGGCGGCGGGAATGGCGGGATCCACCCAAACTAAATTGCTCTGTCATAAACATCGACCCGATGCTGCCTGTTCACATCTATCTACTGATTCTACGAGATAGTTGTTCAAACTAACTGAAGCCGTGACTGTGGATTTTTGTTTTCTACACCCATATTGTACATCTTCCAAAAAAATGTTATGTTCTCCAAAAAGGTTACTAGCCTATTGTAAACTATTTTTTTATATATTCTGAATACAATTAAAGCAGTGAAATTGGTCTGTAAAACTGTGAAACCAGTGAAATTTTCTTGCGTTAGGTGGTCTGCTCTAGCCGCATAAAAAAAATTGTCCTGATGCATTGTTTGTCCTGATGCAATACTACTTTTTACCGCTAAACATGGTCAAGTAAAATCATACCCTAGAATTAATATTAAAATGCAGAATTATTTTTCGCACCAACGTTCATCAATATTTGAGGAAAAGAGGAAGAAACAAAATTAATAAAAAAAGACTATTTAACAGCTAAGGACAGCTATAAATCTTTATATTACAATATTTTAGACCACGGTTTGAGGTTTTGAAAGAGGGCCGAGATTCGGCTACATAATTCAGTGGAACCACCTTGTGGCCACAGCACGAAGGCCGGCGAGGCCTTGGACCGAGCGTGCGGCGGCGGAGGGGCTTGCGCAACGTCGCTCCCCATTCATCAGACCGTGAGTCAGCGGCGGGGGTGACCAACCCTTCCCGTCGATACCTCGTGTCTCTGTGCCTCCCTATCGAAACGTTGGGTTTACGTTTCCTTTATAGCCTACACATACTTCTTATGAGAGCCGTTTTAGATATGACGTACTGTAAAATCTGAATACACTGACGGCTGCGTTTCTTCGCCAGTGTAAAATAAGCTTCGATATTTCCTAAAGTCGAATTTGGTTGATACTGAATTTTAAAAATATCACGTTTTTCTTTACCATCCTAATGACTATGGAATATTTAATAAATATCTTACAAGATTATATTTCAACTGGCTTCAAGGAGACAAACGCACCTAAATCATAGGCCTAATAGGGGAAAAATTTATATGAAATCCTTTATTATAGTATAAAATACCTTCATCGAAATATGGCTTTTAGATTTACCATATGTTAATATCTGGTACACTGTTTTGAATTAGGACAAAACATCACGTTTTTATGTAAATGTAAACAAAGTCAACGTTTTTAGATACTAATGCTTTTTAAATGACATATATATTAGATTATTTCTCAATTATAACTATAATAAATTTAATGAGATTCCAGGATTTTCCCCGAGTCCCTGGCATCAAAACCTTTGGTTTGAACCCTCTCCCATCATCTTAATACTTGCCAAACGCCCACAATTCCTTCGCAAAAACGTCCCCTACGTAATTAAGATTGATTAATTTCTGGATGGGTCGTTTGCCTAACTAACCTTAATATGTACTTATTATTATTATTGCCCTGCTTTACATGACAGCACAATCAAATTGTTCCAAAATGTTTTAAAACCAAGCATGAAAGCAGCTAAGCTTCAAGAGACCAATTAATTTTGTGACATTAAATTGAAGAGAGTTATTAATGTGTCTCTGCTGCCAAGTGAGGACGGTCGCCGTGTTGTGCCGAGCCGAGCTGCGAGCTGCGAGCTGCGAGCGGCGCACGGCGTGTATCTAGGTCACCGGCGGCGACGTGACCCCGAATCACCACCTCCGACACCTTCGCTCGGGGCCCTTCTCCTCGCAAGATCGTGTATATAATTTTAATCTACTGGTTAATCGACCAAATTGAATATGAATCTATTTATTGGTAATCGGTCCGCAAATAAGGTAGCCTAGTTTTTTATTTTACTAATAATTTGTATTGGTGTAATTAATTATGAAGACTAATTAATTACTGAGCTTTAAACTGTCACAACATTATCTTTTTACTTCATGCTATCGTACCATCAAATGAAAAAATACAGAAAAATTAAAACTTTAATAAGTTATGTATTTGTTAGTTTCATCATAAGTTCGTTTTGAGGGTTAAAATTTGTCAATACTAAAATAGTGATAGAAAAAATATGATTGTCCGATGATTTTACTTAAAACACAAACTGGTCACCATAATGTCCATCGAATAAGTTTGACTGGGAAAGCGGAAACTGGCACTCTCAAACGAAGCAATACACGTAGGCTTTAGTCTTGGTATTTAACATTATGCTTATGATATAAAAAAGAACAGCACATAATATAACGAGTTATCAACCTACCTCATTTATATGACAACTTAAAATTGTTCAATAATATAACAATTTAATGTAAGCGGGATTAAAATGATCGTCTACGAAGACAAAACAGGTTGCGAGCAGCGCGACGTACCGTTAAAACTGTCTCGTCGCGGAAATGGGCTTCCGTCGAGCTGCGGCACTCCACATCATTCAAAATGGAAGTCGAACATTCGCATTTTCACCAAACACCTGTGTTACAACTCAAACCTTCCCAACATAAACTGAAAAGACAAAACAGATGATTCCGATATCGTGGAACGCTCACTTATATAAGTGCCTACGAAACTCAACGTTTTCCACAAGTTGACAAAATCAAGGCGCCTTGCACGCTCGCGCACGTTGTGACATAAGGAGGCTGGATTTTAACACCGTGCTTCCCTCCTGTACTATCTTAATTCATCGCAACTAAAATGATTTTTTTGCGTATTTCAACGCCAGTGGCATTTTTTAAATGTTTTGATCGGAAACGGTCCAAACCCGTGGCCTGTTACTATCTAGAGGCGAAGTTTTGTTAGATAGCACCATTAATTCATAGCCCAATTACAAATGGCAACTGGATCCAGTTTCGATCCTGTCAGGAATCGAAACGGCGACCCTTAGGTTATGAGATGAGCGCTTTATCCACCCGGCTATCCAGTCAATTATTTATTTTATTGATTTAATTAATTTATTTTAATCAGAATTTGATCGAGTTCGGTTAATAGAGTTTCAATTTATGTCGCCAAAAGGTACAGTATATGACTGTCCACACGCGAGTTTCTGTTAGGTCAGGTTAGCAGGTCAGTGCCGCTTGACCCTGTGCTTGTTGTGGCTTTTGTCTGATAAAAACTCGATACTGTACCACAAGAAATAAGGTTTAAACACAAGAAACATTATTCCCACTTTCTCATAGGAAATGATTTACTTTAATGGGGGCTTGTTAACAACAACAAATAGGTGAACGTTAAAAATGGCTATACTGTACTTCGTTGTAAATTAACCACAGGCATTTATGTCTCTGTAGCAATCGGTAAGGATTGCAGTCCTCCAAGGAATGAAAGAACCTTCAGTTATGTCGTACATAAGACAATTGAAAACTAACAATGAATTGAATAAGCCAGGGGAAAAGGTTAGAGCACAATAAGCTATAACAACTGTGGGGATAATCCTTTAAATTAAATCGCTTATGAGATGTAAATAATGTATTTCCTCTTCAAATCAATGTTACCGTAAACACCAATAAACACGCAATAGACACAGGCCATTTAATTTTAATAGCTTAATACTACAATTAGAAATAGTAATCTCTGGGGGAAACTAAAATGAACTATTATAATGTATGACGGGACGTAAAACGGGGAACTGGTGATCGGCAACGACAGCAGCAGAGATGAGCTGGCTCGGCGGCGATGTCCGCATTTGGCCCTCGTCACCACATCACGACATTATGATGAACGGACTCCTCGTCCAGGACTACAGAATAGAAGGGCTGCGCCAATCCCTTTCATCTCAGCTAAAAGCCGACAGTGCCCAAACTCTCCTCCCTCCCCCCCGTAGTGACGTGGCGGCGATACACAGCTTTTGGCGGCTGCTACTTGTCTGACTGATACGCGTGGCTTTTCTATCGCTGTTTTTCATGTCCATAAGTGAGATATTTGGGTGGAACCGTATATATTTATAATCTGTATAAATTGACGAATCTTATGGTGTAAATATTTTTCAAATAAGACTTATGAATAATTTTCTACAACAACTAACTTAACGTATTGTATAAATTGTGACTTGAAAAAGTTGGTCGGCTACTACATTTTTTATTTTTTGGTCAGGTAAGTTTCGTCTGCACGAAAGTTGTAGATAATAAAATGAACTTTACACTTTGTATTTAAACTTTTTTTATAGCGCGTCTAGTTTTCCCAGAATCGCAGGTTGAACAGATCAGAGAGCGAACTGATTAGTGGAGCGGGCGAAAAACCCGGGCGGCCACGTCGTAACTCGAGCTACTGCTCCAGTTTTTCCACTTTAGGGATTTATCCCAAAGATGGGATATGAGACAATACTTGGAGAAATGAGGGATAAATTGAGAATTTTTGTTTTTTCGTGGGATATTATCTTCCGTAAATTGGACTCACTGTTTTGCTCGTACACGCTGTTTCGCGCGCCTACATTCTTGTAAACAATGTTGTTCGTGTCGATATAAGTGTATTATTTGCCTATTTAGGTTTAGTTTTGTTTGATAAGCTGTTTATTAGTTTAAAATGTGTTTGAAAAATGGTGGCTTGTAGTGTAGCTTCTTGCAGAAACGACTCCCGAACTTAGAATACTATTTATTACTATTTAACTATTTATTAGAATTATAGACATCTAAACAACAAATGTCAGTTGTTGTCCTGGAACAAGAGGAAAATCGCCCAAAAGAATGAAAAATGGCAAAAATGGGCTAAATCACGAAAAAAATAATTCCAAACTGTTGTAAGATATTGTTTTTAGTCAGTTTGTAAGAAAGATTTACATGTGTACTTATGTATTGAAATTGCGATATAAATTAAATTAACTCATGTTTGTTTTTTTATACATCAAAGGTTTGAAATTGTTTGATGGTAGTTATTTGTAAGACATAATGGACAATCGTAAATAATTATGATGTACATGTAATTAATTATGCCAGACCCTAAGCCGTAGCGAGAAAAAAGTTTTGGGGGGGGTTTGAACTCCTTGGTTACAGGAAGTGAAAAAAATAACTTTCTAAGCCTTTCTTTTGAACACAATTTCAACATTTTCGGGGGGGGGGGGGTTTGACCCCCTGACCCCCCCCCCCCATTGGCTACGGCCTTGGCCAGACCCAATGACGGGTCGGGTGTGGCGGCAGGCGCGACGCGTGCTCGCGGCCGAAGTAGTCTCCTTTGTTCAACCTGAGTTTCTGGGAAAACTAGACGTGCTAGAAAAAAAGTTTAAATACAAAGTGTAAAGTTCATCTCATTAGCTACAACTTTCGTGCAGACGAAACTCACCTGACCAAAAAATAAAAAAAGTAGTAGCCGACTAACTTTTTCAAGTCACAATTATGATAATACAGTTAAGTTTTTCTTCATAAATAATTATTTTTTAGTCTTATATAAAACATATTTACACTGTTAGATTCCTCGATTTATGCAGATTATGAATATATAAGGTTCGACGTAGACATAATTTTTTAGAAGCATAGGGGAGTGTGTAAACGAGGCAGGACATACACTGGCGCGGCGCGTTCGCCGTAGTGGGTCTGTATCGCCGTGATGTCACAGCCACTGCCGGCTGGCATCTCTTTTTGACTCCGCGCGGCGCAGCCCTTCTATTCTGTAGTCCTGCTCCTCGTCGCTGTACCTGACCTTTATCCCATAGAGAAAATGCTGATTAAGTAAAACTCTGGTAAGCTGTATTGGCAGTAAGTAGATCCCAAAACAACTCTCTGTTGCAGACCCACAGTGACAACAAGAACAACTGATAAAAAAACTAAGAACGCGCCACAGGCGACGATGCGGGATGGTTCATCGAAGCATTCTAAATTTCGCTACAGAAACCTTATTTATGTAGGTTTTTGTATTAAGGTGAAAGGTAGTTAAGGCCTTTACTTACCTCCCTGATACTGTAAGGTTTTGGTGCTGTGGTTAGCGTAAAAACCTTGCACTTTTTGATACAGCTTAGCCATTTGGTATGTGTATAGAAGATACCAGTAGAAGTATTTTTATCCGAAGATCCAACCTTGAATTCGTGTAGAACACCCCCATATCAGCCATTAAAGATGGCCGCCTTTACATTCAAAAATTGCTCTATAACTCCGGTAATAGTATTCCGATCTTGATAAAACTTTTTTTGTTTGAAAGATAATTTCAAAATAAAAATTTTTTGTGTTTAAAACTTATTTCTAAAGTTAATAGTTTTCATTGTATATTTGAAAAACGGAATTTTCCATTTAATTCTATGGGAAAGTCTAATCCCTCCATAAAATGCGTTTTGAGGGGCTCAACAAGGCTATGGCTAAATGGAATAAAATTTCTGTGCGTATAAGTTTTCAACCTAGAGAATACTCTAAATAATTTAGAGTATTCTCTAGGTTGAAAACTTATATGCACAGAAATTTTATTCCGATAGGTCAACTATTATCAGAATTATGGTCTCAAAAAAAATACACACATGCCATTTTCCAAGTTAGCCTAGTTTTTTCGGTATTTTATGGAGTAAAAAAACTATTATTGAGGTGAAACCTGACTAAAAATGAAGAAAAATAACTAAACGGCTGAGAAAAATCAATCATAACAGTATAATTCTAGGTTTTCATCCATTTTGAAGGTCCGGAAGAAGTTTTTGGTCACCCC
Organism: Flexamia atlantica; assembly: GCA_035578135.1. Classification (NCBI taxonomy): domain Eukaryota; kingdom Metazoa; phylum Arthropoda; class Insecta; order Hemiptera; family Cicadellidae; genus Flexamia; species Flexamia atlantica. The sequence continues at coordinate 7,997,530 of JAQJVK010000006.1, read as the reverse complement.
ATGTTAAGCATAGGGCAAAAGGACAGGCTCTGACTTTTTTCGTAATAAATACTTTATCCGTCGATAGAAATGAATAAAAATTCATGAACATATTCAACATAAGCATTTGAACGATAAAACATAAAAAAATATTAGATAAATAATCGCTAAACAGAATTTATACGAGTTTGAAAATGAATTTTAGCGGTAAAATTAAAGTGTCCAGTGTGAACCTACTGGTATCTTCTATACACATACCAAGTCGCAAAGCTGTATCAAAGAGAGCAAGGTTTTGGTGAAAATTTACGCTAACCACACGTACTACAGGTGACAACAAGTAAATATTCCCCATATCATCTTCTGAAAGTCATTTTTGAATTGAACTGATAAAACCTTATTTATATTTTAAGGCCTATTGACAGTAAAATATGTGTTCTGCAATATACTGAGAAAACTTCTCTTGCGCAATAAAAACGTAATATCAAGAATTACCTCCAGTAACAATAACCTAACCACTTCGTCAGACTTGCGGCAAGCCACCAAATCTACGCATTAGCCAAAGACCAATACGGGAGCTTTTGCGGCCACATTTTGGAAAAGTTTAAATAGAGAGACAGCTTAGTTAAGGACTGGATCTCCTAAACCTCCTGGTATACATAACTTATTCAAAAAGGAAAGATTATTAATAAGTTATGTATAATGAATGAGGTATGTAGGTATGAATGGTTTTAAAACACCCAGTGAGCCATCTGCTTTCATTTCAGCAGCGATCATTAAAATCGAACATGCTTTGGGTGAGTTATAATATTTTTATTAGTTTTTTTCTGACCATTTTTGTGTGATATGTCTACAGGGTATCTAGCCCAGCAAATTTACGAAAAAAAACATTCTTAATCTAGAACAAATTGCAACACGAGCGTTTTTTATGGGGATAAGTCTAAAAAAGTAGTTTGTATAAAATATCCAATATCAGACAAAACCGGATAATGGAAAACCCCTAAAATTATGTTTCAAAATGGCGGTTCACAATACGAAACATTTAAAATAAGATTTACACTGCATTTTAACAATAATTTATCGAGATATAAGCTTATGAACAACACAAAAAATTGTTAGGGGTAGGCCTATATTATTTCATTGTAATAGGATAGGTAGTCATTTTTAGGCGCCATCTTGGATCCGCCACATTGGATGTGAAATATTTTTCTCGAATGTAAAGGTGGTGTTGTGACCCATAATTTTAACTAGATTTTTACACTGGTTTCAATGCCGCAATCTGTTTTCAAAAATAGTAACGCACTTTTAAGAAATTAGGGAAGAAAAAAATTGTATTTTTTAACTTATTTTAACATTGTGCATTGTAAAAATAAGTCCATAATCTCCGAATGCAGCTAGATAATAACAATTATTCACCAGCAGTCATTTCCAAGCCGTTTCCACCTCATTCTGGCGGATTTAGCATTTTCGGGCGCAATCTTGCATCCGCCATTTTGAAATTAACTAAGTTTTTTGAATTTAAAAAATTGTGTTGTGACCCACCGTTTTCAATAAATTTTTCATGCTGAACTGAATACCTCAATCTGTTTAGTAATATTATTTTTCAATGTACAGATACAATAACCTTTTTTCCTATTATTATTATGGCGATACCTAAAAATACCCCCGTTTTAACAAACCTGCATACTCAGCGAATTTCAATGTAAAAAAAACATATTTCAATCCAACATAGCGGGATTTGACATGTTCTTGAAAGCTTCATAAGAATAACATGGGGAATGAGTATGCAGGTTTGCTGCTACAGGTATGTTTAAACTGGTTGGTTTTAATTCAATATTTAATAGATCTGAACTAGAAGAAGTCATTTATTAAGTTTTATAAAGATATGTTGATAAATAAGCAAGATATTTCCCATAAGGTTAACATTGAGACAACATACTGTGTTTACCACTTTCAATATCTCGGTAACCAATGGACATAGAGCAGTGATAAAACTACTAAATTGTTTGTTTTTTGAGCTGAATTCAATGGTGCCAACAAAAATTTGACAAATTTTATTTTTCTATGTGAAAAACTCAAAAAACCCATTTTTGGGGGGGTTTATCCCCCTTTACCACCCCTTCCAGTGGTCCGATCGGGCTGGTTCACGAATTCGTCCGAGTGATTACCACTTTACACACGTCTGTACCAAATTTCATTAAGATCGGACCATATTTACGGCCGCTATCGTGTTAACAACAGACATATCTATATATATATATATATATAGATATATAAATTCAAACGAATGGTGTTTTTTGCTTCTGGGGGGCCCAAAATGAAAAGTTAACATGGTCTCGGACTTAGGTCTTACCATGAGTACTACCGTAATAGCTTATTCCTTTAAGGAAATTCGCTAAAAAACAATTTTACAAACAGATTGCGGCATTCAATGCAGCATTAAAAATTAGCCTTGATGAAAATGATGGGTCACAACGCCATCTTTCAATTTGAAATAACTAGTCCATTTCAAAATGGCAGATCCAAGATGGCACCCGAAAAAGGTAAATCCGTCAGAATGAGGTGAAATGGCTCGAAAATTACTGCTAATGGTTTCTTGCTTGAGATTCATTCTGAGATAATGGGCTTATTTCTACAAGGCATAATGTTAAAATGAGTTAAAAATACAATTTTTGTAAAACCTAATATCTTAAGAATGAGTCAATATTTTTTTAAACAGATTGCGGCATTGAAACCAGTGTAAAATCTAGTTCAAGATGATGGGTCGCAACACCACCTTTACCCTTGAAAAATATATTTTGTATTAAATATGGCGAATCCAAGATGGCGGCTAAAAGTGACTATCCTACCAAAACTAAGTATACTAAAAATTGTTTGTGTTGTACATAAAATTTACATATCGATAAATTATGGTTAAAAATGCAGTGTACTGTAAATCTTATTTTATAGTTTTCCCATTTCAGACCGCCATTTTGAAATGTAATTTTAGGGGATTTCCCATAGACCAATTTGTCTGATTTTGGAAAACATACTTTTTTGGATTTGTCTCCATAAAAACGCTTGTGTTGCAATTTGTTTTAGGTTATGGGTAAATTTTTGCGTGGATTTATTGGACTATTAGGGCGTACCCGCGATTATTACCCTGCATTCCATGCACTGTATCGCCATTGAGGGCGATCGGATGCCCTCTTATTGCCCCATTTTTGTGCCCGCACAGACCTGGATGCAATCACAACACCTGCTGCATGCGCTTGGAAACTACAATATGCGGTTATGGATAGCGCGCATTCCAGTAGTATAGTTATTTAAGTTTATTTCTTTATGAAGAAGTGGTCTTTATTTCAATGTTCTAGGATGATAGTCCAGTAAAATAATACATTGTGGTTTATAAGTGGCCGGGTAGTTGTGATTCTTGGATATGTTATTATAATTAGTATTGGGCTCATAACCAAGGTGACCGACCATACGTCCGATTTTTGGGGGACATGTCCTTTTTTAAAAATACTGTCCTCCCAGCTTCCAAAAAATGTCCGACCTTTGCTTAAACCAGTCCTTTTGCAAGTTATATTTTCATTATGTTATTGCAGATGGCAAATAAAACTGCAATAAGTTGTAAATTTGGGTGTTTGTAACTGTTTTCTCTTTAGCCAAATCACTTCTGCCGTCAACCCGTGATTCGTAAATCTGCACAATTGTCTTTTAAGACCGTTCAAGACTTTTCACCAATTAACTTCAAGCTACTCCTGTTGTTTATAGATATTATGTGTAATGACGCATCAAACAGCGACGGCATAAGCGGCTGTTCACAATACAATGATACTAACATAACATAGCATCACTGATTGTTATCCTTTAAAAAAGGAAAAAAGCATTTTTTTTATTCTGCCGACATGTGAAGTTGCACATGCGAAAAACCGACAGTGGGTATCAATAATTGGACTTCATAGCCAAAAGCATTTTTTTTCATTTTTTGCTGTATTTGTTTCATAACAAAATCAAGTAGAGGGAATTTTTTATGAAATCTTCATACAATAAAGTAAATATATTATATTCCTAAAATATATGACTATTATTTTGTAATACAATTGCACTTTTGGCCTTTTGATGAAAGTTACACTGCCCTCCTCTTTCAGTAGTAGTCCTCTTTTTTTCATCCAATGGCCCTCCCTGAAAAGTCTCTATTTGACCACCCTTGTCTCAGGGTAACCACCCTGCTAATAACATAAAATCCAAGTTTTCGACCCCCAGCATGCCGCACAGCATTCCACTTTCTAATACCTTTTTTAAATTTCCACATAGCCTATTCATTAAAAACTATGCATCCTAAAAGAATTTAATCAAGTTAAAAATTTAAAGACGAACAAATTATCTCCAATTCAAGTGCTCTTGCAGCTCTGTAGCTTTCATGCATCCAGATTTTGTTTTTTCAAAGATAAACAAAATTCTTCAATTTTATTCACATGGGTCCATTTGATTAACAAGACAAATCTTGAAAGTTTTGTAGGCTTCTAGAAGAGACTCCTAAATATTTAGGACAAAATAGGTAGCTTAACAATATTCTCCCTGAAAATTTATAAAATTGCTAAACTGTCTTCGAACCTACAGTAGAATCTCTCTTATCCGGACACCTTTCAACCAGACATAGGTTTAACCGGAATACACTCCACGGAAGAGACATCTTTTTATCCGGGCAATTTTTATCAATATTGGTTTAACTGGACATGAGTATGTATTAGAGATGCATTAGAGATATATTAGAGATGTTCTAATGCAAGTATGCATTAGAGATATATAAGTGTTTTAGGGATCGTACATAGGATTAACCGGAAACCTAGTTATCCAACAGGTCTTGGTCACGAAGTGTCCGGATAAGACTAGTCTACAGTAACTATAAAGTCTGACTGTTGATTTTAAACTAAAAGTGATATAATTAGTTGATGAATATCAGAAAAAAATCTAATCGGATATATTGCAATAGAATTTAAATACTCTGTCTGTCATCTACACTTTAAAAAATTCATCCGTTTTGTTCATAATTTATAAATCCATATAGCTTATTAGCATATGGAATTATATCCAATATAATTCCATATCCAACCATATCCATGGTCCATATTCCATATCCATATTCCATATCCATGGATATGGATATATATATATATATATATATATATATATATATATCCATATCCAATTATTAGCTTAGGAAATGAATAACACTAAAACTGACAATAGCCTACTTGTAACCAACGTTTTAGCGAGGGCTACTCTAAAATACACTTACTACAAAGATTTCCTGAGATTCCAGTAACCTTGATGATGTGACTGTTAGCCAAAACAAACTTGATATCACAACCCTCAATAAGAGGAGCCCCTCGATAAGAAGACTATATTTAGAATACCCTTGAGAGTTTTAATATGAAGATTCTACAGTAGAGTCCCGCAAACCCGGACTTCGATAACCCGGAATCATGGATAACTCGGAAAGCCTACCAGAGCAATAAAGTGCACTGAGATTCAAGGCCAGAGCACGGTGTTCAGTTATAAAACAGTTTTGGTTTACCTTTAAGTTTTTTTATAACTGATAATGTAGTTTTTTATTTTTTACTATGCAATAAATAAATGATTTTTTATAGAAATAACAGAAGCTATTCTTATTTTTTCTTATTTTTACTCATTTCCCGATAACTCGGAATTTTCACAAACCCGGACACCATTCGGTCCACATTAGTCCGGGTTTGTGGGACTCTACTGTACTAAAAAATTCACTTTGTGAGATTCAAGAAACAGAGACCATAATGTGGATGAAGATTAATCTGGCCCAAGCAGCCAATGACTTGAACCTGGCTGCTGGTTGGTAACCCCCTATTGGCCTGATGATGATGATGATGATGATGATGATGATGATGATGACGAATCCTGTCCACTTCGTCTCTGTTCTTCTCAGATGTTTTCTCACAAAATTTCTTTACTTTTGAGTTTTCAGAGCCCAAAGTATCTTTGTTATCGCTTGATGTACTAAACCTTTATCATCAGAATAGTATGGAACTAGGTTTGCATCAACTAGTCTATTTGGTAATTTGTAAAAATTGCACCTTACAAGTAACGTATATTTATACCAAACATTGTTACCCTTTCAGTGGGCGAAGCCGGGGGTATCTGCTAGTTTAATAAATTTTCTTAACCCGGCAGAACTGACTTTGATTTGAAAACGCGATGACTGACTCACGGTCTTTTGGACCAGGTTTTATTTAAAAGTTAGTATATTGAAAAATGATAAGTTTATTTGCACAAAAACTACACTAAAGTCTTTTATATCAGATTTGTGACTACTTTATGTAGGACAGCGGTTCTCAAACCGGGGTTCGCGAACCCCAAGGGGTTCGTGGAAGGGTGTACGGGGGTTCGCGAGAGTTAAATCAATAATGGCGAACACGAAAATTGTGGCCTAATTTTATAAAATTACTTTGAAATAACTATAACAAATTTACCATAACAGTCAAAATATTTCCAACAGTTAACAGTTTGAAATATTTTAAAAGTCAAAGACGTTTATAAGATCAAAATTAGGCCTATTTCATAACAATTAGTCTGTCCAGAGACTCAGCCACTCAACTCACTGGCAACAACTTTGGAAATTTGGCAATATCGCTCCTATCTCTTCTCTAAGATGGTACCCCTTATGTAAATTTTTGTCCAATTTAGCAATCAAAGTTCTGCTCCCTTTTTCAACTACGGAGCTCGTAGAGCGAGCATTTTCCTCATATGCGTATATTAAAAATAAATATAGGAACTAACTCGATGTAGCCCCAGATTTGAGGATTTATTTATCTTCTTTTGAGCCCAACTCAAAAAAAAGCTATAACTTCATCAAAGCAAGCTCCATGGCTCACACTAAGACTCTTAACTTTGTAAATTCCAATTCTTATAATCAATAAAAGTGTTTAGTTTCTAAATATAGTTTTAGCCAAACTAGTATTTTTCTGATTCATAAATTTTTTAAGCTTTTTTTAAAAATTTCCATTGCCAATTTTTAATTTCATTACAAATGTATTAAAAATATAGTCATATCTTACTAATGAACTTAATTGTTCACAAAGTACTTAAGTATTAGTTCATTTAACCTGAGCTATAATAAACGCTATAGACATGCTAATACTCAAGAATTGAGTATTAAATGTGACCTAGGGCCTAGGGGTACAATTCATGAAAATACATTGGCTTAGGGGTTCGCAAGGTAAAGTAGTTTGAGAACCGCTGATGTAGGATATATCTGCATACAAAATATTTATGTAACATAAAAAATATGTATTTTGAATTGCAGTAGGTACTTCAATAATTATTGTTATTGCGTTAATAACGTCCGTATGTTGTACAACGATGTGTTTATACTGACAAAAACCCCACAAAAGTATTGTACATTAGTGTTTTGAATATTTTATATAAGAAATATGTGCACACAAAATATTAATATGTAACATGAAGCGTTAGCTGACTCACGGTCGAAAACACCAGACCTCTAAAGAAACTTTCATTGAACTGACTGTAAGGGTTAGAGAATGACAGGAAGTGATTCATGATGTTCCTGGAAAGACGGACGAGAGGTGTAGTGACGGCCAGCCCTGCCGACACCCAAAAAATATAATTTTTATCGAAAAAACTACTAACCCGGTCTTTTAGACAGGTAAGTCAGTCCTCGCGGGTTAACCCCCTTTACATCATACTGACACAGAAACATATGTTTTCTGTGCCTTACTTTTGGCAGGAAAGTGGAAAGTCTTACTCTTTGTCGATCATTGCATTGAACATTTTCCGTGCCCTAAAAACGAACGTAAAACTTTTTGTGCACTTATGGACTATTGGGAATAGTTGACTGCAGCAAAACGGCATTCAATGCATGTTTTTTTATATTGCATTTTTTTATGTTAACAGGTGATTGCAACAATGACAGGTTAAATGTTCAGTTTTATAGGTTGTGTTTAGAGAATTGAGGAAGTACAGTAGACCCCCTCTTAACCTACCCTGATGGGACCAGACCTAAGTCGGATAACTTAAAAGGTCGGTTAAAACGGGTAATCCTCTAAACACCTAAAAATAAAAGCTCTATTGATTTAGGGTTCCATTAAAATAATTGTAAAGCAGTTTGTGGATTATTTAAAAATAAACTATAATTATCAACCTATTTTTCAAAATATTTACTGTAAAATGTCACATTTTATAAACTATTATAAATATTAGACGAGGCAAACAATTTTTTTATGTTAACACTTTTAATAACATGTTCATGTATTTTTAACAAATTTTACGTAATGCAGTTCCTATTGATTGTCAAAATGAGTGATAAGAAACAAGCGATCATTGCATTATTACGGGTTAGGCAGTTATAGCTTCTTACTGGAGACTTAAGTCACAAAAACCCATTGCAAGAACTTTGACTTATAGTTGTCTACCCCCTATTCCCTACCCACACAAACACACGTGCGTGTTTTTTTTACTCTACTAATGAATGATATGATGGTTTCCGGATACGAAAACTAAAACTCACAGACATTTATCGTACTATGTGCTCTGAAAAACACCTACTGTACGTTTTCATAAATTCATGAACACTGTATTCAAAATATTTCAACCTGTAACAAATAACCTGTGGAGTTGAGCGTTAAGTTTCCATCATTGGATATGGGAACAGAAATGCCGCAATTCCTAGGAAATGGCGGTTAAACCGAACTGGTGTCAAAACAGGGTCGGTTAAAACGATCTTTAATATCTGACCAGCAAGGGCAGATAATCCGATCGTCGTTTAAAACGAGGTCGGTTAAGAGGGGGTCTACTGTAGTGGTTTTCACATAAAATAAATCGTTATTAAAAACTATGTTATTGTTTGTGCGTAGTACTATGTAAAATATCGTACGTAACTCCCTCAATAAAAAGTTTTATCGCATAAGATCTAACAGGCTCACACAACAAAACAGTCCTTACCAGAAATGCAATATGCTAATTAACTTACTCCAATAAACAAAAATCCTGTTACTGAAAATATCGCAAAACCCTTTCCCTCTGAACCATGCGGCTATTTCAAGTCCTGCCAGTTTAACTTTTTTTTAATTAATAAATCTATGTTTTCTAAATATTTTGTCTTTAATTGCTTTTACGGTCACATATATTATCTGAATTTGTATGATGCTAAGTATAGTGCATTTGGACGAGTTTACTAATATTATGAAGTCAATGTTAGCTGGTGGAATAAATCCACTGGATGACTCACTCATCAATAACTACTAAAATAATAAAGAAGCCTCAGGAAGCTCTATGATTGGCTAATTTCTGCAATAAGAACTATACTGAGTTTGGAACTTAATTATTTCTGTTCCTACTCCTGCCCAACATAAATTACTGCTTACACAAATAGCACGTACAGTCCCGGACATGTATAGAAAGAATGGGCCCAGGTAGCCCGGGCCAGTCCTAATCCTCTGTTGTCAAAACAAACTAATGTCATGAAGCCGAGCGGCGCACAACCCCAATCCCCCAGCGGTCATTGCCCATTGGGAGGAAATATGCAGGCTCATGTTAGTCATCGTAGGCCCCAATGAAGTTAAGACGAATATCAAGGGGCTGCATATTTCCCCACAATGGGCAATGACCGCTGGGACGGGGGTTGCACGCCGCTCGGCTTCATGACAATAGTTTGTTTTGACAACAGATGATTAGGACTGGCCCAGGCTACCTGGACCTATTCTTTCTTTCCATGTCTGAGACTGTAAATTGTGTTATTTATGAAATTGATCGTTTTCAACATGTGATGGCGAAAAGGGACCTCAAGTCGGAATTTTCCAGCTTTGAGTTACTGAAGTATTAGTATTCTAAAATTCAGATTTTAATAGTGAACAATTTGACATAATTTATGGTGCTGTTTTTTTTTTTTTTTGAGTTACTGGAATTTTAATTTTATACTAATCAAGTAGGTATATCTATAAGTATAAAAGAGGATGTTGATATATATATATATATATATATTTAGTTGGCAGGGATAAACACAAAAACCGCTGGACCGATGGCCACGAAACTTGATACATACATGTAGAATTTCATGGAGTAGGTTTATACACCTTCAATTTCGTGATAACTTTCAGGGCTTGGCCCTGGGACCGTCTTAAAGGTACCCATGTCAGGGATTTTGAAATAATTTGAGTTAGATTTGTTTACTAACAAAACATATGAAAGTAAAATTTAAAACAGGTGATGATATTTCTTTCTGCTATTTAACTGTATTTTTGTTAAAATGAAGATTTGTTACTTGGTGCCAGGTGGTCAATGAATTAGACTTTTGCATTTTTTCAAAGTGCAATACACTATATAAAATGCTGATAATATGTAGTATAACATAAAATAAATAATTGATTACTGAAGGACTCCAGTGATCACTGATCACTTATACTTGAAGGACTTTTTTTATGACAACTAACTGCTATTTAAAGAGGAAGAGTGTGCTACTGTAAAGAATTAATTTTACCTACAACACTTTAAAAAAATTGCCGGGACGGCTCATTCAAACGTTTTGCTCAATATAGAGTCTAAAAACGTAAGACAGCACTTTTTAATAATTGCTGGAGTGGCATTGTAATTTTTTGTTCAAGGTAGACCCTAAAACCTTAAGAAAATGATCTTTTACAGTGAATAAAATTTCAAGCTAACTTCTTTGATTCCTCTAACACGTATGCCTTCATGAAGGAAATAAATAGGATTTCTAATACGCAGGTCTGCTGCGACGGGGGTGCATAATAAAGTTTTAATTAAGGGTAACATATGCGAGCAGATTCAAAGTGCCGTCGAAAAAGCCAAGGGTGCCGTTCCTTATATTGTGCCCCATGATCATCATCAGGGCAAGCTCAGGTACCGTGGAAACGACCATTAAATGCTTCTCGGCGTTCGTCTCTGTAAATTGGCCTCTTGAGTGTGTGAGCGCAATCCTCTTCACCTGATAGCACGATCGACTGGACAGGCGACACAAGCAAAACGCACTTGCAAGAGGAAGGACCACCGATATTGGGCATGAGCCTACCCAGGGCAGCAACACCATTTGGGGCTTTGTCGGTGGGGCGTTGGATATGGTCACATTTTTTTATGTACAGGCAGTTTATGCAGGAATATTATATTCCTGCATATACCCCCGTCGTAGCAGACCTTCGTACTAAGAGCGAATTTCTAAAAACTTTTGCTTTATGGAAGTACATTTGATATGTTCAAAGAAGTAGATACATTACATACATTTTACAATAAGAAAAATAAATGGGAAAGCAAAACTATATAATTCATGGGTGATAGTGTATGTATAATTTTAATCGTGAGCGAAGCCACGGGTTCTTCTAGTTAGGAAATAAAGGCCCGAAATTTCAAACAGCCACCAAATATTTTTTTATTAATATTTAATAAATTAATTGACTGAAAACTAGACCAGAAAGGAAGAAAATCTTTTAGGTAAGTACAGGGCTTGTAACAGTTCTTGAGGTTGAAAAAAATAAAAAAAATAACTCAAATAAGAAAAAAAAAACCAAAAAATAACCTTTTGTACACAAAAAAGCTGCTAAAAATTAGAAAACCGGTGTTATATTGGGGATAATACATTCTTAACCTTGGTAAAAAAGAAAATCTGAACAGAATAATCACAAATCTGCCTAGATTTGACGGCGAGACTTGGTTTTCAAGCAACGAGACTTAGTTTTCATGCAACAAGACTTAGTTTTCACACATTTTAGGATAATGAGATTCGTCTGCTGCGATGCTGCTACGAGATCGTCTGACAGACGAATACTGTAAACAGGGCTTTGTAGCAGTTCTTGAGGTTGGAAAAAATAAAAAAATACGGTAACCAAAATTCCAAAAAAAATAACAAAAATAACCAAATTCCAAAAAAAAATAACAAAAAATAACCAAGAGCAAAAAAAATAACAAAAAAATAAAAAAATAACCTGTTACAAGCCCTGTAAGTATAGACTGAGATGTATATCAGCTTTTAATAGTGAACAATTTCCCAATTTATGATGCTATGGTGCTATGTTTTTTTTGAGTTCCTGGAATTTTAATCTTTTGTTAATCAATCACGTATTTTAGGAAATAAAGGCTCTATATTTCTTATGTTCACAGAATATTTATTAATATTTAAGAAATGAATCAGATGTCAAAATAAAGCTGAAAACTAGAACATAAAGAATAGAAAGAAAGAAAACATTTTAGATAAGTATAGTTAGTGCAGTAGACCACTAGGATGCTAATTTTTTCTCTTATTTAATAGTTTTGCATCTAAAATTTAGGTTTACGGCCTTAAAAAATGTTTGATAGCTTTAAAGTATAGAAAAAGGTGGCCACCATTTTGAATCCCATCAGATATGGCAGCAACGTGCGAAGGACATATGTTTTGCAGTAATCCATTCTTGTTGTTGTATCATGCAATGATTAGTTTTGCTTTGGAAATGGGAAAATATGTTAATAACAACTAATTTTGTTAATAAATTTTAACTTTGAAAGAATTATAACATCTGTTTGCCATTATGTATCCTATCAGATATGGCAGCATTGTGCAAGCTAAGTTTAGTTGTTTGGAATTTTCTTAGCCTAAATATAATGTAAAAGTTTTACCTTATAAAGGTTATAAAACATCTATAAAACAATCTTTTGCATAATTTTAAATTATTTTATAAATTTTTAACTTTTGCGTGAGGTACACTCAAGCACTTGCAAGCACGCCATCCCATTATAGTTTAATATATTTTTTAAATTAATTGTAGAAAAATTAAATTGAAATTACAACAAATTAACAAGGGCTTTGTGAGTTGTCATGTGTTACAAAATAACGACAAAATATAAACAATTGCAGTCACATGTTTTATTGGGAAAATGAGTAAGAACTAAACCCAAATATTTTCTGGTTAAATTTTGAACAGTAGGCGATTTCAGTTAACATTAATAGAAGGTGTCTTGAGAGTGGTGTCTCTGAAGATACACTGAACTTACTATTGGAGCATATTAGATTCAGAAACACCATTTAACTAAACATTATTTGCTTTTATGACCTAGGCACAAAGAGGAATAGGCTAATAGTTATTTGTGCATCTAGGGACTAAAGTGCAACTTTTTCTCCATGAGGGAAACTGTTGTCACCCGATGGCAGAGCCAAGGGCGACAATTTTCCTGAAGGAGAAAAAACACTTTAAGTAGTCCCTTGATGCACACAAAATTTTTCCTCCACCTACACTGTTAACAATAACTGTGACAATATAACTTTACCTTCATATGATCCTTTTCTCCATTAACTAGGCTAGATTAGAATCATATATAAATGTACAGGGTGCGGCAAAAGTCAGCGTACCGAAAATGCAGTTAAACTATAGCTAGTATTAACAGTATTATTTTAATTTACCTGTTAGAGAAGCTGCTCTAAGTGACCACCATCATTGCCTATACACTTGTAGCACCTTTTTGACGCTGATTTACAGATTTTATTGCATAGTTGTGGTTTGAACAAAACACCAAAATGTTTCGTTAAAAATTCTTTTAAATGTTCTAAACTTTGAGGTTTATCCAAAAACACGTGTTCTTTTAACAAACCCCACATACTAAAATCGCATGGAGTTAGGACTGGGGACCCAGCAGGCCAATCATTAGTTCCTCTTCTTCCTATCCATTCATCGAAGTCATCATTTAAAAAGGCTCGAACAATAAGGCCGTAGTGCGAACATTAAAACCATTAATAATAATAGAAGTTAATCAAACAAGCACTACACTCAACCAACTTAACTTTACTCTCACTAACAAAACAAAAATTCATCAATAAAGAATAAACGAGGACAAAATAAACTATAACTAGATGATAAGATAAGGAATGATACTATATTAGCGCGAGAGATAAACGACGCTCACCGGCCTGCAGCGGTACGCTGTCTTTTGCCGCACCCGGTATAACGTAAGCTACTTAAACAACCATTCATTCACGCTTTCACACTATTTTTTCCTTAAGTCTATTAATTAAAAATGCTTCTCAAAATTTGAAGGTACATTTAAGGTACATAATGTAAGAAACAACCTTGTTCGGCGTTGCCGTAATTCTCCCCAAGTATTTCTTATAAGATTACTTTTAGTCCCATGGGAGAAAAAGTAGATTACATTTTAGTCCCGTGGGAGAAAAAGTAAGTAAGTAAATCCCATGACGTATAAACTAGTAGGCCTACTTTAGTATTCTATTTCAGGGACTAAAAGACGACTTGAGATAGTAGGTGGAGGAAAAGGATACATGCGTATGATACTATGTGATATGAATGGTATCAGGGGTTAGTTTCAGCCGGCTTTTTTATTCTGACCATGCCATTTATTAATTCTGTTTATAAAACAATTCTCGTAAATGTTTACAACTATTTCCAATTTGAGAATCACCTCCGTCAACTGTATAACTCTATTTTCATTTTTTTTTATGTAGACAGTAGCTTTTTTAACCTCTATTCTGAATACTGATCGCTTAACAAACTCGAGATCAGCTTTAGCGAGTGATGGTGGAAGTTCACTATTGTCGATCAAGGGCAAATCCAACCCAGGCCAGTACGAGTGTGTACTGGATGCATCGGCATTAGGCCTATGACTCTTTTATAAGTCGTTCTTATAAGGCCTCATGCGGAAAATAGTTCTTCAAATGTTTGGACAGGTCAGATGTGCCCTTGTTTGACGGTAGTAAATTCTTACCATGAGTTGTGAGTGGCGCTAACGTACGTAGCGCTGACGATCACAACCTACACGATTATTATGGAGCAAGTGCGCTCTGGCTGCGGCAGGGCAAACCTTTAATAGCGCGAAAGTAAGTACGGCCTCGCACTCGCTCTATTCCAGCGAATGTACCTTCAAATGTGAATATTCACATGTACCTTCAGGGAATATAATGTACCTTCAGGGAATATTCAAATGTGTATTCTCTTCCCTAGTCTAAGAATGTATTTCCACTGGCATAGTTTATAATTTTGCCGCATCGATCGCGCAAAGCTAAAAGAACGAGCGTGAAAAACGCGCAAGGCGCATGCTAAATGCTGCTGAACTTAATTGTAGAACAGTTTTTCCATATTTTAACCTAAATTTTTTTTAAAAAAACAGATAGCAATTCAAACGAAAGATATAAAAATGAATATGAACAAGACAATTTTCATTCTGTGGAAAAGTTTATGAGCTATCTTAACTGATAGCTTTAAGTTTTATTACCATACATTTATTTATGCAAGTTAATTTACTTTTATACATGCTTATGGTAGGCCTATTATTTAAATGTAAGATACATGCAAATATAGTATAAATACTTATCGTGAGCTTTATTGATTTATTCTTGGGATACGCACTGATCAAAAACATTAAAAAAGGCACAAAATTTAATTGTAATTTATACAAATTTTCCAGGGGAGGACCCCCAGACTCCCCAGGGGCTCCTGCTCAGGGGTATTCCGTACACCCTCCCAGCCCTCTCCCCCGTAGTGCCCTAGCCTTGGTACATTATACTCTACAAATAAGCCTTGAATGGTATCATATAACCTAAACATTCGAAACACCCTGTGTACTACAGATTATGAATTTAAAAAAATTAGAATCTGAATGCTTACCTTATATGAGGAATGCCAACACCACCATGTAAAATTTTATACAATTTGCTTTCATATAATAGCTGCGGATGTCTCGCTCGGATTGATTCAAGTTTAACTGCAACTTCCTGAAACAAATAAAGATGAACCCAAGATTAGAACAAAATCCTTCAGGCCATGTCACACTACGTGGCGTCACGTCCATCTATACATCCACGTACACCGTGACAGTCTTAAACCCCATAACACTGCTAGACGCTCGTCTTTAGGCCACACCTCTCTAAGAAGGAGCAAGCTCAGTACACAAGAGAAGAGAGGTGTTGGGGTAGGGAGGGATAAGCGCTTGCAGGAGCTACCGTATGTCTCTGACATTTGGTAAAAACTCCAGCCGCGATTCTAGGCAGACGTCAGCCAATACGACTGATGTGGTGCCGTGTCAGTTTTGTCAGTGTGACCTGACCTGTTTGATAACGTAATTAGCGTATTTTTAAAACATCCATCCGCACAAAAGGACTCCCATTCATGTGACAAGTCCTGTAAATAGTAGCAAAAATTGGAAGGTCTAATACAGATCTATTCAGCCAGGAAGTCTTGTAGGGGTGGAAGTGCGAGAGAGATGGAGAATACCCCCACCACTGTTTTTCCTTCATCGGTTGTGTATAGTCAACTTAAAATCCCACATGGCCCATGACAACATTACAAATATTGTTGCAAACAAAGAATCATATGTTTTAACGGATGAGTTATTTCGAAATTTGACTGTACTGAGACTCGCGGTGGGGGAAATCTTCACTGTGCATGCGCATCCCACAGGACTTCTGGGCTGAACAGATCTGTATCATTCTTAATTTTTGCTGATTTTAATTACATCCGGCATTTTTAGCTTGAAATCCTTGTGGGAACTTCCCCAATGGTTTTGAAACTTCCAATGTTCCCATAAAACATGATAGGTAGCAAGAGTCATGTTTTTTTTTTCATAAAATTGAAGCGAAACATTATAGAACACTAACTTAGACCTTCTGTTTTTAACTTGCACACAGGCGAGTTTTGTTCTTTTAGCGAATTTCCCCTGTAAGGAAGAAGCTATTACCGTAGGTCCCATGGTAAGACTTAAGCCCAGGACCATCATAACTTTTCACTTTGGGCCTCCAGAAGCAAAAACACCATTTGTTAACATTTTTATTAAATAGATATATATAGCCTATATATATATATATATATATGCTATATATATGTGTATATATATATATATATATATATATATATATATATATTTGTACAGTGATTCACGGGTAAGGGATATTATTATAATTATATCAGAAAGTAGAGGGAACGCGCCAAAGTCGGACAGTGCCAAAGTCGGACAGCGCCAAATCGAGACTGTTTTTCCGTCCTGAGTTGGCGCTGTCCGACTTTGACGTTTCTGTGCAAAAATGAAACAGTCTGGGTTTGGCACCTGACGCTCCCGCCAAATCGGGACTGTTTCAAAACAGTCCTGAGTTGGCGCCGTCTGACTTTGACGTTTCTGTGCAAAAATGAAACAGTCCCGGTTTGGCACCTGACGCTCCCGCCAAATCGGGACTGTTTTAAAACAGTCTCGGTTTGGCGCCTCGCGCACAAACGGAACTAAGCACTTTTGGCCACATCCCGATTTATGTCATTGACTGTACTCTCCGCCATATTAGCCACACCCATCGCTGTATTTAAACCGCACCCCCAAATTCTATTGGTTGTTTTATGAGAATCCCGCTCCTCCGTCGAGGGACATTTGAAATAGAACAGCTGGATACGTTTACACGATATTTTCTTAACTGTGGTGAACGTCCTCGTGATTTTTCTTGTTTATGAAGTGGCAGTTTTTTAATCGAGTTCGTGCAATGAGTCATTTAATATAGGCCTATTTTTAGATCCGCCAGTAATCCGGTTTACCAAGACCAAGTTAGATAACATGTTTTTGTAATACAGTGTGTTTCGAAACTCTCTCCCGAAACTCCGTGGGCACGTTCCTTAGGTCAAAACAAACAAAAAATGTCATATAAGTATAGGGTCTATCTCGCTCCGTTTTCCGTCTGTGAGACTGTTTGTGTTTTTCAATTAAAACTGTATAACTTTGAAACGGCTTGAGTTAAATTATTGAAACTTGGTACGTAACCTATAGTTAGTGTGGCCAAAATCTTTACCAATTTTCAATATTTTATCTTTTGGAATTTCAAAATGGCGGCCTTTTAAAAAAATAATTCATTAATATCTAAGAAAAGTTGACAAGTTAACACTATTCTTTTGACTATACATTTTATTTGCCATTTCATTACAAACATAACGACACTTCATTTATTAAAATCGGACAATAAACAAGCGAGATACAGCGATTTAAGTAAAGCATGTCATGGCATTTTCCATCTAGAGGCCGGCCCGCGAGTCCGTGGAGCCCCGCGCCGCGCTGCAACAATGACGGTCTCGCGCTAGTCGCGTGGAATATGCCATGACATGCTTTACTTAAATCGCTGTATCTCGCTTATTTATTATCCGATTTTAATAAATAAAGTGTCGTTATGTTTGTAATGAAATGGCAAATAAAATGTATAGTCAAAAGGATAGTGTTAACTTGTCAAATTTTTTAGATATTAATGAATTAATTTTTTAAAAGGCCGCCATTTTGAAATTCCAAAAGATAAAATATTGAAAATTGGTAAAAATTTTGGCCACATTAACTATAGTTTACGTACCAAGTTTCAATAATTTAACTCAAGCCGTTTCAAATTTATGCAGTTTTAATTGAAAAACACAAACAGACTCACAGACGGAAAACGGAGCGAGATAGACCCTATACTTATATGACATTTTTTGTTTGTTTTGACCTAAGGAACGTGCCCACGGAGTTTCGGGAGAGAGTTTCGAAACACCCTGTATATTCCTGGGTAATATTTAGGGCATTTTATTATGTCAAACAATTGACTGTCCCTGTTAAAAAAAATCCCTGCAACATTTTTGTTAACTCTTGAGTTTAGTAAATGTTTTATGCGGCATGTCTTAAGAATAAGGAGGTGATTTACGGGAAAGTCTGAAAATTCTGAAACCATTTTATATTTTTACTACGAATTAACCAGAATTTACAATTGTTTTTCCATAACCACCCCTTTTTAGAAAGGAATTTAGACTTTTTGAGTTGAATGGCAGGTAATAACTCAAATATTTCCGGCCAACCTGGAAATACATCGGTAACTACGCCGGGATGACCTGATAGTTCTAAGGAATGTTGCAGTCGGAATGTTTTTTGGCCGTTCCAAGTGATAGAATTAATTTGTGCTTGTTGATTGTCGTGTCCGTTCTCAGTACCTGTGAATGACCTTTCTAATAACCTTTCTAAACTTCACGTCAAGTCCATTTTCTTAGTTACACGGCCGAATTTGCCGAATGGGGACGCGACGTGACGTGACGTGTAGCCTATAGCCTCTATCAATGCCATTCGCCCAAGCGGCTGTTATGAAAGCAAATTTTATACTAAAACTGAACAAAGTGCTGTTTCTGGCGTTCATTATTTATATTAATTATATTGATGCTTATCGCTTATAATATCTTATAAATGTCAGTAAGATGTATCCCCTTTAAAATAAAAGGGTTACAAATATATAAAAGTGTCAATATCAAACGTTAGAGTAACAGCAAACCTTAAGTTTATACCTTGTGTTTTATTAAGCATGTAACAAAAAAAATTTATATTTATCATATTTATCTGTATTCCATATATACTTAATTCTCACGCCAGGGGTACTTATTTAATCCGCTTTTCACCGCGACTTTGGATGTCGCATCCTCATGTGCGCATGCGATCGAGGACGTTACGTACCGTGCGAATGTGAATATGTATAGAACCCTCTCCGGAATCGCCGTATTGGCCGTATGTGGACGTCGGGGCCATAGCAGTTATGGGACCGTATATGCCTTCTATGGCCCCGTGTGGACGTACGTGACGTGTATGTATAGCAGCACCTTTAAATTCGCAATATAAATATGTTGCAGAACTTACTATTACTAACTAAAATTTCAAACTTAGTTATATTTTAAAAATTAAGCAGCCACTCCAAGTTCCGTATTGTGCAGTCAACTAATAAACAGTATACACCTAGTTAATTCACTTCAAGAAATTAAATTGGATTTAGAGAATAAAATATTACTTAACTTGTATGCCGAGTATGTGTTTGAAACTTTTGAAAAAAATAAATTTTCCAATCCTTTTTTAGCTTTGTTTCCAAACCTAGGTTTTAAGCTGAGTAAGCACAAAAATCTATTTAATTAAAATCTAACTAATAAAATTAAAACCCCTTTGCTATTAAATTAGTTGTAAATCCGTATAAGGAATATGGAAGGGTTCTATTTCTCACCATAGTACTGTACTACCCATACTATACCGTACTATACCATAGCGCTGTAATAGAAATTAAAGAAATATTTAAGAGTAGTTTTGAGTTTTGAAACAATGTAGTAGTTCAATACATAAATTGAATTGGAAAATAAAACCCAATATTCAAATGTTGAATTGTAATTAATAGCCTTCGTTTGAAGAAAATGTACGCTTTATAGAGAAACTAGAACTCCAATTTTGTTTCTTTCATAGTAAATCCAGAAATATCAATTCAAATGTGCAATTGGACAAGTAAATTAAATCGGACATGTTTTAGGCGTGTTATAAAATTCCAACTAACATTCATTAATTCAAAGATTTTTCTTTGGTTAAAGACCTATATCTTTAGTTCTTATCAAGCTATACAGTAAAATTGGATCTAACAATTTTCTCTGAAAGAACCCTCGCTGTAATCTGAATCTGACTCATCTAATTTACTGAAATTAGATGAGTTTCAAGCGATCACGCTGTGGACTACCAACATAAATTTGATTTTTTCCAAGGATTTTCTCTAAATAAAGATCGATGGCTTTATTATTATAAATATTAGAGATCGCCTACGGGTCGAAAGGTCGAAATTCAATCAGATAATATTTTACTACAGTTTTTACTCATTGCTTCAATAAAACATGTGACATTTTGTTGTTATACTTTTGATACTATTTCAATATTTTTCCTTTAAATGGTGACCTACAAGGTATTTTAAGCCAATTTATGAATGAGAGATAAGCGTAGAATGATTGTGGCACGATCTTGTAATATTGTTACTATAATATTATTGGCCGACGGATGGGTCGCCGGAATTTTACCCCCCGGTTTTGTACACCCACAGAAAAAACGCCTACGTCATTCTGACGTCACAGATCGGGGGGTACAATTCTGGGCGCGAACTTTTAGGACGGATAAATTACTATGAATTTTAATAAACTGACGTTTCACGGTTGCCTGAACAGTTGTATAATTGGTATAAATCCAATTAAACCTGGCTTCTTAAGTCCGACCCCAGAATTGTACACCAGGATTTGTACCCACGTTTTTAAAATAAAACTAACATTTTTAACAAATTAATTGAAAAAGAGATTCAACCTTATTAGGTGTTCAACGATCAATCTGGAATGTAATAGAACTCTACGTAGAAGGGCGGAAGTACATAACAGTTTTCTTGCTGCGTTGGGGTTTCCCGAGAGGCAGGTGTTCAAAAAATATTTTCAAATGCCCTTAGAATTCTTGAGTGGACCTGATGGAATGTACCGTTCCTCCCTCTGTAGGTGTATTTAATGGGCTTTTGGCGTTTTCATTGGATATAGTTTTCTTTATTTGATTGAACATGTTCTTCGTATTATTTCCTGTCGTCAGCCACCGAATCACTTTTTTAGTTATTGTAAAACTGCAGTAGCAAACGACTACTGCAGTTGGACTACGACTTTTTTAGTTGGATTGAAACTGCAGTAGTCAAACGACTACTCTAGGATCACTTGACGTTAGAAGGTATCTAAACCATTTTTGTATTATTGAATAACTTTACCACAATTTGTTCCTTGTTTCATATATTTTTTTGTACATCTTCCTAGTTTCAATATCTTAATGTTATTTCAATATTTTCTTTAAAAAATCTTCAACATTATAAAATATTCCTTCCATGAGAATCATTTTCAATTTTTTCTTAAAATTTTTAATTTCTTTTTCTTTTTTTGGATGTGATGGTAATTTATTATATAATTTGATTCCATTTATTTTGAAAATTCTATGTTCTATGTGTTGTTTTGAAATTGTGTATTTTGTGTTTTGTCATGTTGCTATGTATTTCGTTTCTCGATATTAATTGAAAATTCATTTTTTTAAACCATTGCAAAATTTTATGTGAATTTATATAGCTTTTAATTTCAAGGATAGATTTATCATGGTCTTGTATAATTATTGTTGTGTCACCAGCAAAAAAACATAAATTTGAGTTTGACACGGATTCATTGATATTATTGACTTATATTATAAAAAGGACTGGACCTAAAACCGATCCTTGTGGTACTCCAGCAGTTATTTCCAATTCATTTATATAATAAATAAAGTTGCTGTGTAAGTTTTGTTGTTATTTAAAATACCTTAGTACTTTCGTAAATCACAATGGATGCAAATATTTGAATGGGCACCAGACTATGCTATTATAGATATATTTTATAAATATATTTTACGTTTTCCTTTTTGAATTTTCTAAATTGCCAAACATACATTCTAGAACCTATACATTTAACAGACAATACCTGACCGTTAACAAAAAGGCTTTAAATATTTACATAGTATTTATAGATCCGAAAAATAAATTTGGAACTTATATGGTCCAAAAAGGACTAATGTGTTTATATAATGAGAACCTTGTGGTCCGAGCCTTGGTAGGTATCATTTCATGTTTACGACTTCATCCAATTACTATAAAACATGTTAGTGTCTCAATTTTTATAAATGCACATTTTTTATTGCTCCATGCGAACTTTATCCCACATGCCGTATTTGTCCTACATGGCTGTATAGTTTGTATACAGCTGTACGGTGCAGTAAGGTTGTTTGTTTATTTTTTTGTTTATTTGGTTGCTATCATGGAAACTTCAAATCTAAAGTGTTTCGACTTTAAAATGAAATTCATTAACTTATTAGAATTTCTCTAGCTAAGTAACCTACATGAGACTTTTTTAAGTCAGAAATTAGATATTTCAAGACTTTTAAGGTAATCCTGGTAGCCGTTTTTAAGATAATTGAGCAAGCAAGAGTATTCTCATATATTTATTGCTCATAATTTAAGTACGGGTATAGGATTTATTAATTTTTTTGTATGAAGAAATGAATTTACCAAATAGGATATTTTTCATTTATTGTCGAAAATGGGTTGTATTTAACTTTTATCAATTTAAATTAATACAATCTAAATTCAATCACAATTAAAAATCCAATTAAATTCAATTAAATTAAAAATCACATTATTGGCCCATTAATGGCTAATATTAAAATTCTGCCTACCTCATATTTAATTACAGAGGGTAAAAAATGAAACACAATTAAAATTCTTGAGATTGTAAAATTAATTTTTAATAAATTACGTAGCATATTTAGTTCAAAAGGAAATTAATTACATTATTCAACAATGAGTGCAGAAAAACCAATTATGATCGAGAAAAGGGTTGGATTAAACGTAAAATTATTCTTAAATTATATACAATCTGATAATTTAAAATCGCAATACTAGCCCATTGTCATCGTCCCCTTTACAGCGAGCCAATGAGAACAAAGGGGAGGAGCCCGGTACAGTAAGGTTCAAAAACAAAACCGTCCGGGTTTGGCGCTGTCCGACTTTGACGTTTTTGTGCAAAAATGAAACAGTCTGGGTTTGGCACCTGACGCTCCCGCCAAATCGGGACTGTTTCAAAACAGTCCTGAGTTGGCGCCGTCTGACTTTGACGTTTCTGTGCAAAAATGAAACAGTCCCGGTTTGGCACCTGACGCTCCCGCCAAATCGAGACTGTTTCAAAACAGTCCGGGTTTGGCGCTGTCTGACTTTGGCACTGTCCGACTTTGGTGTTTTGGGAATTTTAAACAGTCCCGATTTGGCGCTGTCCGACTTTGGTAGCGTCCCAAAGTAGAACAAATACCCTTTTTTCATGGTTTATTTTTGCAACATGTTTCGACTATAATGTCATTTTCAAGCAAATCTAACCAATAACATAAAGTGTTTATATAAGTATAAAAATAAATAAATAGGCCTATATAGATAAATATTTATATTTATAATGTTTATACTTATATAAACACTTTATGTTATAGGTTAGATTTGCTTGAAAATGACATTATAGTCGAAACATGTTGCAAAAATAAACCATGAAAAAAGGGTATTTGTTCTACTTTCTGATATAATTATATATATATATATATATATATATATATATATATAATTAAAATAAAAACAAAGTACCCTTTAACTTTTCTTAATAATCGACTGACTAGTTTCAGCATTAAGGCCATTTTTAAAGTCTAGTACCTACCCTACATAACCTTGTTTTATAATAAATTATTTTAATCTACTGTAAGTAAACAATAATGATCTGTTTTAGTTAAAATATTCCATATGGTTTCTGATATGTTGGTGATTTAGCTGTTTTTTCTAAAATTATTCTTTTAGGCTATAATATTTATTTTTTCAAAATAGGAATTTTTTATCTTTAGTTGACCATTAAGTATTTTATTTGGATCTTTCAAGGAGTGTATAAAAAGGTCTTCTTTTGAATTCATGTTTTCTCCTTTTGTTTCATAGGTTAGATTAATATACTCATGTTATTTTCTACACTTTTGTATGTGTGATTTGATTGGAAAAGATGTTCTGCAAAATTCGATTTCATGGAAGTTTTATTGTTGGTCCTAAGTGCTTGTATATGTTCATGAAATCGAGATTTGAAGGTTCTCCTAGTTTGTCCTGTGTAAACAGAATCACAGTCTGAACAATCCAGCTTGTATATTCCAGATCTGTTGTAGTCATCCTGTTTTCTTGTTTGAGACGTTATTAGCGAATTTCCCCTATAGAGGGAAGAAGCTATTACCATAGGTCTCATGGTAATATCTAAGCCCAAGACCACAATAACGTTTTGTTATAGGGCCCCCAGAAGCAAAAAACACCATTCGTTTGAATTTTTAGATGTGTGTGTGTGTGTGTGTGTGTGTGTGTGTGTGTGTGTGTGTGTGTGTGTGTGTGTGTGTGTGTGTGTGTGTGTGTGTGTGTGTGTGTGTTAGCACGAAAGCAGCCGCAAAAATGGTCCGATTTTTATGAAATTTGTTACAGACAAGTAAAGTGGTAATCAATTGGACGAGTTGAAAAACCAGCCCGATCGGACCACCAGATGGGGGGGTAAAGGGGGATAAACCCCTCAAAAATGGGTTGTTTGAGTTTTTTACATAGAAAAATAAAAATGATCCAATTTTTGTAGCCACCATTGAATTCAGCTAAAAAAAAAATTTTAGTACTTTGAATCACTGCTCTATGTCCATTGGTTACCGAGATATTGAAACTGGTAAACACAGTACGTTGTCCCAATGTTAACCTTATGGGAAATAAGTAAATTCTATATCTCGCTTATTTCTCAACATATCTTGATAAAACTTGGTAAATGGCTTCATCTAGTTCAGATCTTCTAAATATCTACTAAATTCGCTAAAAACTATTATTGAGGTGAATCCTGAGTAAAAACGAAGAAAAATCGATCATAATAGTATAATTCTGTTTTAATCCATTTTAAAGGACCAAAAGAAGTTTTTGGTCACCCCATGTTAAGCATAGGGCAAAAAAAGGATAAGCTCTGACTTTTTTGTAATAAATACTTCATCTGTTGATAGAAATGAATAAAAATTCAAGAACATATTTAACATAAACATTTCAGTGATATAACATAAGAAATCTTGAATGAATAATCGCAAAACAGAATTTAGACGTGTTTTAAAATGAATTTTTGAGATAAATTTAAGCCTCGCTGCTAGCGCCCACTGTGGATTTAGGCGCAAGCGTGGCTGGTGCTAACCACACGTATTTGAGAGAGCTATGCCAAATCCCTCCTATTAAAATAGCATAATAATTATAAAAATTAATTTTTAAAGTCTTGAAAATGTTCAAGAAAAATATCATAAAGATATAGGCCTGGTCTAACATAAAAAGATCTCAATTAAAAGTTATTTTCAGCAGTTTAATTGAAAAGATTTGGTGCTGAGCTCGCAAACAGGTTATGATCGATTATTCTCAATCCTTTAGTTATTTTTCTTCGTTTTTATTCAGGTATCACTTAATAGTTTGTTTACTCCATAAAATACCGAAAAAACTAGGCTAACTCGGAAAACGGCCTGTGCGTATTTATTTTTGAGGTCATTATTCTGATAATAGTTGACCAATTGGAATAAAATTTCTGTGCGTAGGCTATAAGTTTTCAACCTAGAGAATATTCTATATTTAGCTAAAGCCTTGTTGAACCCCTCAAAACGCATTTTATTGAGGAATTAGACTTTCTAATGGAATTAGGGCCTAATTGGAAAATTTCGTTTTTGAAATATAGCCTACAATGAATTATATTAACTTTACAAAAAAATGCTTTACACAAAAAAATTTTATTAGCGAATTTCCTTAGAAATAAAGCTATTACCGTCGTTTTAACAGAACAGAATGGACAAAAAATATCCGTTCAGGGTAACCTCAGCAATCATATTAATATTTATATTAATTGACAGCTTTTTATGTGTACTTTCTGGATATGAAGTGAGTTTATTGTGAAAACGCATTTTTACCTGCAAAAATCAGCCATTTGTTTCAAAATTTAACATGGCTTTTATGGGAAATAGAATTTTCATTTTTTGAGTTTTGATAGCACGATAACTCGTAAATATCCTCCGATCGTAACAAAATTTGGTACAGACATGTAAAACTAGATTCTCTTGGACGAGTTCGTAAACCAGCCAGATCCAAAGTGGGGTAAAGGCCCCACTTTACCCCTCAAAAATGGTTTTTTTGAGTTTTTCAAATTGAAAAATTATATTTATCCAATTATTGTTTGCACCATTGGATTTAGCTCGAAAAAAAACAAACAATTTGGTATCTTAAATCATTTCTCCAAGTCCATTTGTCTCCGAGATATTGCCACTTCGCATTTTTTTCTCCTGTGTTTTTAGTATCAGGGCAGCAGAATGTTAGCTTACCCAATTTCGTATTTACTCTCTACTGAGGTTTTCAAGGAATCGCTTGGACTGATTTCTCAGTTTATCAATGTATTTAATAGAATTTCAGTTTATTAAAACAATTATATGTTAATATAATTAAAAAAATAAACATTCTTGCCTACTTCATTAGGCTATGTGAAATATTATTGTTCTTTCATCTAAGTCATTTACCAATATTTTTTCACAAAGTTTTTGTAAATCAAGCTATAATATATTATTTTAATATTTAAATATATCACTTGTTTATTTTTCTTTTTTCGTAATAATCGATTAATTACTGGATATTTTGTAATTGGAAATTCGCTGAGTACGCAGGTTTGCTGCGACGGGGGTATTTTAAAATTATCTTACAAAGAAAAAAAGGTTTATCAAGATCGGAACACTATTACCGGAGTTATAGAGCAATTTATGAATGTAATGATGGCCAACTTTAATGGCTAGTATGGAGGTGTTCTACATGAATTAATTTGTTCTTCGGACAAAAATACTTTTACTTGTATCTTCTACACACATACCAAATGGCTAAGCTGTATCAAAGAGTGCAAGGTTTTGGTGAAAAATCACGGTAACCACAAGTACTATAGGGCTGATGCTTTAGTATAATTAATGAGCTTTGCAGGAAGAAGAAGATTTCTAGCTAATGCTTTTGAAACTGTTGCGACTAGAATAGAACGTTTCTATAATTAACTAATCATACAACTTAGGCCTACATAATTTATTATCAACCACCATCTTGTAATACCTAGGCCCAAGATACTATTTTCATAGAGCAACAAAACTAACGATAGGCCTAGGCTAATTAGGCCTAATACTATGGAATCTGAAATCGGACGTCTCTAACAAAAAATATATCAAATTTAAACTACCTATCATCGATAGATTGTCGATATTGTTCTCTTACAAATCAGTTGATGAATCATCTACTACAGAAATGAACGGCAAAAGATTAGACATGACACTTGTGGCCTAAGTTACCACTTTTTGCATGTAACAATGAAAAAAGGTCTTAAGCAGATCTGACAATGTTAACTTACAAGTTCCGTAGAAGACAATATTTTTATTGTGTTTTAAAGCATAATAAGGGTTAAGTAGATTCATAGGTAAACCTAGTGACAATATTACAACATCTTAATACAGTAGAGCGCCGATCATCCGAACGTCGATCATCCGAACCGTCGGTTAACCGAACGCCGGAATAATTCATATTTTGAACATGATTCTCAAGCAATTCAAATTCGCGCGTCAACTGAAACTCCCGTTGCGCCGGGATATCAATATATTCTGATAGATTTCATAATAAAATTAAGTGAATAATTTTTGTTTGTTCATTTTTTAGCCTTTTTGCTATTAAGAATTACGTTACATATATAATTTTAAAATGTTGTCTTTTCATGTTCGATTATCCGAATATTCAGTTATCCGAACACCCTTGTCCCCAATTAGTTTGGATAATAAGCGCTCTACTGTACCATAATCTCATATTTTAAAGCCTATAAAAACTTTTCCGACGCCTGGGCCTGGTCATTTAAGTTAGGCTATTTAACCTTTACGATTCAATAAAACTGAAACTAAATTATGTCCTTGAAAAACAATAAGGTAAGGCTAGTTTATCTTTACGGGATGTCCAGCATTAGCAAGGCGGGCTTAGCCACAAGACAAAGACTTTATGGGCCTTGTAGGCCTACAAACCCTTTTCAAGCTAATCCCATGTTTAAAAAATATCTATGGAAAAATGTCAGCCCTTTGCAGGATGGAGTCGATATTGTAGAGATCCTTACTCATGTAGGCCTAAATACTAAGTCAACCGATCTGGGAGCCTCTCTTTAGCAAGGGCCTATTTGAATCATCACCATCTTGATCTAGGCCTGATCGTAATCACCAATATGCCTAACTTATCAGTACATATTAAAATCCAGCCCAATTCTAGAATAAAGCAATGTTTTATTTAATATGAAATTTTTACGTAAATAATTCAAGTGGAGTCTAATCTTACCTCTCCATTTGTGACGTTGATTCCAAGATATATGTCACCAAACGAACCACTACCGATTTTTCGAACTAAACGGTACTTGCACGACACAATGAATTCTGGCTTACTACTAGCTCCTACACCCGCCATAATTAAAAACTAAAGTTATTACCTATTTGAAAAATAAAGTCAATAGAAATTTTACACAAAAATGAAACTATGTACACTGTTCGAGGGATCTCACCATCCACTCCTCTCCGACATCTTCCTTGAACATAAAGACCACAGCTACTACAATATCATCGCGGCAATCCAACTCTCAAAAGATACTATGTAGCATGTACCAATAATTATTAAACAGCATATGCACGTTATTCGAATACGCGAATGAACGTATATTTCATGACCGTAATTTTAGTAAAACCTAAACACAGTCTATTGGATAATCCTATTTCCGAGTAGTGATGCGAAAATCGAAATGACAAAAATCTTTTCGATTCGATTAATTTATTAATCGATTAAATAATCGTTTAAATTAATCGATTTCTTGTACTCGCAGCTTTCTTTTCTTTGATTCCACCCCCCGCAATTCTTCGCTCCGCAGTTCAGCCATAGATAACAACATCCAATTTTTAACATTTACGTGTCAGCAAACCTGCATACTCACCTGCATACGAATAATACAAGAATGGAGTATGCGAGTTTGCTGACAAGCAAATGCGAAAATTGGGTAATTTAGGCTTTAATACGATTTATCTCAACTATATCAAGCCACAAATCAAGTTTTACCAAGATATGTTGTGAAATAAACGAGATATGGAACTTTGGTTATTTCCCATAAGGATAACAGAGGTACAATCTAAGGGGTGTTTACCGCTTTCATTATCTCGGTGACCAATGGCATAGCCGTCTCTAGTATATGCTAGAGATGGCTATGCCAAAGGACATGAAGAAATGATTCAGGATACTAATTTGTTTATTTTTTTTGAGCTGAATTTAATGGTGAATTTAATTTTTGATTATTTTTATTTTAATACGTTAAAACAAAATCTTGCCCTCTGGGGGAAAATCGCGAAAAAACCCCAAATTTTCAACGCCTTATAACTCAG
This sequence comes from Flexamia atlantica, assembly GCA_035578135.1. Lineage (NCBI taxonomy): Eukaryota > Metazoa > Arthropoda > Insecta > Hemiptera > Cicadellidae > Flexamia > Flexamia atlantica. Next base: position 7,967,731 of record JAQJVK010000006.1, on the reverse strand, counting down.
TAACCGTTAGGAGTACAAAGAAAATGTTCAGTGCCACTTTTGTAGAAAATTTAATGAGCTTTATTTTTTCTATTTAACGTTTTTACCTCCGACCAACGGTTCTCGAGATTTTTGAGAAAAACCAAAAAAAGTACCCTGTTTCCGTCAATTGCCACTAGAGCTCGCCACATATTTTCCAGGACTTTTGGTATTTTCATCCTTAGGTACTTCTAAATAAGTGTGCAAAGTTTCAAAATTAATTAATTAATTATTCCAAGACAAGACTATTTTAGAGATTTAAGTAATAAGTTGTGTGAAACACTATCGAAGGCTCTACAAAGGACCGTAATAATACCTGTGGCAATATCTCCCCTATCAATAGCATAAACTATGGTTTCAATGAAGTCAATACCAGAAGTTATATATCGTCCATTTTATCTTGAGCTTTGTATGGCCTACTCGGTTGCCGGAGCTGTCACACATAATTTACTCTCAATTATCGGGGACAATAAGAATAAACAATGTAAAAATTGATTTCAACAAACATCAGCTAGGTTTGTTTACAAATTACAGTAAAGATATAAATATACAACTGTTATCATAGACAGAAATGTTATCATGTCAGTTCTGAGATCGGCTGTGATGTTCTATTGCCTTACACTCCATTCCAACTGCTTCATGTGTAAACGATTCCCAAAGCTCTAGAAAAAAAACGGACGAACTATATCACCGACCTACCGACCCTAAAACCGTTCATTGTCAAAGAAGTTATTTTTTTCAAGGTAGCCTACTATGTTTATTGCAAATACATAACACATTCAAAAATTTTAGATATTGCTGACAAAATACATAAGGGGCGATAATTAGCAGGGTCTGTTTCGTTTCCTTTTTACTGCACTGTAACAATTTTGAAATTTTAAGTTTATTTGGCAAAATACAAGAGATGAGGGAAAAGTTTATATCATGAACCAGCAGCTTTGAAAGAAATATTTCGGCTTGCTTTATAATTGGTATTGGGATTTCGTCAAAACCTGCTGTGTATTTATTATGAAGTGAGGAAATTGTATTAATCAGCTTGGTCTCCGCTACTGGTTTCGTGTAAAATGTTTTATTACTGCTGTTGAGCAGAAAATTTAAAGCCTCACAATTTGCGGAAAGGTTAGGTAAAAGTAAATCATCTACAACATTAATAAAGTAGTTATTAATGTACCTATACATGTATATTTAAATTACATATAATATTTCTCTCGTTATAGCCAAGCCCTCAATCCTTTATTTTCAAAGATTACATCAGATTAGTCATTTAGTTTAAAAAACTGCTAGAAAAATATTAAAAGTATAATATACTTTTTGTATAAATCTAACAATATAATTGATTTTTTAAGAAATACTACCGAAAATCTAACATTTTACAGTCCAAACTAAATTAATGGTTACATATTTAATATAAAAAATAAGGTATGTTTTCACCTAAAATACGATAATTTTAACGGCTTATACGGTAATAAGCACCTGAAGAGTTCCCATCACTGATCTACACTAAGCCTCATATAAAGTAAAATCAATGTACGCCCAAATAAACATGCAAAAATATTCTAAATAAGAATAATATAGAAATGGAAATAGAGTGTGTAGGTTTGCTGCACAGAAATGGATAATCGAGGATTTTAGACTATAATCCACTAGTATCATCTAGATGAAGCCACATATCAAGTTTCAGGGCCGCCCCGAGGCCAGTAGGCGCACTGGGCGAAATTTTAACATGCGTCCTCCTTGAAAAACAAATTAGCCTAAATACTATAATTACAAAAACATTAAATAACACATTTGGGTTAAAGCTCACACAACTATTTTTGATTTTTATACTATTTTGTCAGTAGTTACGAATCAGGCAAATGGATGGTTAATTTTCATTGCTACTAGTTTGTATTAATTTTTTAAAATCATTAATTCATTTGTATAGTACCTTACACATAACCTTGCTAATAACAGTCCTAAAATTTTTTTTCAATCTTATTCCGTACTAAAAATCATCCGATATAAAACAGAGAAGACGCGCTTTCTAACAATTCATCTGTCAGACAGATCCATCCACCAAAAAAATCATCTGGGCCTTATTTCAAAACGGGTTTCACACGTAATAGTTACCATTCACAAGTAAAAAGTCACTGACAAGGGTGTAAAGTAACTCTATGGAAAATATTTGTGATTGCCAAATTTACTGATTACAAAGTCAGTATCATTAATTTACCAACACCGTTTTGAAATCAGGCCCTGGCTCCCATTTAAAAACAATGTTGGTAGATTAATAATACTGATATCAGTATTTCCAAAAATGGCAATCACTAACACTTTCTATAATGTTTACTTTAGTTGTTAATGACTTTTTCCTAGAAGTTTACTTGTGAAGCTCGATTTGAAATAGGGGCTTAGTATTCCGATTCAGGCTGACATTCGCTACCATTATCATCACAAACTCCACACCAAAAGCGTTTACTAAATTGGTGCTCTATTTAGATAAAAATCCAGTACATAGCAAACCTCCAATCTCGGTCAGCCTACACAGTTAGTAAAATTCAATACAGTAATTATAATGATTTTTATAAGTCGATAGGTGAAAAGTACTCATCTACAACTTACTTTGGAGAGTTTTAATTATAATTTATGAATAGAAACAAATTTAAAAACAAATTTTTTTAATAGCCATTTGATTAAACTGTGCACTGTAATGCGTCTGAGATGTTTTTGTTATGGCCATGGGGCCTCCAGCCATGGCACCCCCCATAGCCCCATGGCCATGGCGCAGTCGCCCCACCCTTGTGGCGGCCCTGTGAAGTTTTATTAAGATATTTTAAGAAGTAAGCAAGCTAAAATTTAATTTATTTCCTGTAAGGTAAACATTGGGGAGGCGAGAATACAGGCTTTCTGCCTCAGAAATCTAAGAATTGGGGGTTATAAGCCATAATCAATTACATCTCAATGATATGAAGCCGCAAACTAACCCATGTGAAAAAACTTTCTGAGCTAGGTTCTGGCCAGTGCTGTGGCAGTAGTGGACAATACTGGCCAGTACTGTGGCAGTGCTAGCCAGAACCTGGCTAGTACTGGCCAGAACCTGATTAGTACTGGTCAATACTGGCCAGAACCTTGTGCAGTATTGCCAAGATTCCAGCCCGGCAAAGGCAAAATTCTTTGCATTTCCGTCCTTAAGTAACAGAATGGCTGAGTGGTCTAAAGCGTCAGGACACTAGCTCTTAGGTCACAAGATCCCATGTTGCCCATGTAAGGCAACATATTTTTATGTTGAGATTGTTTCAAAAATCATTTATTTCAATTTGACAAGTCAGTATTTATTTGTTTTTTTATTAATTATGCTTATTTACATATTTTAGCAGCATTCTTCTTAGTGCTGGCCAGGCTCCTGCCAATTATGGAATGTGGCCAGGTTCTGGGCCACAATTTGGCCAGAAAATGTTTTCCCACATAGGTAAGTCCTATTGAGTTATAGCTAAGGAACCCATGTTGCTCCGCACATTTTGGTAGTGAGAAACAACTTCAGTGGGTCTGATACTTGCCTAAGTTGAATAAGGTGGATATTAGACTACACAACATAGGACTTCAATTCAATTAACTGATACATTGATTGCTTTATTTTGTGGTAAAAAATGACATGATTTATTTAGTTAATGAATCTCAGGGAAATCAATTTTTTCTTAAATGTAAGGTTAAGGTATTGATTGGCTATTGATAATGATGTATATGTGATGTTGCTATTTGAAGATTATACCATCATGCTCATGTCAAACAGGTCTATATTCTACAGCTTAATTAATAGCCACTTTCTGGGTATTCTTAGGAAATAACAAATGTGATTTGACATGTGTGATTAGAACTGAAAACAGTAATCTTTAACTAAAGAGAAATTTCAAAAAAATTTGTCAGTAGAAATTGTATGAAGTAGGCTACCCTACACTAGTCCAAGAACAACCAAGAGCTCAAAATAAAACAGATAATTCTTTAGGTATTTTTAGACCATGTTAAATAATAACATAATTATATAGAGCTGGACACATATAGATTTTTATTTGAAAGTAATATATCGAAAAATTTAATTTTGTATTATTTGTCTGCCTGCATCTCATTATATTCATCTTAAGAAATTGTTGTTGATTGAAAGTCTGTTCACATCACATTCATTAGAACTACATAAACTATAGCTGAAATGAATATCTGTCATTCACTGAGAGTTCACATACCAAAACATATATAGTTTTACAAGTGATATATTTTTAGCGAATTTCCCCTATAGCGAAGAAGTTGTTACCGTAGAGGTCTCATGGTAAGACCTAAGCCCGAGACCATCATGAATTTTTGTTTTGAGGTTCCCAGATGCCAAAAACACCATTTGTTCATTTTCATAAATAAATATATATACATTTATGTATATACATTTACTCGCCTTAAGGCTCACTGGGGGCTCCGCTCCCAGACCCCGATCATGTCTCCCGGCAAAGGAAGAGTTTTTTTTATTATTCAAGGAGTAAATTGTATTCAAAATCAATCTCTACCAGAGTAATGTTTGGTAGTGGGGTTTAGTGTTGAAAAAGACTGGACTTAAGTTTAGGATGGAAAGTGATGTAAATGCTCAAATTAATTTGACTTAATCTGGAGCATTAGTATTTGTGAATTTGTATTAGTGTTGTCATTGCTTTGTAAGCTGGTGATGAGATTTATTTAAAAGGTAGTATGTTTGAAGTTAAATTAACATTGAAAGTAGGTAGATATATGTTTAGTTAAATTTAAATTAAAGTAGGTATGATTAAAAATTTATGGCATTAGTATTAAAAAATATATTAGTTAAATTGTTGTAAATTAAATATAAATTAAATTGTATGAACACGATGTAAGAAAGTTACAGTGAATATTAAATTTTAAGTAATTCAAAAGTTAATGTTCCCCTGTCAGTTAGCCGGTGCTTTAAGTTACGTCGCGGCATATCCAGTTCCACCAACGGGTAGGCCGGGAAACGCAGGAACCATATTTACAAACTTAATAATATACAAGAAACAAAGATGTGGGGAGTTTCTCAAGGCAGTCCCCCTTGCCTCTGCCATCTTAAACTAATAAAAAAATAATTTCACACCGGAGAGTTTGTTAAGGCAGTCCTCCTCACCTCTGCCGTCGAATAAATCTAAATAACATACAAATATATACAACACCGGGGAGTTTTAATTATGCAGATCCCCTAGCCTACTGCTCGTCAAACTAATAAAAAGAATGATTTAACATCGGAGAGTTTGTTAAGGCACTCCTCCTCGCCTCTGCCGTCAAATAAATCTATATAACATACAAATATGTACAACACCGGGGAGTTTTTACTATGCAGATCCCCTAGCCTACTGCTCGTCAAACTAATAAGAAGAATGATTTAATATCGGAGAGTTTTTTAAGGCAGTCCTCCTCGCCTCTGCCGTCGAATAAATCTATATAACATACAAATATATACAACACCGGGGAGTTTTTACTAAGCAGATCCCCTAGTGTACTGCTCGTCATAATCGGTTTCATTGAAGGAGTTCGCCATACACAATGTTTTTTGCATAGGCGACTCCTTCATTAATCCTGTCAGGGTGGACAAGTACAACAATGTGATCTGGATGTCTGACCCTACTAAGCAACACGTACAGCTGTCCATGAGTTAAGCAGTCTGTGCGCAGATCAACACCAACTGAATCTATTGTCTGAACCTGGCTCTTGTGGCCAGTCATACAATAGGCCAACATCAGTAGGAACTGACGTGGGCGGACCCGAAGCGGCGATCCCTCGACAAACGGAAACATAAATGTTATTCTAGGAATACATATAGGCTCCGTTTGTCCAGGAAGTCTGACAGTAATTAACCGATTGGTAATTGCAGTCACAATGACTTTGGTGCCGTTCACGAGTCCTTCAGCGATGTTGAGATTCCTCATTATGAGGCACACACAACCGATCTTCAAACGCAGAATATGATCCGACATACCCTTGCCAGTAGCCTGGTTCAGCAACTGAACGTCGACATCCAGACCGTCATCATTTTCCTTGTCGACAGAGTCGGCGCTTCTCAACTCATAAAGGTGGCCGCCAAGTAAATTCAATATGTTGTCATTGATCTCATTGACGATCACAACCAGAGTTGAGAGAATTGCCCGCCAAGAACACAAGTCGGGATTCATCAATACATCATGAGAAAAGACGGAACAAATCGAATCAGTCAAAGACGTCACGTGTCTAACACCGTGCAGAGGTATCAGACTTTGATTGTCCCACCCCTCCCCCAGAGACATTGAAGGAATCCTTCCATTGCCCACTGTAAGCAGAAATTTGGAGTAGTCAATAGAACCACTCGTCCTATGTGGCGTCGTGAGAGAAAAGATTTTGAAATATCGCCAAAGACTAGACGCCCGAAGTGAGACACAAGCAATGACGTTTGGCGTGCGATCATTTGCAACGACGGGAGCGATCTGTCGGAAGTCCCCAGAACACAGAAATATCTTATCACAAAATGGCACACTGGTACTCATGAGATCTCTCAGAGATCTGTCGAGAATCTCAAAAATGAATCTATGAGCCATTGGTGCCTCATCAAAAACAATGAGCTGGGCAGCTCTGATGAGTTCTGCCCTCTGGGAACCGTTGGTGATGTTCCAGAATCCAGTGCTGTCGCCAAGATCGAGTGGTAGGCGGAACATGCTGTGAGCTGTGGTACCACCGGGCAGGTTTCCGGCAGCGATCCCTGAGCTAGCCACGGCATGAGCCACTTGATGACAACTCCTCGCGTACGCAAGGATGACACGAATGAGTGAGGTCTTTCCATACCCCCCGGGACCGTCAAGAAAAATTACTTTAGAAGAAACAATATTGCCACGGTTATGGAGGAGAGAATGAACATGCTCAAATACAAGCTTCTGATCTTCGGAGAGCCTGGGGAACCACTCTTCCACCAAAGCACTCTGTTGATTTCTACCATAAGTAATCAGTTCCCTACCCAACTCAGAAGTGTCATCCTGCACATCAGGGAGGCCATGATCGGCCAAACACGATCCTTGGCGCCTGAGACTTTGGTCAATTTCAATTAGTGTATGCCAATTCTCTGTCATAGGGGTTCCGCTCTAAGTGGTCCTCACAAAGAGAGTCGCGAAACTTGTCCCACAAAAGTGCTGCAGGAGCTCCCATGTTGCAAAGAATGACGAAGAACGAACGAAGTCTCGGGCCAGTCATAAATTGAGCGGCCTCGCTCAGCGCGTAGTCATATTCTTCATTATCTTCGATCAAACCGAGATTACGTGCGACCTCCTGGAAAGTACGACAGTCGGGACCACCACGAGATAGAACATCGACGTAACCACGGCAAGGAACAAACATAAGAAGAAGTCGAAGGTAGTACTGTTCAGTCCGGTTTGGAGAAACCCAAAACATTCTGCAGACCTTCTCACCACGCTTGCGAGCCGTAATAAAATGTTGGCCGTCTGGGTGATTATAAACGTCCGCATTTGTAGGACGTTTAGTGTGTACCATAAATCGCTCATAAAACGATTGATATGTCAAGGAGTCATAAATAGAATCATGAGGACGGTCGAAGTACACGATAAGCTTAGAGCTTGCTCTTGTGGTAGCACTGTCGGGGTCGTTAGGACGAAAACAGATGGATTGCTTCCCTTCGAGGTGAACTGGGAGACACTCAATGCTGGCCTCAGACTCAGAAATAGGAAAATCTAGGAGTCTCCAGCAGGCGTCACTTGTACCAACCATTCTTTTCATCACATAATGATTTACCTCGTCATCTTGCTTACTGAAGGGCATGACGGTAACGTACTGGAGAGAACTTCCCTTCATAAGATATTTGAAGAGGTACTTGATGACCCGACGAGTGGAAGCAAGCTCTAAGTTTATGCGCGCCTCATATTTCAAGATAAGTGCAGCGTTATGAACAGGAATGGACTTCTTTCTTGAAACTATTATCCCCTTGTTATTATAGTCCCGCTTGTACTGAACAAAGCCTCTTTCATCTACGTGCGTAGTATCACAGGAAGGTTTGGGGAAGAATTTTGTGCAGTAACCTTTTGCAGAGTCCCAGCATGGAAAATCGGTTCGATGGCCAGTGCCACAAGGGCCTTGAACCATATGTTGTAGAACCAACTTTCTAAGACGACCTTTGGCCTCTTCCTCAGAAGGAATGTCCGCTAGGATAACGGAATCAATTTCGGCCGCTTGGACGGGACCATCGCCGTTGATTTTAAATACGATATGCGCATGTGGAAGGCCTCTCATTTGAAATTCTACAACATAAATGAGGTAAAGCGTACGACTGAACATTGCTCCTCTACGAAGGTCTCGGAGCAATTCCAGAAGTTTAATGCGAAAGACTCTGCATGCTGTATTTGGGTCACTGCGACTACCACCTCGCGGACAAGCCTTCTTGTTTTCCTCCCAAGTTGCACTGTACGTAAAAGTGAGAATGTTGGGGATCCAAGGCGAGACACAGGTGCCATTGCGTTCTCATAATGAACTTTCATATACCTTGGCCCCCCTGTAAATGATCTTGGGAGGTAAACCTTCCCGGCTTGTGCCCCACTCTCACCCTGGACGGTTTCATCATTGTTGATGTCGTTCAAAATCGCCTCCCGGCATGCCCACCGCGATTTTGTGCCTCCTGAAGTTCGTCCAATGGCCCGACCCGCATTGCAGTATCAGTCGGCTTTGATTGTGAGAACTTAATAAAACACAGTTTTTCCTTCTCGTAACTAGCGAACATCTCGACCTGACAGGCTTGAGACAGACGGCCGTAAATAAAAAAACAAGGTTCAGAAAGTAACAGGCAACGGGAGTATTTGTACTGCGTTAATTTTTTCCCACGTTTATCAGGACAACCGACGTGGCAACCCAAAGTGCCTTGCGGGTAGAGCAGGGGATACTGGAATGGTTCCATGAGAGGACTCAATAGATCAATGGAAGTCTGCCATTTCCAACCTTCCAAACAGTTAGTTTACGGGGCTCAGTAATTGTTCCATCAGTCCTGAGTACAGCGTGTACCTCAATACCTGTCTGCCTGTCTCCAAGAACGGGGCCTTGGGTAGGTCTGCTAGTAACTTGGAATTCCAAGTGGGCGTTAACCGACGGTTCATTACCAAGTCGACGAAAATGTTCTATGAACAGATTTTCTCGAGAAAGAAATCTAGTAATATCGTCGGTGATACTACCATCTAGAGACCTGCCCAAAGCGATGTTGCGACGTTCTTCACCATCGTCAATGTACAGGCGGGACCGGTTCACAAATTGGATGTTCCCAGTTTTAGTCGTAAACTTTTGTCCTGGGTCGTCCAAGTTGTAAATTTGATGGTACATCCTACCTTCGATCTTAAAAAAAGACAGACCACTTGGATGTTCGTAACCGCCTGACACGAGTGCACAGAAGGCAAATAGGTCATTGTATGCACGAGCCCTTTCCAAAAACAGAGGATTTGAGTAAAACGATCCTTGAAGAGGTGGCAGATTAAGGACGTTGATGCTCCTTCACCACAACACCATTTTTTTCTTCCCTTCTCTTCCTCAAAGAGCCGTGCATTGCAATGAGGACACCTGTAAATATTATCGTCCCAAAGACGTACTTTTTTCAATTTAAATGCCGTAGTATTATTTAATAAATCTCCCCTCCAGCATGCCATAGGACCATGTTTGACTACCTCCCGGAAAAATAAAAGAGGCAAATGTCTAAGTTCAGAGAGTTTCGGATTCTTCATACAAAAGATCTGAACTCTCTGCAAAGAAGCATCAGGATGATGCCGACCATATTCACGAACAGTAGCCCTGTTGACCTCAGCAGGGTGTTGTTGGCTGTACCGTTCGACAGCAGCCATAGGGCCAAAAAAATAATAACCAAAAAATAACCCCGAGGATCATAGGATCCTCGGGGTTATTTTTTGGTTGTCTTCTTAACATACTCCCTGTTCTTTTCAGGATGGGACTCAATGTACCTCTTTTTAGTTTCTTTCACTTGCTCTTCTCATGTAGATGTCAGAACCTTGGGTCGACCTCGCTTATTTTTTAGGCCTTCCTGGACCTTTCTTACCATGAGGAGTTTCCAATTCAGGATCTGGTATAATAAAAGAAGGGGGTTCAATGGGAGGGGCGACAAGCTGCCTACCAACAGATTGTTCGTATGAATGAGAAAATCTAAGTCGTGTAATGTTATATTCACCCCCATTGAAGGAGGAATTCGCCAACAAAAAAGAAGCTAACAACGAATAAGTATCACTCAGGAAGAGTCGTGCTAGGTTTTTTTCTCTAGTTGGATCGCTTTGACGGTACTCATTCACGGCGTGGGAATCGAACAAATACATCCGCCCTTGGAAACGCCAAAAAGCGACTGTAACAAGTTGACTCGTAAAGAGAAAGCCTTCATGTCTTGAATCTTCTCTCAGAATGTCCCGCAAAGTTGCCGACAACAGATTCACAGCTTCCGCAAGACTGTCCCTGGACGAAGGACAGGCAAAAGCCCATTGCAGACAAAAGCGATTTCATCAATGAAAGCAATTTTGTCAGCAATATCAATCCTTCGCACAAGATCCTCTGGATAAAGCTATCTATTTTGTACATGATTCTCATCACGAGATCTCGTATAAATACGATCACCGGCCATCAGAATCTGGTCTATAGTGGATGTACAAAAAGTGCCCCCGATAGCCTGCCACGCTACCGCAGTTGCACTCATGGCCATGCACTGCGCGTTTGCTGAAAAATCGGCAAACCGAGAGTCACCTTGGTGAAAGGTTCCTCAAGAGATACATGTAAATGCCATTCTCAAAAATGAGTTAAGAAACACACTGAACTGGAATACAACTAACAGGTTCTACTCAGTAGGAATTGTAGGATGATGAATTAAACCACCTGGGAAGACGTTTGACCACCGTATAACAAAATCAGAGAGAACCTAAAGTAAATTTTGCTAACATTTAAATTTAGAATTCAGTATTTTTCATAACAAACTACATAAAACTTTTCTCTATATGCTGACAGTTAAGTTATACTTGTCATTAAGATTATTTTTGACGCTTAATGTATTTTAGCGAATTTCCCGTATAGGGAAGAAGCTGTTACCGTAGTACTCATGGTAAGACCTAAGCCCGAGACCATGATAACTTTTCGTTTTGGGGCCCCCAGAAGCAAAAAAAACTATTTGTTCATTTGTTCATGTTCTGAGACTTTAAAGCAAGAGTAATGGTTTTCCAAATTATACCATTATACCTTTCACACTGTCCATTTCCTTGCGGGTTATATGGAGTGGTATGGCTAGTCGCAATTCCAAGCGAATGCAAGAAAGAAGTTATGTCTCTCGAGAGAAATGACGTGCCACAGTCAGAGTGGATACAGGATGGCATCCCACAAATAGCAAACAGCTGCTTTAAGCTTTGGATTACTACAGAAGATGTAATTTCGGAACATTGGAAGGCAAACGGAAAACGAGAAAACTCATCAACAATAGTAAGAAGATAACGGTTTCGGGAAGTTGATGGCAGTGGCCCTTTAAAGTCAATGTTTAAACGCTCAAAAGGAGCGGTTGCTTTAATTAATGTTCCCTCAAATTTACAAAATTTAGGCTTGAGTTCAGCACAAACAGGACAAGCAGCCGTCATTTCCGTATTTCCTCCAAAGTGCAAGCAATGTTCTTAGACCGAACCCAATGATACATTCTCGTAACTCCCGGGTGGCAAAGTGAGCGATGAACTTCTTCTAGATTGAACGATCCGCCTAAAGCTGAGGTTACTCGAGAGAGGGTATCTGGAACTACATTTTCCTTTCCAGGTCGATATACTATATCGTACTTAAAACATGAAAGTTCTAATCCCCATCTCTGAATCTTTTCATTTTTGATTTTTCCTCTGACACTGTTGTCAAACATAAACGACACGTACCTTTGGTCGGTTATTAAAGTGAATGGTCTGCCTACAAAGAAATGTCTCCATTTTCTTAGGGATTCTAAAATAGCTTGAGCTTCTTTCTCAATACTTGGATGCAATTGCTCAGATTTTGACAACGTGCGGGAGAAAAATGCAACAGGTCTACCATTCTGTGAAAGAGAGGCTGCAATAGTTTTCTCTGAAGCATCTGTTTCTACCGTGAATGGAATATCTTCTTCTATAGGCATTTTTAGAGCCAAGGAAATATCTGTTTTTAGATTCTCAAACGTTTTTACAGATCCTTCTGTCAGAGGGAATTGTTTGCTCTCTACTAATGGGCGTATTTTCTCGGAGAATTGAGGAATAAAGTTGGAATAGTGAGCAAACATACCCATGGCTCGACAAAGAGCTGCAGCATTGTCAGGAACTGGAAGATCCATCAATGGTTTTAGACGTTCAGGATCTGGCTGAATCTTATGGTCAGATATGACATAACCTAGGAGATGAATAGATTGAGTAGAAAACACACATTTTTGTTTATTTAACGTTAAGTTGTATTTCTCAGCAGCTTTCATGAAGTTTTCCAAATGCATGTCATGAGCTTCTTTTTTTTCACCGCAAACAGTTATGTCATCCAGATATGCAAAAGTGTTCTTAAGTTTCTCCTGTCTAATAATGCAGTCCATTACACGCTGAAATACAGTGACGCCGTTTGTTACTCCAAAAGGCACTTGATTAAACTGATAAAGTCCTCCACAGGCTTCGAAAGCGGTGAATTGTTTGTCTTCTTCAGCAATCGGGAGTTGATAGTAGGCACTTTGAAGATCTATCGTGCTGAAAAATTTTTATTTGGAAACATCATTTACTATTTTATCGATTCTAGGGAGCGGGTACGCATCCAGTATTGTGAATCGGTTGATAGTTTGTGAATAGTCAACTACCATTCGCTTCTTACGATTTTCATTCTTTGTTACTAACACCTGTGCTCTCCAAGGAGATACACTAGTTTCAATAACTCCTTCAGACAGCAGTTTTTGAATTTCTGCTTCAATTAATTTTTCATCATCAAGACTATGCCGACGAGATTTTATCGATATGGGTGTACATTTGGTGACAAGTTGCTAAATAATCGAACAGGTTGAATACTTGCTGAGGCTAAACTACAAATCTTAAATGATTTATTGTTGTGATTGTTTATTGTGATTTATTATCTTAAGTTATTTATTGTCCAAGCTTTCGTAGTTTTTCAAAATATCATGACCTATGATGATATCTGTGCATAATTGGTCAAGAACAAGGAGTTTAACATCACTATGAAAATTGTCCAAGATCTTTCAATTAACTCAACAGTAGGATTTAATCTGAGATTCAAAGGAGGCAGAAGCCATTGAAACATTTCCATTAATGGGAAATTCTTTCAAACTACGTACCTGTACGATATTTTTACTAATAAAACTTTCTGAACTCCCAGTATCCACCAAGGCATTCATTTCTACTCCAATCAGTTGTACTTTGATGATAGATTTTACAAGAGAGGACGGAACAGCAGCGTTTAGACTATTGAGAAAAATACTGTTCGACAGAGAAGCAGACTTGCTATTTGCTCTTGGTTTTGATTGCACGTAGCTTCTGCAAACCTTGGAAAAATGTCCAATCTTTCCACACTTGTGACATGTAACAATTTTTGCTGGACAGAGATCTCGGCGATGTCTGTTAGACCCACAAAAATAACATTTCTGAGTTTGGACAGCAGAAACGGTTCCTTCAATTTTATTTACTTCGTTTTCAGGAACTTCTATTGTATCTTTCTTTGTACCGATAACAAGATTTACTGAATTTGTAGGATTAGAAAATGATTCTGCATGTTTTTGAGCCATTTCCAGGCTACGTGCTTGGTTTAGTGCATCTTTAAGTGAAAGTGTTATCTTCTCTAAAAGTCTCTGACGAATGTCACTTGAGAGTATTCCACCAATAAACGCATCTCGAATATAGTCATCTCGGTTTTTTTCAGCACTGACTTGTTTGAAATTACAATCTCTGCTTAATTTGATTAGAGCTTGAATGTATTCATCGACAGTTTCATTAGACTTTTGTTGTCTTGTGGCTAGTTTATGTCTTGCGAATACCTCGTTTGTTGGTTTAATGAATAGGGACGTTAAAACAGTTAAAGCATCTTCATATGTTTTGCACAGTGATATACTTTCATAGATTCTTGGAGATACATAATTTATAAGGAGTCTGAGTTTCCCTTCACCTTTTAGATTTTCTATTTCAGCAGCAAAATTCTCAAAGGTAGTAATCCAGAGTAGCCACAGTTGTGAACTTCCATTTTCATTAGGGTCAACATCGAGCTTAGTTGGTTTTAGTAGACTTTCCATTGTAAAATTCAGTACTGAAATAATCTCTGATATATTTTATTAGGTTGATTAAATTGAACTATAAAAGACTAAACAGAGTAATGAATTGAGACATAGCTTTAATCAACTTAAAACTTGTACATGTTTTAGAAATAATTCATTGTCAAGCTAAAGTAAATATTATGACAGATGATTAAAACAATAACAGATTAATTACAATTTTAAATATACTACACGTGTGTGTGTGTGTGTGTGTGTGTGCGCGTGCGCGCGCGTGCGTGCGTGCGTGCGTGTGTGCGTGTGTGTGTGTGTGTGTGTGTGTGTGTGTGTGTGTGTGTGTGTCTTTAAGCATGATAGCAGCCGTAAAAATGGTTCAATCTGAATGAAATTTGGCACAGCAATGTAAAGTAGTAATTATTCGGACGAGTTCGAAAACCAGCCTGATCGGACTACCGCAAGGGGGGGTAAAGGGGGGTAAACCCCCCCAAAAATGGGTTTTTTGAGTCTTTTACATAGAAAAATATAAATAATAATATTTTTGTTGGCACCATTGAATTCAGCTCAAAAAAACAAACAATTTAGTATTTTGAATCACTGCTCTATGTCCATTGGTTACCGAGATATTGAAACTGGTAAACACACAGTACGTTGTCCCAATGTTAACCTTATGGGGAATAAGAAAAATTCTATATCTCGCTTATTTCTCAACATATCTTGATAAAACTTGGTAAATGGCTTCTCCTAGTTCAGGTCTACTAAATATTGAATTAAAACCACCCAGTTTTAATATACCCGTAGCAGCAAACCTGCATACTCATTCCCCATGTTATTCTTATGGAGCTTTCAAAAACATGTAAAATCTCGCTATTTTGGATTGAAATATGTTGTTTTGCATTTGAAATTCGCTGAGTATGCAGGTCTGCTGCAACGGGGGTATTTTAGTTTCACACTATTCCCAAAAATCTGCAAGATGATAACAAAGATCTATAGCAACTGATTATGACTTGACAAAAACATATAGCTTTACCACTTTAATGAATTTTAGTAAGAAAATTAAAATGAATAGTTCGTGTACGTACACTTCAATACCGGCATAAAGTGGAAGCAAAACTATTTTTTATAATATTTTGATGGGGTTGTCATTTATAATTGTGAGTTTTGATAAGTTACCCCTCTGTTTTAAGCAATAACGAAAGTGCGTGAAAAATTTCAAGTTTCTAGTTTATTAGGAAGGAGATAACAGTAGTAGTTCAGGTAAAATATCAACGTAACACGTATTGAAATATCTGGAGGAAATCACACACAGGCAAATTTTGAAGGTTTTTTGAATCTCATACACATTTAAGTATTAAGAACTTATTATATTATTGGATATTTTTAACATGTAAGCTGTAGAGATGGTTTACACCAAATTTCAGCCTCTACGCATAATATCAAGTCAAATGGAGCCAGAAAACTTAGAGTAAATCATCAAAAATTGAAATTTCTAGAGCTACCTAAGGGTGAAGGAGACGAGATTGGGCAAAAAGTCTTAGGACCAAAGTTGTAGATAGTGAAAAATCCGTGACAGATGGTGCAATCCGTTTCTCGATAGAAACATCCGTTCGGCCACTGTAGCTCAAAATAAAAGTTTTAAAAAAAGCTTTTTCTAATGATTTTTTTATAATTTTTTTGAGGAGGTCAAAATTTAAAATTGCAAGTTTTTATGATTTCCCCCTTAGATTTAAGCAATGTAGGAAGTGCATGCCAAATTTCAGGTTTCTAGCTCATCGGGAAATCGTTTAGAATTTGTATCCCTTAATCAGTCAGTGAGTGAGTTACACAAGCAACTGTATATATTTTAGATATATATATATATAAATAAAAATCAATTCGATGAGTGGTAAACACAGTACGTTCTAACGTTGTGACTGTAAAAGGCTGAGTCACACTCACACTCTCATCACTAATTCTCCTATTACTCATACACCTGGAAGGCTGAAATTTTGTATGCTCATTCTTTAGGCATAAAATATGACAACTAAATGGTTTTTATCCTGATCTGACCCTCGGACTCCACTACGGACCCACTCAAAGATCCCATATTATCCTTATGGCAGAATATAAATTGATGAAATGTTCATATTTAAACAAATGTAAAAAGTAAGAAATTTAGTAGAATGTCAAACCAGCTATCAGGAATAGAACATAAATCACTGACCTGAGATACTTAAAAGAACTTTCTTCCTTTGTAACAGCTGTTATTGAAAGAGCTAATATCTTCTATATACTTAATACGATAGGGGGCTTCTCTGTTAGATCCCTTTTTCACCCATCCTATTTAACCGATTTTTATGATTGAGGTGTCATTTTAAAGCTTATGATCTAGCGCACCGGCGGCTGGTAATTAAAAGGGCATTTCTTTTAAGATTTCGACCCCCGAGCCTTTGATTTATTTCTAGAGGACGCTTTTAACGGCCTAGTGCTGACCAACTTTCTAAATGTAAATCGTAATTTAACAGCTGATTACCTTCAGACGAATTGTCAACCAGTTACGTTGTAAACAAAATTATATATATTCTGAAAATGTAAATAAGAGACGAAACAACTTAATGAACAGTGAACAGTCGTTTTTAGATCGATACTTTTATTGGGCATTTGATGTGTATATCGACATGTTCCATATATTAGTATTGTAAATTATTAATTTTATTCATGTACAAAATTTCAAATATTCACATTTTATTGTTTTCATATGACGATGTTTTTCTTGATGTTCAAAGTTTTTTTTTCCAGCTAGGAAGTAAATTTATGACTGTAACAGGAAATTATTACGTTATTCATTAGGCCTGGAAGACGATTTACGATTCCAGATTTAGAAAAAAGAAGAATCCAAAGAGAAAATAGAGAAGTCAAGATTAGAGAGGTCAGGGAAAACATGCCTAACCTTCGGCAAGAACAGATAACTGCTAAGAGACAAAGATTGAACAGCAGAGCAACATTGGACCACCTATGTACTTCCAGCGACTTAAAGATTATATAAGGGCAAACGTGGAAAACACATGCGGTATCCTACTGTTGAGTGAAGTTAATTCCAGAGGACAATCAGATTCAAATACATAGTGTTGGGACGATGAACAATGTGTGTGTATATTTTTCTCAGGTAAGCTTCTTAAAAAATGTAACATTTAAATTTCAAGTTTGAACAGGTTAACTTTTTAATAATAGTAATTTTTAAGAAGTTAGGCCTAATTGATTTTTTCAAATTTTAGGTTATAGTTTATTACAAACACAATATTAAAATGCACAATTTGCGCATGGGACCCCTAGAAAACCATTTATTTTATCTGCAGCATTTTAAAAAATTGACGGGACGGCTTTGTCTTTGGTTCAAGGTAGACCATAAAACCTTAAAAAATATTTTGAAATTAAATCAAGGCATGTTCTACGTTCTACGTACATGTACCTTCATGAAATAGAAAACTGCTTTAGGATTTGCTAAGTACGCAAGTTCTTCTGCTATGGATATATTTATATTCCTGCCTAAGGGCCACTCTCTACTGTACATGCAAACATATTCTATGATATTGGGCAAAAGGCTATGCCAATATTGGGGGGAGGACTTCGCTGCCTAGAGGCGGCAGATACTTAAATACGTCCCTGTGTACATACATCAACACCCCCCTTCAATAAAATGATTGCTCAAAAGAAAAACTTTGTCCAATTCTGGCAATGCATTTTTAAATTAAACTTGTTCAACAGTCTTGTCAACACAACATAAATTTTATCTTGTGAACATATTCGATCTCAATCATGTTTTCCAAAGATTACTTTTGGCCACTTGTTATTTTGCACTACCCTATTAAATGATGTTGATGTTTGTCCATCTCCTAGTCCTATCAAACAAGCTTCATAATCTTTTTGTTTTATATTTCTTTTCATCTTGCCCTGATGAGTCTGTAAGATGTAAGGTCGATTGTTCTTGTTTCTTCTTCCATACTGATCTCTGATGCATCTAGTAATATTTGTTTCTCTTTCTGTCATCTGATTTTGCATTCTTTCATTTTGAATGTCTTTGTATTTCATGTGTTGTAGTAACGCATCCTAAAGTTTCTTGCTTTTTACTCCTTTATTAACCGCGGATGACATATATAACTTTCATGAAGGGCAATAATCTCTGACTGTTCATGTCTATCATGCTCTTGGACTTCAAAGGTCGTTTTCCAAACAGCATTCTTTGCTTCTACATGTTTCTTATGAGCAATCAAAAGCTCCTCTTTCAACATGTGAGCAGATTATTCTTTTCCTTTTATAGAGACTCACTTTCTTGACTCTTCTTCCGCTAATCATGGCCCCCAAAAGGGTGGGGCTGGTGCAACTCTGGTCACAGAGCCCAGACCTCTAGGGGCCCAGGGCTAGCCCTATTTAATTTATTTTATATTTATTATAGAATATTTTACAGCATACTACAATCAAAAACTCAAATATATAAATTGTTATGGAGTTTAGCAAAATAATATAAATTTTAGATTTGAGGTTAGTTACTATTTAATTAGGTGTGTACGTGCCAGTTACTGTTGTTTGCATATTATACAACAGTGTTCTCGGGCCTCAACTGAATTTTAACCTTGGTCAGTAAGAGAAATCAATCTCAAAATGGAAATAAATGTACTTTCAGTAATATAAAAGTGAATGATTTATTTTAATTTATGGTTGATTGAAATAATTTTGCCAGTAAATTTTGATTTTTAGATTGAAGTAATAGCATTAATTGTTATCAATTATCAGTTCAAATTAAATTTTATAAAGGTTTAAAAAATTACCATGTAATTTTTTGAACGCAGCATAGCACATGAACATGGGGGGCCCCAAGGCTGACCCTGGTTTCAGGGCCCACAATCGAATGTGGGGACTATACCGCTAATGGTGCTAGAATATTCTCTATTTTATTCACTTGTTTAATTTTATTGAGATTAAAAAACTGAAATACCAGTTTGCTGTCTTTGATTTTGTTTTTTGCCTATTTTTAGCGAATTTCCCCTATAGGGAAGAAGCTATTACCGTAGGTCTCATGGTAAGACCTAAGCCCCAGATCATGATAACTTTTCGTTTTGCAACCCCCAGAAGCAAAAAACACCATTCGTTCAAATTTTTGGATATATATATATATATATATATATATATATATATATATATACAGGTATATACCACCTTTCGGGGACGTCAACAACTGAGATTCTGAAACTTATACTAACGTACATGTTCGTCATATTTCAAGGACCTATATACTGAAACCGTGTATAAGACGTTTTGGGGACCTGAGTTTACGAGGACCTCAACCTGAAAAGCGCGGGAAGCGTATTGTTGCTTTTTTCTTTTAACCACACTCCATACACTCATCTCTCTCTCTCTCTTACCCTCTCTCTATCTCCCTCTTGACATGTTGCAATCGTAATCGTAAAAAATAATTGAATCTACAACATTTAGGAATTCGTCATTTGACAGAGGGACTCAAAGCGGGAAACTGATAACGGGCTGCTATCACTTGTTTATAGATCACATGTCAGTGGTTTGACTCACGCCTTGTATAGACGACCACCCGCCTATGGATGAATTTTTGCATGCTGCTAAGTTAAATAATAAAAATAAGGAACGTTGTACTATTAATAAACCTAAAGGGTTATTTATGAATGAGAAAATGCGGGCGGGCATTAACTGCGCGAACTGACCTGAGTCAGGTAGTCGGGTGTTCCTGAACTGCGCGAACTACTCCAGGTAGCCACCAGATACGTTCCTTAATTGCGCGAAGTGGCGGCCCTCTTTGACTGAAGAATTCTTAGATGTGAGCATTTAAGAATTTGTCAAAGCTCAAGTCATCTGCAGAGAGTGCATTCATTACGGATTTGATGTTCTACTAAAAGGGAGAAAGTGCTCAACAGTTTATTTCGAACTGAGTAAGCGTATTTAAGTTTGTAATGAAAATAAAATAAAATTTATAGAATATGTTAATAAAAATAAAATGCACCTTTTCGGGGATTTAGAAAATATGATGGCTTCAAGACGGCGACCAAAGTGCATGTTATTCAATCGCTTACGTTAAAAATAACATAGCAATATGGGGTTTTATAAAGTATTGTCGTAGTTTTTCACAATAAATTGCTCTGAACGGAAAAATAAGTAAACCGTATTTTCAAAGTAAATCCCGATACTGTAGAATAAATAACATTTATTAATTAATTAATCTATATATTAATACGCAAGCGGTTTTCTTTTCACAGCCCAACCGCAATAACGGCTGGACAGATTTTAACGTTTGAGGTGTCAAATTAAAGGGATTGCTATGTAGATTTGTCATCAAGTCTCAGAATTTTAAAAAAGGGCGTCACTAAAGCACACTAAAGGGCTGAAGGTTAGGAACAGTGGCGCTATTCATCGAAATTTGAGCAAGCTCAGTTCACTTTGTTTACAAACTGAACGTACGGTCAAACCTGTAAAGCTCTGAAATAGTTCTACAGGTAAACCACAGATTGCAGCACTTTATTTTTTTTTAAAGGGTTTTTGTTTTTCCAGCTGCTTTGGCTTTCAACAAAAAGATTTATTATGTAATTTAGGTTATGTTATGAAGTGTTTTTAAAGGGCTTAAACATTTCAGTTCCCAGTTTTAAAATGTAGTTTACGATATCCCAATACATTTCAGCATAGTGTTTTTTTTAAGTTTTATTAACTTGAACCAATTATTTTTTGATATGGTGCAGTCAGTAATAATGCCAATAAGAAGAAGGCGAATATTGACCGATCGGAAGGAACACGATCGCGACCGCCTAGAATCACCCTCCCGATGTAACATATTTGATGCTCTTTCCAACCTCAGACAAATGAACTTACAATGTTTTCATCGCGGTGGGTTGCATTTCAAGAATTAAAAGACTGGTAGACATAGTGCGTCATTTACTTCGCGTTGTTGTCACATAGGAAAGGACCCCTACAAAGACAGCTGTCCCCTACGATTTCGGTTTGGCGATAACTATCAGGTGCAGGGGCAGTCCCTAAACGCTCACGGCGCCAGTGTTTGCTCTCGGTCAGCTACATATGTTGCTGTAAGCAGAGCTCGATCTTTTGCCGGTATTAAAATATACATTTCAGAATAAAGAGAACATGGAAAATGAAGGTGTTTCCCAAAAAGTCGTTAACCGGAAACTCCTGCAGTGAATCAAATGAACTTTTAGAGTTTCAATGACTTAGCCAAAGCATAATTTTGCTATTGAATTTAGCCCTTTGATTAAATTTCAAAAGTATACAAGTAGGCTGTTTATTCTTCTTTCTTTTGCCATGATTTTTATGATTTTTTGCTCGATGTCGAGCTACGTGTTATCTAGTTAATATTAATATTTCATACAATTATGTGTATATTCCCTGAAATAAAATGTTAATCTTCAAATGGTTTTCTGTGATGTCATAGTAATACGACTACAATAAATAAAATGTAAATAGGACCAAGGAAGGTACTGCAATAAAAATTCAGAAATTTAAAAACATACTTATATCTTTATTCAAAAAATAACGCCATAATCACAATCATAATTAAGGCACCTACACAAGATAGATTTTGCACGAAACGCACTTTACAAATTGCAATCTGTCAATAATGGTTTGCGGTATATGATGACACGTAAACAAGGACATTCCTTCTGCCGGCAACTCACCCCTACCTGGCGTGGACTTCGCGCAGCTAAGGAACATTTTTTGGGACCCTTAGAGGGATTAGCGCAGTTAATGAGCTCTTTCGCGCAGTTAATGCGCGACCGAAAATGCAATCCGAAACTATAAAAAATTGTAAAATTGTATATTAGTAGGAAATTAATAAAACATTTTGAGTTTTTAAGCTTTCCCAAGCTATCGATTTTGTATGTCAGAAATAATTTATAGATTCAAACTTCTGCAGGGGCCCCGCTAGATAAGAGAGAATGATTGTTTGGCTCCTACGTAAACTTGATAAGGAGCGCTCACCGGGCCTGGCGACAAGATGTCTGGTCCAACTGCCAGCAACTGACCTTGAGTATATTTTGTTCCACCTTTCAATCAAATCAAGCCACTGTTGACTTGGCAAGCTATTTTTAAACATTGATTTAATTTACTAATAGTCAAATTAAGTGATTGCCATGATCTTTAATTCAACAAATTATTTAATTTGTGATGCCTAATTTGATAATTGTCTTGATAAATGTTTTACGAGATAAAAAAATCTAAAATTTAAAATTTACATGTTTACTTTCATGAAAAATAATAATACAAGTTTGATTGGCACTCTGATTAAATTGAATTTTCGTTCTTTTAACATTCCCGTTTGATATAATTCTAATAATCTTGAAACACTAACACATTTATTGGTTCTTACAACGGGCTAGAAATATTTAACTTAAAATTACTTAGTTCGAGGCTTAGACATGTTTAATAGATTATTATTTTGTATTTTTAACGATTATACAAATAAAATATTAGGGCCTACGTCTCTTAGAACCGCAGACGTAAAATGATGCATTCCTAGCTCGTTTGATAAGGTTGTCCGATAACTGTAAACTAACCAGATTACTAACCTAGGCGATTTTATTCACATTACACTCATACTAATTGTATCCTTCTTTGTACTCTTTATTAAAATGATCCCCCTTTACGAAACTATGACTTGCTTGGATGGAACAGTCACAGTGGTATGACGGTCACGTAATGCCAGCATATAATTTGCGTTTGAAAAATATGTCCAGCTTAGTCACGTCACATGTTCGATTTTCTTCACGTCAACACAGAATTACGGTTGATTTTTGCGATTTTAGGCTACACATAATCAAGACATCCTGGAAAAATATCAATGCAACTACTGAATGCAAGGGTTAATTTCAATCGCAAGCTATATTTTTTATATTTAGCCTTTGGTGTCCCATTTGCTTGCTAGAATACCGTTTCAAAATTTTCTACGTGACCCAGTTATATTTCATACAGCGACCAAAGAATATTATAGAAGAATACTATAAAATTAATAAAACTATGAAGCGCGAGAGGGAGGGAAATTTCGCACTTATCGCTCACCAGCGCCAGAAATGTCAATCAGAAAACAAACTATAACCAGCGAGTATTATTCGCAAGATCCCCGCTAAGTATATCATTGGCTGGAGCATTTCGGTTTTTTGTCACAACGTCGTTTCCTATTGGATGAATCATTTGCTTTGTTGTTGTTTATATCTAGCCCTAAAAGTTTATTGATTGTCCGCTCTTTTGATGTTCCAGAACTTCTCGTGTGTTTTTGTCAACCTTCGAGGGGTTGGCATGTCGCTGGCGATTCATAATTATATAAATTTCCCTCCCTCTCGCGCTTCATAGTTGTATTAATTCAAATATTTTATTACTACTTGATCGCTGATGTTACAATGAGGAGGGCACTAATCAGAAATCACTGAAGGCCCCTTAGCTCACCCTGAGTTCTATGAATGTTTAAGAGAATTATTGTTCGCAGCAGTAGCTTCAATCCTCACTGGCTTATCACCTGATTATAACCTAGCTGGATATTTCTAGCTTAGGTACCAATACCATGGCTCACTATTTACAATAAGGGAGGTTGTCACGATTTGAGGCAGTGTTGTGGTTGTCTTCAGTGAACAAGTTTGGTTCCCCACCAGGGAAGACTGGACTTGATGGCAGGGTTGACGGGAGTGTACTGACGACCGAGATGAAGGGGGACGAAACCCTTTAAGAGCTCCATAGCTCTTGAAGAAAAAAATAGCTCCATCCATTGAATCCATTGAAAAGAATCTTTGCTCAACTAGTCTAAGCTTGGCCGAACCTATTCCATCTTCCTTTTCCCTTTTTCATATAGCTTTTACGAAGGAAGCAAAAAACTAAAGGATGATACTATACTAAAGGATGACCTACAGCCTAAGGGATATTACAGGGAAAGCTTCCTTTCCGTAGCCGTGAAAAGACAAACAGTTCTGTAAGTACCCTCTCATCAGGGTTTTCCTGCGGGGTGAGGTAAACCAGGCTTTATTTCCGCCCTACGAATAAACCTCAATATTTACAATGATGCTGTATGAGGAAAGAATGTTTTACTGCACACTAAGCATATTGTAAAAAACATGCACAGTGACACATTTTTCTTTCATATTACAGTGAAAACTGAAAGGGGAAAGTGAAAACTTCTGAATCCTGAAAAACAAAACCGTTTAGCCCCAGTGGTTTTTTTGTCGTTTCGTTTTACCTCGGAGTGATGATCGATAATGACAAAAGAAACAACTTAGAACACGTGCGCAGGGCGACAGTCCCGCGGCCGCTATCACTTTGTTTACAGTAATTCCACAGTAGGTTGTTTGTTAATAGTGCAGAGAACCATGGAGGAGCCCCTGCCTTTAGATCAGTTTTCGAGTCTCATCAGCTGCAATTTAAATGCAATTTATGAGTCAGAGTACAACTAGAGAATTGCGATTGTTTAACTTTCAAAAAGCACTTCGTTACTGCTTATCTTAAGCCCCTTTCACACTAGGTGGCTGAGCGAAGCGGTGTTGCTAGATTATTTTCTTGTTTTTTAAAAAAATGGGGGTCGGCTGTTCTTTGATGTTACTCAACCACCTAGTATGGTAGGGGCCTTATGAAGCTTTACGATAGAGCAAAGTCAAGAAATACATCAATGGCGAGTGGAATTTCTGAACAGACATGTAGCTACATTATAAAAATGTCGGAAATTTTTGGAAACTATGAAAGACAATTTGATCTATATTATTAAAAGAATTTCTGGAATTTTTTACAGAGCAAATCGACACCTAGAAATTATTTTTTTCTACACATATTTGGTATCAAATTAAAGCTATTACTCTCTAGATGTTCCTTTTGCGGGTTTGAAAAATATCCCATGGAAAGCCTTCACACAGGAGGCTTTTGAAATTTCAGTGAAAGTGCTATTTTCTGTGGGAGAACCTGTGAACTTTTTCAAATTTACATTTGTTTGTAACAAAACAGATGATCAAGATTTGAAATAGTTCCAGAGACATGCCACAGAACGCAGTGCAAGCAAATGTCATTATGATTTTGATTTCTTTAAATACTGAAGTTTTTCTAAGACAACAAAAAATAAGGAAATAATATTTTCCATATTGAAACTTAGACCAACAGTCTGTAATCATATTAATTTACTGCATTTCTGTTCTAATATGTGATTTTATAAGAAACTATTGACAGTGTTTATGTTGAAAATGTGTTTATGTTGAAACACATTGATACGTGTTTCAACACATTTATGCATGTTTCAACGTTTTGAGCTTTAAAATATCAATATTGGTTTAATGTTAACCTATAAAAAATTCATGTTTTAAAACACATTATAAATTTAAAACCTGTATTTTGTAAACGTACTTGGAATGGGATATTAAAGTGTTAACGGTTAGCCTACCTATTTTACTCGATTTTGAAATGTACCAATTACAATATGCCTAAATTAATGGAGACTTTTTATAGAAAGTTATGTTATTTGCTTGGGTAAAAATTTGCCAAATATGTATTTAATATGCGAAACAAAAAGTGGGTCTGTTTGAAGTTTAATTCTTTGGCCGTTATGTGCGTTGAATAATTTGTTTTTACAGCGAATGGCTATTTTAGAGGCGATTTTATAAATGTTAGTTAGAGATTAAAGTTCGCCAGTAAATCAGTGGTTTGTCCATCCCCTTACCGATTGTTGTTAAGTCCTAACAAAGATGAATGCAAGACACTGACGCGTAGATGTTGTGTAGAATTAACTCTAAAACAGAGACATGAAGATGCGCCAAGCAATGCAGATCCATATAAACTAACCCCCATTTAATTTGAAAGAGTGCTGACGCACTGTCGAAATTTCAAAGTGTAAAACGTACAAAAGTGTAAACTTGGACAAAGCAGGTGAAATAAATGGATTTCTCAAATTTCGTGAGGAATTTCTTACCCATATTGAAGTTTTTAGGATAAAGAAATAACATATTTTTAAAAGTTTGCTCCGATGAGAAGTTTAATTACTAGCAATTTTATTCCAGTGCTATGACATGAAAAATTTGTAGGAAACTAAAAAAATCACAAAAATTCACACAGTTCATCATTGAAAAGTATTTTACGCTGCAAAACTCCATACATAATCAACATGAAACTCATGAAACTAAAGCCTACTTACCAAGTCGTTTTTATGTCACGAAGTGACGCGGCTGCTAGTTGCAAATTAAAAAGTTTTACTAAGTAATAACAAAAGTTACTGTTATACAGGGTAAGATGAAACTAGTGTTAACAATTTTTATATGTTAAACTACTAAGTACTAAAGACTCGTGACACAATGGCACACGATTACAAAGACAAAGGTCTATAACAGACCACAAGAGGCTTTTTACAAATTTGTTTCCTTGTATAAATCCCTGATAAATTGCCTATAAGAGCATTAGAAAGTATTTTTGGTGAATTTATTGTCTTTAACAGAATCCTCATACAACTTTAGCTAAAAATAACCCTTTGTTTGTAGATAGTAAAAGTTTGATTTGTAATTTTAGATTATCTTTTACTTCACTTTTTCTATGTTACACCAAACTGTGGGTTGTTAAAATAAAATAAAAACATTTTAGTTATTTTTAAAATTGAATTAATCTACTGTTTTAATTATGACCATTCATCAATCAAAGAGTTTCGTTAAAAAACTGAGTGATGCTAAAGTTACGTTTACTTCAAAATTTCAAGTTCTCGCTTAAATAGAATGGCTATAACTAACTGAATTGAAAATTATATGTCCATAGACCTTTTCATCGTTTACTTGATTATTTGAAGTTCTTGGGTAACACCCACCTTAATTAATGCTATGCTGATCCTCGTCAAGTTGTTAATAATCGTCACACACGGACACAGACACCGGATCACACGAAAATATTTCCGGTATCTGTTTTTGTGTGTGACATTTATTATCAACAACTTGACGAGAATCAGCATATCATTAAATTAAGGTGGGTGATGCCAAACAATTTTAAATACTTTATTCGCCCCTCCCAAAAATCGTCATGTCATTTCGTCAAGTCATTCATCAAGAATCATTTACTTTTTCTTTACACTTTTCTCGTTAGATTTTCTTCAAGAATATTTAAGATATCACGATTGATCAAGCATCCCTATGAACTTTTTTGTTTTTTGTTAAATTTTCAATTAAATGCGTGTTTGAATAAATAAAAATAACGTTCAGACTACTGCAAGTAGCTCTATGTTACGTTAGAAATTATTTATTCCTTATATATTCTAACCCATACTCAAAGTTGTATCTTTGAAGTTAATTGGATTGTATTTTTTTAAATTAACAGTTTTGAAAAAGTATACCTCATTTTGAACTCAGTTTTATTAGAGACGCTTGTAACCCAAGGAAACCGCAATTAGATTGTATTTAACTCAAATTGAGTGATAGTTTTGGAATCATCATGCTTTCTATTTCACTCCCCTCTTACAACTTAGTATTGGGTAACATTTTCAAAATAATTTAAAACTGAATTAAAGCTATACGTTTTGAGAAATTTGCGGCGACAAGTAGGGAAAATATATTACATGTGTATCCCCTATATACAGGGTGTATCTGAAATACACTGACAAACTTTGGGATATTGTTCTTGAGGTAAAAACAAATTAAAAACGTCATATAAGTATATATCCTATCTCGCTCCGTTCATTTCAATGTACTTTGCCCCACTGGACTTAAAAGTCTTCATGTATTTTAAAAGGAAGACGTGTATTTTACCAAACATTTATTTTTATTTCAATAAACAGCTGTTTTGAGAAAAACCATAATAACTGCCTTCTGTCATTTTGATATTTATTTACATTTCTGGTTATTTTTTCAGTTTAAGACTACCTTATGAAAGCATTAATATCTTGGTGGATATTTGTAATAGGGTGAGTGCACCAGTGAATGACCGGTTAAGGACGATGTCTCATGTTAATTTGATATTACTCCCTTATTTCATAGTCACAGTTATACATTTTACTATAGAAAGTTCATTTATTCTTTAAGGATTAATCAATATTAGTTAAATACGTTACTTAATGAGAATACTGGTTCTAATATTAATTAAAAGGCAACTATGTCAATGCTCCAATAAATGACCGGGACTGCACCAGTGAATGATCGATTTTGCACCAGTGAATGATCGATTTTGCACCAGTGAATGACCGGTCTCTTTTGGCTGAATAACCGTCAAAAAATTGAAAAATCAGCTGATAACAATGAATAAGAATAATTCAGCAGAGAATATAACTAGTTAATGACTAATCTCGTTCCAGTGAATGACCGCCAAGTTTTTCCCCGGTCATTCACTGGTTTTCGTCCTGGTTACGTTCCAGTTTATGACCGACCTCAGTAATAATTAATCATAACATGCACAGCAATAAATTTGATTTTCAATTGTAGGATAGTATGTAAATTATTATTTAATTGCAACGCATTTTTGAAATGATCATCAAATGCAAAATGAATGTAAATCCAGGTAAGCCTTGCAGGGATAGTCGCTATAGCAGGAAACATCAAAATAGAATATAGTGGGACACTCAATACTAAATATGTTAAACAAGTATTTTCGACTCCCACAATTTTAACCAATGGAAGATTATTGTTGAATAACATTCCAAGGCTGCTTTTGCACTTATTTTTAATTAGCTAGCCCAAAAATATGCTTAATACTGGGCTTTTTTAGCAACACGGTCATTCACTGGGGGGTGGTCATTCACTGGTGCACCCACCCTATTCAAATATCATAAAAATAAAGGTACATAATGGTTAAAGTTACATCAAAATGTCACTGAACCTATTTTATTTAGCTTAATTACTTACAATTATTTTGATAATAGTTTACAATCTTACGACAAAAATTAACTAAGAGAGAGTATTTTTTGGGTTTCCCGAGTTTTTGAAAATACTAGCTAAACTAAAAATAATTGAATATGCGAAATCTATTCCATCCAACTGGAAATATATGAAAACATAGGATTCGAGTCATTGTATAATAAAATACGACTATCCGTTCCAATAATATCTAACGCGGTAGTCTGATACCGATTAAAGGGTAGAAAAGTACACAATGGTTATAGTTACATCAAAATGTCACTGTACCTATTTTATTTAGCTTAATTTCTTACAATTATTTTGATAATAATTTACAATTTTACGACAAAAATTAACTAAGAGAGAGTATTTTTTGGGTTTTCCGAGTTTTTTAAAATACTGGCTAAAATAAAAATATTTGAGTATGCAAAATCTGTTCCATCCAACTGGAAATATATGAAAACATAGGATTCAAGTCATTATATAATAAAATACGACTATCCGTTACAATAATATCTAACGCGGTAGTCTGATACCGATAAAACGTTAGAAACGTACATAATGGTTATAGTTACATCAAAATGTCACTGAACCTATTTCATTTAGCTTAATTTCTTACAATTATTATGATAATGATTTACAATCTTACGACAAAAATTAACTGAAAGAGAGTATTTTTTTATTTTTCCGAGTTTTTGTAAATACTGGTTGAACTAAAAATAATTGAATATGCAAAATCTATTCCATCCAACTGGAAATATATGAAAACATAGGATTCGAGTCATTATATAATAAAATACGACTATCCGTTCCAATAATATCTAACGCGGTAGTCTGATACCGATAAAACATTAGAAACGAACATAATGGTTATAGCTACATCAAAATGTCACTGAACCTATTTCATTTAGCTTAATTTCTTACAGTTATTATGATAATGATTTACAATCTTACGACAAAAATTAACTAAAAGAGATTATTTTTTGGGTTTTCCGAGTTTTTGTAAATACTGGCTAAACTAAAAACAATTGAATATGCGAAATCTATTCCATCCAACTAGAAATATATGAAAACATAAGATTCGAGTCATTAGATAATAAAATACGACTATCCGTTCCAATAATATCTAACGCGGTAGTCTGATACCGATTAACCGTTAGAACTTTATCAGTTTTTTTGCTAGCAGCTTTATCAGTTTTAAGAGCTTTAATTACAAAATAACAATATAAGGTCTCCAGAACATTTTTAAAGAGACCATAAATAGGCATTCCATTCACTAAAAGAATAAACTGTACAAAATTATTAAGGCTATATTATATTATATATTTGTCAGATATCATATACATAGGCTTCTCGCGTTTTACGGATCACCCAAAGTAATCGAACTAGAATCTTGAAACTCTGCATGGACACATCATTCCGTTATTTTTAGAGAATCGGGGGTTTTCTGAATTTGAAATTTTAGTAGGGTTAGCATGCTGGCTGAGGGCCTCGGTACAAACAAATATACTATTTCCACTGTAAACTTTTGCTTCAAGCTGCCATACGAGTAATCCAATCTTCAGATTAGATTACAACTCTTAATTACAACTCTCAGATCATACTTTATTTTAACCATAGACCACATAGTACAAATAGATGGAGCATAGGCCCGCGCGCGATGAAGCCTGAGGTTGTCCTTTGTCAGAGACAAGATGGCGGAACAAATTAAGTAAAAGATTAAAAATAGGGTATCAAATTAAAGATCTGAATCTCACAAATATTATGGTACCAATTATAAATTGTTTAGAGACAGTTTACGCATCGTAAAATTCGATAACCTAGAAGCTTGTCCTGACATTGTTTAAGAGAAGCTGCCGCCACGGAATGCACCTGTAACGTTCCTATGATGTGTAAACTGCTTCTAAACCATTTATAATTGGTACCATAGTAATTGTGAGATTCAGACCTTTGATTTGATACCACATTTGTATTTTTGTAGTCGACTACTTTTTTGTAAGCAGCAGTTTAGGATTGATTTTGTTTTTATGCAGGCGTCGAACGGATAAACTCTCCCACAATAACTAAGTTATTGATCAAACTACAGTAGCTAATTTTTTTAAAAGTACTATTTAAAAAATTCAACTCTTTAGCAACACAATTTCCACCGCCTTTTATTTTATCTAACCAAAAAATATAAAAAGTAGCAGCCGACCGCTTTTATATGTCATGTTTAAAAGTTGAATAAAAACTTATGACTTTTATAATTTTTTTAAAAATAGAACAATAATTATTTTGGAAATATGATTGATACTATTACTGTTCAAAACTAAAGGACTCTTCACATGCAAAATTTCAACCTTAAGCCTCAATGTTAAATAGTATAAACTACGAGTTATTTGAAACATGAGCACTGTCAGATTACGTGGTTTTAAGCGTCGTTTTGTGTTTCTATAACGAAACATTATGGCGGCCCCTGCTTCATTTGCTGCAATGCTATTAAGATAGGGATGCTCTGTCTATTTTTACTATGGGGTCGATGATTTTAACATCTCTTCTCTCGACGCAAGCTTGTGGCGCGGCATCAAAATTATAAAAGTAATGTATAAACACATGTATGTAAAAAATCGGACACTAAACAATATACTATAACACTACTAACTAATACTAATATCACTACAGTAGTATACTAATACTAATTAGTATACTATACCATACTAATATCACTAAACCAAATTAATAGAACTATATACTATGACGAAGAATGACATTTTCTCTCCGTCCAAAGTTGAGATTGGACGGACCAAAGGTTTTACCCTGTGTAGTTCTGGGCAAAAAATTAAATTTGAAAACGGCAACTAAATGAAACTCTAAGGCGACTAAATGAAATTAATTTAGTAATTTAAACAAAGAAACTAAACCACTCATACTATATTTATTACGCTGAAACCACAGGCTAAAACCTCACACACCTCATATACCCATCCCTCATTTTGAAACTAATTAGGAGCTAATCTATATATTTAACGCGATGTATTTTACTTTCACAGTCATAACTCCGAAACGGCTCGACGGATTTTAACGTTCGAGGCGTCGTTATAAAGGTATTTTTACATATGTCGATATGCCCCAGAATTTCACTTAAGTGATTCACTTCACTACAGTGAAGGACTGAAGTTTTGGAACACTGATGCTATCTGTCGACACCATAGCAAACTCAATTCACTTTGTTTTCAAATGAACCTAAAAACACGGTTTGTTAATAATTCACGAAAAAGTAAGCCACAGATTGCAGTGTTTGCAAGCGAAGCTGCAACCGAGTAATCTAGTTTTATTAATTGAGAAACATCGGCTGTATGATGAAAAACATTAGTACGTCCTGCAGTTAAAATCTTTTATATGAGTCACCAAGGCTATATGGGTTCTCTTGATTATTGCAAGGGGGGCTTTTTAAACAGTACATGTGAAATTTATCAACAAAATGAGTTAAAAGGAAAAATGGTCGGTTTACAAAAAATTGTATGAAATTTCTATCCGGGATAAATTTCAAATTTCATAAGGGACCCAGGATTATCAGGCGAAAGTCACATTTCATGGGGGTCAGGTTGGGGGAGTGGTATCAAAAAATTTCCTATTAATGGTATCAGAAAATATTTTGACCAGGTAAAAATTTTGGACCACCAACTTAGAGCCTCAATAAAAAATTATTTAATATTTGAAGGTTGTTTTCTGTCAACAGTTCTTACCTAGTTTTTACTAATGCCGCAATCCGTTTTTGATAATATTATTTTGTTTTCGAAACACCAAAATGAAAATTCTTAGCTTCACACCTATCATGGACTTTTACATACAGTCCATTTGAACCTGCCATTGGGGGGCAGCTCTTATCTCAACAACAGCATACCGATGCGAGCGATGCAATGGATTTTGTAAGCGCAGGTAGAGACAATTTACTTGAATTACAAGCCTCTTAGGTAGGAAAACAAAATCATCTGTGTAGCTTATGTAATTTGGGAGAGATTAAGGATACATATTATTTTTTGTGTAGATGTCAAATTTTAACAGGGGTGAGTTTGAAATTTTTATTTAAACGTGAGTTGACTTGGGATGACTTTTATGCTCTTTTAAATGGGGGGATTGGCAGCTTTTGGGATGTTAATTGATGCCTGGATGATAAGGTGGGAGCTTATATAGGAATTTTCAGTAATTTATAGTGAAACATTAAAAAATAAAAAAAACATTCCATTCTCATATGATTATATGGGTGATCAGATTAATTGTTTATAATGATAACTGTAGGTGTATTATGTGTTGTATTTAGTGCAGTACAGTAAAGATACATAATTTTTGTGAATAAAGGCTTTTGCTTTGAAACTGTATTGATAATATTTATTTGTAATTTAAACATGATAATTCTGCATTGCTATCGTAATTCTTCTGTGACCAAAGGCGTCGCGCCGGGGGAGCACGTGCCAATATTACATTCATTTGATATTAGATTAATCATTTGGCTAAACAAAGAGGTTGGATGAAGAGTTATTCATTCGTCGAGTAGGCCCGGCCCGTTCGGTGGCTGGGCGAAGGTGAGTCATCCTGTGCGCTGTGCACCCTGTCATTCTGTCATCCACTAACCCACCCCCCGTTTGTACAGCCACCCACTTCAAAAAATAGAAAAATAATACTACTATACTGTCAGGATGCCCAAATCCCAAAAGGTCTGTGGAACCAAAGCTTATGACGTCAATTTGAGACCCCGGTTACAAGCAACCCCTTTTAGTCCATTGGGCCTAAAATGAGGTTTTGGTTATATGCTTCCTTTGATTGGTCAAGATTATAATTAATAGGCCTATTATAATTAATAGGCCTATAATCAATTGTTTTTTACTAAAATTTTATCCAAATTATTAATGATAAATTATAAGAGAAAATAATAAAACTTCTATTATGAGGATATAAAACTGTCACATTCAATTAATTTATTGGCATCCAGATGGAACTCACTGCAAAGGTTCCATTGCTAGGTTCTCCTAAAACCTAGATTTATTGGCGAAACCTGTGAGCCGGAACCTTCATTTAGCCTATAGCTTTTTAGGGGTGTATAATCCGATTCAAATGACGCGGCCCAGTCCAACCTTAAGAATAATATTAATTTTATCATTGGACTTACAGACCGCCTGAGCCACATCATTGGACTTCACCACACAATCAATTTGATGGGCACCTTTATCAGGTTTTAAGTTTGTTTAGCGCGTTTTTAAAAGTGTTTGTTAGTAGTTTAATAAAAAGTCGAATTTTTTTTAACGATATCTTCAAAGTGCTTTTAATTCGCCGTTCCAACTAAGGTCGTAGAATCCACAATGTAGCAAATCAAAGGTATATACGAGTAAGTCAAACTGACGAACAACGTGAAGAACAAAATAAGTTTAACTAAGTTAAAATAAGAGCATATAATTATGCGTTTAATCCCCATTGAGCTGCATTCAATTTACGTGGCAATAATTTAAAGTTTCTCAGGATCGCCGATATTGGACGAATTTATGATGTCTGTCCATACTGTTGGGCATTAAATTACAAATTATGCTATGGACTGAGTTGCACCACTTTCAGTAATAAAATATTATATTTTAAATTTTGTTATTTTGTAAACAAACTCTATTTGAGATAAATTATTATTGCTTCAATTAAAAAGCAAAAATAATTATATCGTTGAAAATTGTAAAACAAATTTGCAGTGTTCCCTGAAGTTTTTTGATCATTTGTTCAGGTTTACAGTTAAATGGAAGTATAAAACATACTGTATTTAGGTTAAAAATGACAGGTAAAGATCTTACGTAAATGTAGTAAGTTTATCACTATGATCAACGAAGCAGAAACTTTTTTATAAATTTGTTTAACTTTATACAATGTAGATATTATTTCAAAAATTATGTAACAAATGTCTTAAAAAGTTTCACGGACTGGAAAATTATCAGTTTACAAACAGAGGAGCTCAAA
The DNA here is from genome assembly GCA_035578135.1 of Flexamia atlantica. NCBI lineage: Eukaryota > Metazoa > Arthropoda > Insecta > Hemiptera > Cicadellidae > Flexamia > Flexamia atlantica. The sequence goes on along the minus strand of JAQJVK010000006.1, from coordinate 7,932,658 downwards.
ATGGTTTCTTTTCAATGTGGCGGGATTTGTTATCTGAGATGACGTGGCACCCAGCTGGTCGCAGGTTGTGAGGCTACTGTTAGGGGAGAACTATGATGGACTATGACTATGATGGGGAAGGGAAAACAGTCTATGGCAGAGCTCCGTTTAAGAAATTGAAGTAGTTAGCGGTATACGAGGTGTCAATTTTGTCAGGCAACTAACTACGTCCAATCTAGTGCCCTAAAAAAGGCAAGATAAAAAAATTGAAACATGAAACCCTGTCTAGCGGGTAAAGGTTTTAATGAGGTTTTGAAGGCGATCTCTTTCGGAACACCTACAATATTCAATTTCCATTCATAAAAAATAACATTGGCTGTTTCATTTTTGCCTGTTACTGAAAAAATCAGTACAAACATATGGCCCATAAACTCAAAAACCATACAATTCTAAAATTGATAGTAAAAGCTTATGTTTAACAGCATTAAATGGTATGGAATACCCTGGTGAAACATAGTTAACACAACAGTTATTCTTCTGCAATCCAATGCACTAATTTTTGTTTTCGCCGGTCACTCTAATTTAAGCAGTTTTGTTTTGCTATAAGCATCTCTATATCCTAAAATATAGTTTACGAACTATCATCATATATTTAATTTCGCAAGACGATTCGTTGCGTCAAAATTGTGGGCGTCTGGCAAGTCGTAGATAGATGGGAAAGAGCGTAAATTAAAGGTCTCTCTATTCCGTGATGGCGGGAAAATACTTAAATTGATTGAGATTCACCAGAAAATGAGAAATTACGTAAAATATCTGACATTTAAAAAGCATTGGACGTTAAAAACGTCTGCTTTATCACCCAGTATATATTTAATTAACAGCATGAAACATGTGATGCTGATACTTGATTGAAAACCATGTGCTAGATATTATCATATGGTAGATCTAAAAAGCCAGTTTGTTATGAAGGTATTTTGTACTATAATAAAAAAGGATTGTTTGAATTTTCCTTTATAAGGGGCTTTCAGCCCCTTCAAGCCACTAGTTATAATTAAAGTAATTATTATGATTGACGGACGTCTGTCTGTCAGTTTTTCAGTGTGTGTTTCTCCACAAGTTATTCAAATATTTTATCAAATTTTGCTTTAAAAAAATATGCACTCGGAACCCTTAAAAACTGCTTCAGCTGAAAACTAACTTGCCACTCTTAAATTTTGCTTTGAAAAATTTTATACTTTAAACAATTTGCCTTTGTTTACGTCAGCTGATTGCGGATAGCAATTTTGTTAAACGTTTTGTACTTTGGAAGGCTTTAGATGCAAAACTAAGTAACGCCATCTATATGTCTGCAACTTTTGAGTTCAGAATTAAAAGGTAAAACAATATTAATTTGAATCAATATAAAAGGGGAATGTGTCTGTTTGCATCCCTGTTTTTAATCACATTCACGCGCTGGTAATAAAAACAATTTGTAAAGAAGCATTAAGATTTATTCGAAGCCCATTAATCTATAGCCCACTAACCGGGAATCTATAAATAGTCTCTCTTTTATAATAGAACACAAAATACAATGCAGGCTTTGAAAATGCAATTTCTTTCAATGAGTTGTAGCCGTTTTTCGCTAGTTAGTTGTAGATTTCAGACAATTGTCTGGAAATTCTACCATCACGAGTCCCAAGAAGCAATAACTTTGATTTGAGCATTTCCATCAACCGGGAAGTTAAATCTCTCTTTTATAATAGAACACAAAATGCAATGCAGACTTAAAAATTCAATTTCTGCCAATTGATTGTAGACATTTATCGTAATTTATAGATTTCAGACAATTGACTGGAAATTCTACCATCACGAGTCCCAAGAAACAATGACTTTGATTTGAGCATTTTCTTATCACTCAGCAATCTATCAAACTCCCAAAATTGTTACAACAGTCACAGAACTATATATTTATATGGAAATAATCAAACTAAGGCAGGAAGTTTAAAGTAAAATAATTACAACAGCAAACAGGTTCACCATACACCTGATGGTAACAGGCGTAATTAGTATTTGAAAAATAGTTTTCATACGTTCGGCGTAATCGCCTAAGATATATTTTGGAACGCGCTAAAGGCATCGGGGCCAGATGTTGTTGGTGCGCAAAGTATAACGTTAATCTTTGTGAGCTTATCATTAAAATATGCGAACTATTTAGGCGAGCAATACAGAAAGTGAACATTTTGAGGACCTAACGCTAGGTCCTCGAAAGGTAGTAAACGAAATAAAAATCTCAGGACCTGAGGCGGCAAAAACGTTTTAGATTTATACAGAGTCCCCAAAATGATGTTTTTATGTATGAAAAACGACATTTTGAGGACCTGGCGCGAGGACTTCCAGGTCCCGAAAATGTCACGTGGCAAGCTCTCAGGTCCCCGAAATACTGTGTATATAGATCTATATATATATATATCTATATATCTATATATATGTGTCTGTTAGCACGATAGCACGATGTAAAAATCGCCCAATCTTGATGAAATTTGGTACAGACATGTAAAGTGGTAATCGATTGGAAGAGTTTGTGAACCAGCCCGATCGGACCACCGGAAGGGGGGGTAAAGGGGGATGAACCCCTCAAAAATGGGTTTTTTGAGTTTTTTATATAGAAAAATAAAATTTATCGAATTTTTGTTGGCACCATTGAATTCAGCTCAAAAAAACAAACAATTTAGTAATTTGAATCACTGCTCTATGTCCATTGGTTACCGAGATATTGAAAGTGGTAAACACAGTACGTAGTCCCAATGTTAACCTTATGAGAAATAGGCCTAAGTAAAATTCTATATCTCGTTTATTTCTCAACATATCTTGAAAAAACTTGGTAAATGGCTTCTTCTAGTTCTGACCTACTAAATAATGAATTAAAACCAATCTGTTTAAACATACCTGTAGCAGCAAACCTGCATACTCATTCCCCATGTTTATCTTATGGAGCTTACCAAAACATGCCAAATCTCGCTATGTTGGATTGAAATATGTTGTTTTGCATTTGAAATTTGCTGAGTATGCAGGTCTGCTGCAACGGGGGTATTCTTTTAATACTTTTTGCATTTATCTTGTTCTTGCCTTACTTCCTCTTCTGCATACTCTTTTACTCTGCACTCTTCTTCCTCCCTTGCAATTATTTCCTTGTGCTTTCTTATTTTTTTCAAAAATAATTGATGCTAAAGTTTTATTGTTTTTTCAACATTACGCATCAACTTCGTTACAGCATTAACCTCAAACAAGGGAGAACGGCGCCACTGCTCACCGGCGTCGGCGCCACTGCTCAAGAGCTCGGAGTGTTAGCTGATAATTTAGCTATTAAAAATAGTCAAAAAAAGGGTGCTCAGTTCTATTTATTTTCTCTTACATTAATATATATATATAAGCTTAACTATTTAATTTTATATGACATTTAAAACGCGTTCATTTGTAATATTCCCCAGCTTGAAAAAGTTCACAGTTTTAAGAAAAAACCTAAGTACCATTCTGATAGCACAACTAAACTTACACAGCCCTGGCATTTTGAATACAGGCCTACACCTACTGTCCTGGCTCTGTCCTACTCTGAATTCCGAGTGTAAGGCTTGGGCTTAGAGGCGGCGACGGAATCGTAAAGAGTAAAGAAACATCGGCGCATCGGCGAGGAGAAGGCTGAAATTGGCTTGGGCTGGCGGCGCTGGCGTTGTGGTGGCGGAAGCGCGAGGGAGAGAGAGGGGATATGCACGTCAGTTACGTCATGCCACGTGTGCGCGCGCTGCACTGAGGGCGGAGCAGGGCGAGCTTCAAGCCATGGCCGCTAGGAGCGACACTGCATGGGAGGGTTTACCCGACTAGTTTGGCTGAAATCCGCTACACTTGTTGACGACAGATTTTTGTACAGAATGGGATGTCTCAAGAGATGTAAAGTCAATTACTGTACGTTTAATATCAAGCCAACTGGAGCTGGAAAACCAAAGGAAAATCTTCGAAAATTGAAATTTCTAGAGCAATCTAAGGGTGAAGGAGACGAGATAGGACAAAAAGTCACTGAACCAAAGTTGTAGATCTTGAAAAATCCATGACACACGGTGCAGACCGTTTCTCGATAGGACCATCCGTTCAACCACTAGAGCTCAAAATAACATTTCTTTAACAAAAGATTTTTAGCGATTTTTTAGAAATTTTTTTGAGAGGGTTGAAATAAAAAATCTCGACCTTTTGATAATTTTTCCTGTACATTGACCCTCAACGGAAAATTCGTGCAAAATTTCAAGTCTCTAGCTCATCGGGAAGTATGGTTTGAATTTGTATCTATTAATCAGTCAGTTACACATCGGTCTGTATATTATTTAGAATAGATTAGATAGACTCCAGCCTGTTTTTCATCAATCTATGAGATCTTCCTTATTTCTTTGTTCGATGTTCAAATTCTATGATTTCGGCCTACTCCCTCATGTTGAAATACTGTATATATTTGACTGTATATATTTGAGACTGTGTAAACAGAGCCACAGTCTCAAATTGTAACGCTTTTCTAAATTAGAATGATATTTAATATGAAGCAAAAGACTATACTGGTTCTCACAATGAGTGAAAAAGTTAACAAAAGGACATCTCAAGGTGAACGGCGGAGCGAGTGCGCGGCAGTAAAAACATTCTTATTCATAACGTTGTAGAAACGTAAAAAATGCTCTTAAAAATTTGCAATCCACTTTACTCCTATGACCAGTTAATTACGCTATCAGCACTGTTTTCAAATAATTTTTAACGTATATCGTTTAGTTTACACTGTTGAGTTAGGCCTATATTACGATTTACGAAATAAAAATATCATCTTTGTGTTTGATTTATTAGCCTGTAACTCTGCTTAGAAGCATTGGGGGAAAAAATTCCTGTATAGAACCTTTAATCGACTTTCTAGGGAACAATATATCAAAATTTAAGAGTCCTGTGATCAATATTTAAGTCGTTATTAATTTATTTCAAAGGAACTGTTAACTCTTTTGTTAATTGAGATTTTCATTTCATTTTTCCTTTAATTACATTAAGCTTAGATAGTTTCCACAATCAATATTCACTTAAAAAATTACTTCAATGCTACTAGATGAATCCGTAATCAGTAGATAATTGAAATTAATTATCAACCTTGCTCGGGCAAGCGCGATCCAGACGAGGTTTAGTAACTGGCCAACAAAAACGGAGCACATGCTTCCAATACACACAGCACATGCAGTTCGGAGGTACCGAAAGGTTCCTTATTGGTGGTAAATCGGCATTGTTTTTACAATGAATTCTACAACTGGAAGCAGGCGTCATTTATAAGAGAAAACTGAGACATGCAGTGGCACACAATAAAATGGGTCCAATAAGGCCCAGACTGTACACTTCAACAGACATTGTTGTGCTCTGCCTAGCAGAGATACAATCGTTTATATATTAATCTACTATGACAAACCATTCCAATAAAAACTTAAAACTGCGACGGAATTAACTTATATTTTATTCAAAGACAATGATTAGGCCTACAGAACTTCATTCATCAAAGTAGTTTAATAGCTGAGATAACAGTACGTTTAAAATAAATTAATAACGACGTAAATATTAAACACAAGAATCTGAACTTTCATATATTGTTCCCGAGAAAGTCAACTAAGGTTCTATACAGGAATTTTTTTCCGATGCTTCTAAGCAGAGTTATAATAACTCAAACACAAAGAATTGACTTTTTTAATTTGTAAATCGTGTTTTTAGTTATATAACTCACAGTATAAACTAAACGATACATGTTAAAAATTATTTGAAAACAGTGCTGATAATGTAATTAACTGGTCATTGGAATAAAGTGGACTGCAAATTTTTAACAGCGATTTTTACGTTTCTATTTTTCACGCTCGCTCCGCCGTTCACCTCCTTTTGATAATCAAGGTATAATTTTTGTTATCATTAAAAATTTGATGTAGTTTTATCTGTAGGTTTACCAGACGTCAGAGATTTCCCCGGACAGTCCGGGTTTCAAGCTTGCGTCCGGGGAAACGTTCGGGGTTGAATTTTGTCAGGGGTTGAATTTTGTCCGGGGTTTTAGTCAGCCTGCGTGAAAAAGAGAGGAAAATGCCCTAAATAAATGAATTGGTAAATAGTTTTGAGTAGTTTTGTATAAGAATATAGAAAACAAAAGAGATTTTAAACAAAACTAAAGGACATTTTATGGTTTCACAAGGTGTCACACTAAAAGAGTCTCAGCCAGCAACGGGCTACTATACTTCATTTCGCGACAACTGCTCAACTGCGTCTTTTGCTTGGTGACGAGGCCTACTTAATAGTTTTTTAACCGATCAGTACAAGAAACGATATACCACGCAAAAAAGCCAGTAAAGTGGCCTGTATGCTGAGACCCTTAGAATTATATCTACACCGGTCCAAACTTTGGTACGAGTTTCATATCTGATCTTCTGCCTTTACAGGTTATGTTTATACTAGTTATTGTTCATATGTTTAACTCAGGATTAGTAACTGAATTTCTCAATATAATTTAACATGTGCGAAGATCAGTTTTGTTTTCGGTACTCAGTTTAGGTTTTGGTAACCCGATATCAACCTATCGTGTTTAAACTCATTCGATGTACTGTCTCAACAACCGTCAGTAATGAAGAAAAATTGATAACAAACAATAACCGAAACCGTTGTCAATTATATTATTTGATTCTCTAAAACATACTTAACGTAATAAAACTAAAAGGAAACATAAATAAAGCTGACCAACAACTAAATTAAAAGTTACTAATTAAAACAACTTATAACTTATTTCTTATCTTCCATACATCCGCCATCTTGTACTCAGATACTATTGATAAATACGTTTTCATAGAGTAGGCCTAATAAAACAATCGATATAAAATACAATGGAATCGGATGTCAAGTTCTGTCCAATAAACAATATATATCAAACTTCCACTATTGGTAGATCATTCTTATTATTTTCTTTAGAATTGTCTGCCATAGAAAACAACGGCAGAAGATCAAATATGAAACTCGTACCCAAACTTTACCAAACCATTTCATTTACCTTGTCCCCCTCTTCTACCCCCTCCCCTTTCTTTTAGTGGATAGGGGTTGGCTCTGAAAATTTATGGTAAGACCATTCATCTGACCTTTTTAATGTAATATAGCCTATGTGATTAACAAAAATTAAGGGTATAGGCCTAGGCCTACATTGATAGTGGTTCTACACAGTACATTCAAGTGGGACAAAAACTACAATTAAAAATATCTGATTTAAGCCTACTCTTAAATATCAGTGTTTGTTTTTTCTCAAACAATGATGTTTGAGAAAAAATAGCTTATTTATACAAACAATTCTGAAATGCTTACCTCTCCATCATTATGTCTATCCACTCCTAAGTATATGTCACCAAACGATCCACTGCCTATTTTCCTCACTAAACGATAACGTCCGGCAACTGTAAATGAAGATTTTGCTGAGGAACTACTGTTTTCTGACATTTTTGAATCAACTGATTAAGGCTGTGAAAAAATAAACATTTATAAATTATTGGCAGAGTTTAAAAATTAAACCTAACCTTACAAATACCCTCATAATACACCACCATTTTGACACTCTGTGTTTCTGTAGTACCACTAAATCCAATTCGCTGAGCAGCTGACATTAGCAGGTCATATAGATGTAAAGAAAATGGTTAGTGTATAAGTCGTAAGAAGCCGTCCATAAATATCGTTATGCTAAAATCTGCCGTTTTAGACCTAGACCCCCTCCCCCCTGTGTGACGGAGTTTTAATTACGACACTAAGCCCCCCTTAAAAATTTCGTAAAGCAGGGTCATTATCCCCACATTATCTGATTCTAAAAATTATAATATGTAACAAAAGATAATTTAAAACTCTAAAGAAACCAATTATGTATTTATATAACATATACAATTCAGTTATCTTCCTTAGGCCCAATTCACACTGAACGGACGTGAGACGCAGCAGAGGCGTGGCGCGGGCGTGGAACGGTCGTTCTCAAGTTGTTGAACCAAAGTGTAGTTCTCAAATGGTTCCGAACCCATGGCTTTTTCCAAAAAAAAAGTAGCTAGATCTAAAGACAATAAGTTGGAGGCTCTGCAGGTCTCAAACAGCTTTGAGGCCCTTCAGGACCAAACAGAGGATAGGGGAGGTTTGGCGAAAGAAACGTCAAAGAAACCTCAGAACCCATTAGGCGTAGCCTTCAGTTTGGGGAACAAAAAGGTTGAAGGCTGTCCGTAAGCCGAAAGCTTCGAGCACAACAAGCGAGGCGGATGGAGTTGGGCCCAAAGTATACATCTGAGGCGGCAGCCACGCTCGAGACTGTACAGCAAGAGTTCAAAGTAGGCTGGGTAATAGCAATGAATATTAATATTCAATGGTAATAGTTTTAAGGTAGAAACATGGTTTGGCCCTGGGCAACCACTGAATCAGATCGTACAGCAACAGGTCAAATCAACTTATAGGCAAATGAATCAAAATGATTTCCTGGTAGTGGTAGGTGGTGTAAACCTCGTTACAGAAGATAGTATGACTGTATTAAGAAATACCTAAATGCGGAAATTGGTGTTCTCTCCCAGGGATCAACTAGGGGTAAGGTACTTTGGGTTGAAGCACCTTATAGGTATGTCACCGTTCATGAAAATAGGTTAATTGCTAAACAAAATCAGTGTATTAGTGTATTCATACTTTTTTCTCCACTATAGCTGATACAATTAAATCTAACATTGTAACTACAGGTACAATAAGCCCTTTGACCGCGGTAAATAATTGCAGTTTGAATTCTTTCAACCAGATCACAAAGCTTGACCATCAAAAAAAATGTTTCTAAATTCTCAGCCAAAACCAGGGTACGACGAAAATAAGCATGCTTGTGCTGACATTTTGTCAAGAGTAAATCTTAGAGCCTCTTCTTTTTATCATCAATCATTCGCTAAAGGCAGGGATTTTCCCTGAAAAATGCAAACTGGCGAAAACTAAGCCGATTTTCAAAAAGGGGGTTGAAACAGACATGGGAATTATCGTCCAATCATTCTTCTTCTTTTTGCTGGTTGTCTTTTCTCTTCTCTTTCCTATTGAAGAACTCTTCTTCCCTCTTCCTTTCCGTTTGTTTCTTCTGTATCAGCCTAACCCCAGTAGTGTCAAGCGACCCGTGCTGAAGGGGTGAATGCCACCGGGCTCTGCAATCAGGTGGTGCTAACGGAGCCTCCAGGATACCGGGCGACCTCCTGGAGTATGCAGCCTTACCCGGGCATGCGGGGCTCTGCCCGGGCGGACCCTCACTTCCCTAGCTTCTCGTGGGAATCACATGGAGAGTCTTGGAAACAACAGACCAGAACCACAACCCGAAGTAACCCTTGAGGTTACTTCGCCAAACAATCCCATCCCGGCCCCATCAGGGCTGGACCAAGCTCTCTCTGCGGGTGCCCCAAGAACTCAGGAAGTTCCGGAGCATTTCGTGAAGGAGGCAGGGGGACTCCGCCCTCCAATTTCAGGATATGGAGGACAAGCTGCTGCTGAGCCCCAAAACACCGGCTTCAACAGGGAATCTTGACGAAGAGTTCAACAAGCTCAAAGTCAAGCGTCCCAATCTTTCAACCAAGCAAAGAAGAGAAGCCTTGAAGGCGAAACTTCTTGCTAGGGGAGAAACCTTCGACCCAGCCAAATGGCGAAGGGGAAAGAAGGGCAAGAAATCAAAGAAACCTGTCGCTGGCTCTGCCGTCACCCCTGAGGTGAGTCAAACTGCCGATGCGAGGGGGGCTAAGCGCCCTAGAGGCGAAACAGCTACTCCTCCTTCGGCAGAGGCTCCCTCTAAGAAGGTCAAGGGCAGGACCAGCATCAATGAAGATAAGCAGGCTCCTGAGGCATCTTCTAAAGGTGACTCCTACAGGGACAGGAGCGCAATCAAAGTAGCCATTGTCCCACATGGCTACCCTGAGGCTAAGCTCACAGCAGAGCAAGGGGAAGCCATAGAGGACGCGGTTCTGGACCTCATCGAGCCTTTCGAGGACGGCTCCGCTCCTGTGTTTGCTGGAAGCTACATGGAGAGGGGTGCCCTCATCATTGCCTGCATCAACGACGCTACTAAGTGTTGGCTTGAGGCACTAACACCCACTCTACATCTCTTCGGGGATGAAATGTCACTCAAGGCTGGGTTACGCAAGGACATCCTGAGATCCGTGAGGATCTTCTTCAGAGCTCACCCTAAGCTCTTAAAGAAGACTCCAGAAAAGGTTCTCGAGATGTTAGCCAAGCAGAACCCGGCCCTCAAGGTCAGTGAATGGAAAATGCTGCCAGTCAAGCCGGACCCGAAAGGATATGGATTCGTCTGTTTCTTGGATGAGGTCTGCTATGACGCTGTGCGGGCATCAAACCACAGAGCCCACCTAGGATTATGGCAAATCTCTTTCGTTACCTCTACAGCGAAGGATGATGGCCAGGATCCTATAAATCAACCTCCATCACAATAAAGCAGCTTCGGCTGCTTTATGCCAGGTCTTCCTTCAAGAAGGGATTGACCTGGCCCTCATACAAGAACCATGGCTTCATCAAGGCAAAGTCGCAGGCCTAGGAAAATCCAGAGGTACGTTGATCTACTGTACATCTCTTAACAATGTCAGAACTTGTATAAGGAAAGAGGAAAGAGGTGCAATTTCTAACCCTGCACGAATTTTGCTCTAGAGATATCACCGCTATATTGACTACCTGGAGAGCTGGGGGCAGAGAATGGAGCATAATTACAGGCTCTGTCTACATGCCCTATGACTCCAGGGAACCCCCTCCATCAAGAGAGCTCGACCTCCTGGTGGAAACAGCAAGCACTGGCAGTCATCAACTTCTTCTAGGTTGTGATGCCAATGCCCACAATTCTTGCGGCTGGGGGAGCAGCGACACCAACGTCAGAGGTGAGGCGCTTCTCCAGTATCTCATTTCCAAGAATTTATACATGTGTAATGTAGGCAATAATCCGACGTTTGTCACAACAAAACAGAAAGGAGGTTATTGACATTACGGTCTGTACTGAAGGAATTGCTGGAGTTGTGAGTGACTGGCACGTCAGCCAAGATGCCTCTCTCTCAGACCACAGGTATATACGATTTCACGTCCAAGGCAATCACGACTCTCCCTGCTACCGAAACCCTAGAGGGGCTGACTGGGAGGGCTACAAGTCCGACCTTCAGCCCCAGTTGAGGTCTGTTAGCAGGAGGGTCACCTGCTTTGCTGTCATAGACCAGATCGCTTCTGATCTACAGGAAGCTATGGTCTGTTGCTTCCATGACAATTGTCCTCTTCGGCGTAGGAGCGGCAGCGCCAACACCAGGTGGTGGACTGCTGCGCTCAGTCGGCAGAGAGCCAATGTCAGGAAGCTCCAAAACCAATGCAATCGGACTCGTATCTGGGAGCCATATTACAAGGCACTCACGGAATACAGTCTGTCAATTAAAAAAGCCAAACAGAATTCCTGGAGGCAGTTTACTCAAGAGGTAGATAGACTCAGTGCAGCAGCCAGACTGCAGCGAGTGTTAGCCTCCAAACCAACTGGTCTCCTAGGATCCCTGAAGGATGCCGCAGGAAACTGTACTTCTGGAAGTAGCGGAAGTCTCTAACTTCTCCTTGAGAATCACTTTCCAGGCTGTATCTTTGAGGGTGACACATCCAGACCTCTCTCTAGCGCCGAAAACAGCTCTTGGCCGAGGGCTGATCGTGAAAGCTGGAGGGTGGCAAGGAAAGTTGTTACTCTCTCCGAAGTGAAATGGGCAATCAACAAGTTTGGCCCTTTCAAGTCCCCGGGGGCGGACGGCATTCTACCTGCGATGATTCAACGCGGGCCAGATGCCCTCTTAAGCCTCCTTTGTGAATTATTCAGAGCCAGTGTGGCATACAAGTACGTTCCCAAGACCTGGCGCCTAAGCAGGGTGGTCTTCATTCCCAAAAGAGGAAAGACAGATTACTCTGCGCCAAAATCCTCGCCCTATATGTCTCTCCTCATTTCTCTTGAAGACACTGCAGAGACTGGTCGAAAGACACATAAGAAAGGGAGTGCTTTCTGATACTCCCCTTCACCGCAACCAACATGCATACCAGTCAGGAAAGTCTTGTGATTCTGCTTTGCACCAACTGGTCAGCAGGGTCGAGGACAGCCTGGCTTGTAAAGAAATTGCCCTATGCACCTTCATGGACATTGAAGGGGCATTTGACAATGTAACATTTTCGGTCATGGTGCGAGGTGTGCGTGAGCGTGGACTTGAGCCTGCTCTTTGTGAGTGGATCGAGTCGATGCTCCGCTCCAGACGCACCAGGGCTGAACTCCTTGGGAGCTCTGTGGTGATCGCTCCCACGAGGGGTTGCCCGCAGGGAGGTGTACTCTCACCTCTACTGTGGAACTTTGTGGTTGACGGTCTCCTTCATGAGCTTTCCCACCAAGGTGTCTTTGCCCAAGGATATGCGGACGACATTGTCCTCATGGTGCAAGGAAAATTTACCAGCACTGTAGCTGACGTCATGAACGTCAATCTCAGACACGTACTTGCATGGTGTCACAGGGAGGGTCTCAACATCAATCCCTCCAAGACAGTCGTAGTCCCTTTCACTAGAAAAAAGAACTTAAGTCTCTTTCTAGGCTTACATTAGGAGGAACCAAGTTGGAGGTGTCTGGCTCAGTCAAGTACTTAGGACTGACGCTGGATTCCAAACTCACTTGGAATGAACATTTGAACAACATACTGCGAAAATCTAAATGGGCACTTCTAGCTTCCAGGCGATTGGTAGGAGCAACTTGGGGCATCAAGCCCAAAATTGCCTTATGGCTGTATGAGGCCGTTGTCAGGCCTCAGGTAACGTACGGTTCGCTAGTCTGGTGGACAAAGGTGAACCAAACTACAGTCATGTCCAAACTTGAAAGCCTTCAGAGGCTCGGAACTCTTCTGGCTACTGGTGCGTGCAGGAGCAGTCCATCGGCAAGTCTTGAGGTTGCACCCGGACTTCTACCCCTGGACATTCACATTAAGTCGGTGGCACGCAAGACAACCTACCGACTTAGGATTGCCAATTTGTGGAGAGAAGGCCACTCCATAACTGGTCATACCTCCATCATCAAACTTGTGGCTAATGACCCCGTGCTTGACAGGATCTCGGATGTCGGATGTCCACAAACCTTTTTCTGTGGAATTTCTTTCCAGGAACGACTGGGTGGCCGGAATAATGCCGTATTCAGGCAGAGGGAGACTTGTCTGGTACACAGACGGTTCTCTTCTTCGAGGCTCATCCGGTTTTGGGGTGTATGGTAAAGCTACTGGAACTGCGATTTCAGCAAGTCTGGGGGCTCACTGTACTATTTTTCAAGCAGAAATCTTTGGTATTCTTTCATGCGCCAAGTTAGGCCTCGCAAGGGGCCTTCAGGGCAGACAAATTGTGATTTGTCAGACAGTCAGGCCGCTCTTAAGGCACTTGACTCTAATGAGATCACCTCAAAACTGGTTTCGGAGTGTTTTAATACTCTCTGCGACCTAGGTAAACAAAATTTTGTGCTTCTCGGTTGGGTACCAGGCCATATAGGCATTGAGGGCAACGAGAATGCTGACAAACTCGCCAAAGCGGGAGTGGAAATGCCATTCTATGGCCCAGAGCCATGCTGTGGCATTAGTAGGGCTACCGCCCACATCGTCATCGACAACTGGGCTAAGAATCAGCACCGCCTTCGATGGTGCAACTATCCTGGCCAATCACTCGGCAAAAAGCTGCTACCTGAGAGTTCTGCCCTGTTCACCAGCTGGCTGCTGAGTCTGGGTAGGAAACAGGTTAGGCGGGTAATTGCCTTCTTCACTGGACACGGCCATTTCAGGAAACATCTCTTCACTCTGGGTATCACTCACGATGAACCGGAGTGTCGACTTTGCGGCAGCTCTTTTGAGACTGCAAGTCATATCATCTTGGAGTGTGAAAGACTGGGGGTAAGGAGAAGAGCCCTTTTTGGTCTGCAACAACCAGGTGAAGTGAAAGATGCTAGCATTGGTAAGAAGCTCTTGAGCCTCGTTGAAGGCACAGACGTAGGACTGCCAATCTAGTAGACTAGGGGAGCACAATAAGCTTCGGTTGACGTGCTAGGACCTCTTGAGTCTATCCCCACTGTCCAATCAATCAATCGTCCAATCTCGCTCCTACCATCCCTTTCCAAAGTTTTTGAACGAGCAGTTTGCGAGCAGCTGACTCATTATTCAGAGTTCAATAGTTTAATTTGCAATAGGCAATATGGGTTCCGTAAAATTAAATCAACAAAGCTCGCTCTGATTGATTTCGTGAATTCATGCATCGACGCACTCGACGCCGGAGAGTCTTTGATCGGCTGTTTTGCAGATCTCTCCAAGGCGTTTGATTGCGTCGATCCAGGGATTCTTCCGAAAAACTTGAGAACCTAGGAGTGAAGAACAAGACATTAGATTGGCTGACCTCTTTTCTCACAAACAGAAAACAGCTCACTGAAATCTCACATCAGACCAAATTAAGAATCGAAACCTTTACTTCAAAAGTATATAAGGATAAGCCTCGCTTCTCCTTTCAAATGGGAATGACTGTCAATTATTCTGCTTTAACCTAGATCTTTTCTGTATTGTTTACATTGACCTTCAAAGACTCTTATCTAATATTTAATTTGTGGTTTAAATTTTTTCAAACGGTGAAATAAACTTTTACTTTTAATTTATTTTCCTTTTGAATTGAACTAAATCGGAAAAATGGGGAGTTCACATGACACTCAAGAAAATGTTTCTCTAAACGAAGGAGGAGAGATTTGCTTTACTAGCTGTAGTGAGGATTGTACCACAGTTTTTGAGTCACTGAATGAAGAAATAAATCAATTAAAATTTGACGATAAAAAGCTTAATAGTTTTTTGGAATTAATAGAAACTGACTTCAATGCAACCCTTAATAGCTTGCAAGAAAGCCTTGATGCAGCCCTTAAGGAGAATAAAATACTAACAGAAAAAGCTCTCTTAGCTGATATCATTAGTAAAAAACTTGAGGGTGCAGAAGAAAAACTTCTTAAAATAAAAAATAAATTAAAATAAGTAGAAGAAAAAAATATTTCCCTATGTAAAATAAATAATGAGCTTGAAGAGGAACTTAAGTCAAAACGTGAAATAATAAGATTATTTAGGGCGGAGTATAAGGACGAAACCTCTGAAAATGACACCTTTCGCTCTCCTAAGCAAACAGTTAAAGCCCAAATGCCGCATACTGTCAACTTTGTACACAATAACCCATATTCACTGCTGAGTGACGAAGAAAGCACGTGTCCCAATATAAATTCCTTGCAAGAATTTCCAGCTTTAAATCAAAATTCTAAGGCTAGGACGAGGACTCAAAAAAAGGTAAACAATGTTAGCGGATTGAAAAATTTTAATGTTAGCAGAATAAATAATCCTAAACAGGTTAGAACTAACAGTCAAGAAAAAAATAAATCTGTTTTCCTCTTAGCAGACAGCCATGGGAAATCGCTTAGTTGGATGCTGCAAAGTAAAATGAAAAATTACAATGTTTCAAGTGTGGTGCTCCAGGTGCTGATTTAAAAAATGTCTTGAAGGAATCAGACACCTTTTGTCGGGATTTAACACATGAGGACTTTCTTATCATCATTGGAGGAACTAATGATATTGGAGTTAAAAGTGAAAACAATATCATTTTTGAACTAAATAATTTTTTAAAGTCAACTCAACATACTAATGTAATAGTAGCGGACCTTCCTATGCGTCATGACCATCCACCCTTTGACAGGAACATTGAAGATGTCAATCTAAAGATTCACGAACTTTGCACGTCTTTGAACAACAAAGTAGGAATTCTATCATTGTATCAACTGCCACGACACTTTTACACCCGACAAGGACTGCATTTTAATAAAAGAGGGAAAAACCATATTTGTGACACCCTTCAACATCTAATCGAGGAAAATAGTAGTGCCCAAGCTAAAATTTGCAGAACAAGTTTACTAGACTATTCCTTTGCTTCTACTGTCAGTAATTCATCTGGCTTTCGAGGTTGGAATACCCCTACTAGCGATCCTGTAAACACTACTCTACAGGACAGTCTAACTGATTTGGACTTTTCAACTGCTGAGGATGGATACACAGATACCACCGTAAGGGACACAGCAAACACCGTTGATGCAGCTGCAGCCACTACTCCATCGACTCCATCTGTCCTGTGTTTACAGCCTAAAACGAGCAAGACTAATTGTGAAGCCAATAGTGGTTCAGTGCAATAGTGGTTCAATAGTCCGTAACTGAGCTCCGGTAAACTTATACCGGAGCTCAGCACCCGGTATAAGTGGGGAAAATCTAGGTACTTTATCACAAAAAAAGAACAATGAAGAATATTTTTTTAAAACTAAGACGCAGGCTAGTTTTAAGAGAATAAATAAATTAAGAGAACAAAAAACCAGCACAAAAATTAAAAAATCTCACGGTTTATTGCATCTTAATATACAGGGAATTAGTGATAAGTTTGAAGAGTTAGAAATATTTCTTAACATGTTGGATCTTGATGTAAAGGTTGTTTGTTTAAATGAGCACAATATAAGTTTAGCGAATAAAATTTTTCTAAATAAATTAAATAATTTTGAGTTAGCAGATGGTTACTTCCGTGATAAGTCTAGAGGAGGCTCATGCATTCTTATTGAAAAAAATTTGAATTATGTCAAACGAAAGGATCTTGCATGCTTTAATGAAGAATTTGTGTTCGAAGGTTCTTTTGTTGAAATTAAATCAATGGACTGTATAATAATTTCATTATACACGGTACCAAATTATACCATCTCAAAAATGTTCTTAGATAAGTTACAATGTCTCTTTAGAAAACTTGAAAATGAGTTGAAAACTAAAAAAATTTTAGTTGCATCAGATTTTAATATAAATTTATTAAAGAGAGGTAATTTTACAGAATGTTTTGAAAACTTAACTATGGAATTTGGGTACTCAATAAATAAAAGGAAACCAACCAGAATCACTTCACACTCAATATCATGTATTGACAACATTTTAACATTTTATGGTGAATGTGAAATTTTTAATATAAATACCTCCTTATCAGATCACAATGCACTCCTGATGTCAATGCCTAGTTTACATAGTAATAAGGAAAAATGTAATAACACTGTTTGGATTAGGACATATCCTGAGGATAATTATCAGCTCTTTGTAGATAAGCTATCTTTTTTACTCTCTGAAATGCCACTAGTAGACAACCTCAATGTAAATTATGATAGATTTCTTGAAAACTTCATTCATTGCATGAATGAATTTTTTCCTTTAAAAAATATTAGTGTTAGGAATGAAAAATCAAACAAATGGATTACTCAAGGAATAAAAATATCCGCTCAAAGAAAGAGGCAACTGCATTGGCAAGCAAAAACTAACAAGAACCCTGCTTTTCAACAGTATGTAAAAAATATAAATAAACATTTAAGTCTGTCGTAAGACGTGCTAAAATTATGATGAATGATAGATTTATTTCTGAGTCTAAAAACAAGTCAAAAGCTACGTGGTCTGTTGTTAAAAAAGAACTTTGCACTCAAAATATAGATAAAAGTAATGAAATTATTCTTAATATTAATAATAAACTGATTACGAATCCCCAAGAAATTGCAAACAAATTCAATATTCATTTTGCCAATGTGGTTGATTTCTTGAAAGTACCTAAAGCTGCTGCCACTGTTTCTAAGATTAATACTGTTTCTGAAGATACATCTGATGCTACATCCGATGCTACATCTGATGCTACGTCTGATGGTACAACTGATGAGGAAAATATTTTGGAAGAACCAGTACCAATAGGCGAAGAAACACCGTTAACACATGTAACAATTGACTATGATCCAGAACAATATATACATGCTCTTGTTCGGCGTCGTTTGTTTCCAGTATCAGACACGGAGGAAGATGAAAGCGATTTGGAAGTAGAATATTTAGATAACAGCAATGATGAACATACTTACAACACATAACATGTATTTTTTTAAACTAACATTATTTAACCTTGGCACTTAGATTTTTTTAAAACTTAAATTATTTGACCTTGACATTTAGATTTTTTTAAACTAACATTATTTAACCTCGGCACTTAGTTTTTTTTAAACTTGCATTATTTGACCTTGACACTTAAATTTTTTTTTAAACTTGCATTATTTGACCTTGACACTTAGATAGAAAATGTAGATTTTTTTAAGTTTTTGCGATATAACTTTTACACCGTTGGTTTTATCGAAAAATGTTACTGGACCTTTTTTGTTTGTCTTTTAATTCCGCGTAATTTGACTACCCGCATGATAGATTTAGAGCATTTCTGTTATATCCACTGCCACCGTGTACGTCGACGCAGCTCCAAAGTCGAACGGCGACGAGATCAAGTCTTCTCTCCCCCCGGGACAAAACGGAGAACCCCCCCCCCCTAGGGACAAAACGGAGAACCGTTTTTTTTGTTTAATACAGAAAAAAGTGGTGTTGGTATTGTTATAAATAGGGGTAGTTTTAGAGTGGTTTTCATTATTACGGCAACTTTTGTGAAGAGCACACCTACATCATGTATTACTGCATCAGTTGCGAAGAATCTTTTGAAGATGAAAACTTACTACAATTACACAAAGAACTTTATCATAACAACGAAACAAATAACAATGCAGAAGAAGAAGATTTGGAAGTATTAGATCAAATGCTGGCTACCCATCAACAACAACTAAATTCAAGAGCAAGTGTTATTCAATACGCACCCGGACCATCTTTAGATGTGGAATTATACGCCCGAGCTTTACCAGGTAGTGTAGTAACTCATTTTAAGGTTGACAATGCTCAATTGCAACTTGCACAGTTTATTTCAAAAGCAAAAACGTTAGTAACAGAAACATTGAACAATGAACTAAGAAGATTAAATTTTATAAAGTTTGGAATATTATTAGATACTGTATTTACAAATGTTCAAAATGAAACATAACCAAGAGGATTTTAACTAAAAACAAAACCATCATGTTTGCATCGGATATAAGCTCAATCGTGGATGAATGTTTTGAAGAACTTTTAACAAAATTGCAAGAACATGAAGGAATAGGTTCAGGATGGAGTTTGTTAAGTATAACAGGGCTAGATATTAGAGTTCATAAACATGAATATGGAATAAGAGGTAGTAGTCATATTGAATTGCCAAAGAAAATTCAAGATACCAAATCTTGTATTAATGTTCAAAATAAAGATGTTGAATGTTTCAAGTATGCAATGCTTGCAAAATATGTAAGAAATCATGCGGAACGACCGAGTAGAGCATACAATGAGGTTTACCATAAGTATAATTTTCAAGGCATGACTTATCCTGTTCCAATTCAAGACAAATCAAAATTTGAAAAGAAAAATCCTTTTGCATATGTAAACATATTTGGTTTAGATTCATCCAACAATGTCTACCCCTTACGTATAACACCCACCGAACGCAGAGATCATACTGATTTATTATTAATAACCAAAGGTGATATTTCACATTATGTATATATAAAAGATTTTGAAGCTCTAGTTTCCAAATAGTTATCAAAATGAGAACAACCAAAAACAACTTGTAAAAGATGTTTTTATTTTGTAAACAAACCTTTGAGAAGAGGAGGTTCACAATGGCTGACGGAACACCAAAGACTATGCAGTGGAAAATATGAAGTAAGAATTAAATTACCTCACCCTAGAAGATCGCAAGTAAAATTTGACAAAGTTATCCAACAATACAGAATTCCCGTTGTAGTGTATGCAGATTTTGAATCTTCATTGCTTCCACTTGAACAAGAAGAAGGAGAGGAAAATACCAGCAGAACAAAGTATCAACTTCACAAACCAAACAGTTATTGTTTAATAGTAAAATCTACTTTGTCTGAACAACATCTTCAAGAATATGGTTTGACATCTACACCGAAGATCTATCGTGGAGAAGAAGCAGCTCGATACTTTGTTGATGAATTATATGACATCGCTGGGAAAGTGGAAGCAATGTATAGCAATGTGGTTCCTATGTCACCTATGACACCGGAAGAACTTTATCTTTATGATTCGGCAACAACATGCTATTTGTGTAACAATGAATGTACAGAAACTAAAGTTAAAGTTCGCGACCATGATCATCTGACAGGAGCCTACAGAGGTGCAGCTTGCAACGGATGTAACATCAACTACAAACTACCATATTTCATTCCAGTGGTTTTTCACAATCTTAGCGGATACGATAGACATTTTATTAATCCCGAATTAGCAAGAGACAACGGTGAAATAGACGTTTTGGCACAAACTATGGAGAAATTTATAAGCTTTTCAAAAAAGGTGGGCAAAATTAAACTTAGATTTGTTGATTCTTTTAGATTTATGCCTTCTAGTCTTATGAAACTTTCTGAAAATTTAAGAAGACAAAATTTAATAGAAACAAGCAAAATTGTACCTGCAGAAAAAATGGACTTGGTTCTTCGGAAAGGAGTTTTTCTGTATGATTACATCGATGGACTACATAAAATTCAAGAAACATCACTTCCTCCAGCAGAAGCATTCAAAAGTAAACTTACCGATTCGGACATTTCACCTGAAGACTATCAACACGCATGCAGAGTTTGGGACGAATTGGAAATGAACACTCTGGGAGATTATTCTGACGATTATGTAAAACTTGATGTGACCCTTCTTTGCGATGTGATGGAAGAATTTAGGAACACTTGTTTTGAAGCCTACGGATTAGACCCTCTTCATTCTTATACCTATCCAGGATTAGCTTGGCAAGCTATGCTAAAAGAAACAAAGTGCAACCTTCAATTATTAACAGATATTGACATGGTGTTGATGATTGAATCGGGCGTTAGAGGTGGATTGACCCAAAGTGTTACTAGACATGTTAAAGCTAACAACAAATATCTTCCAGACTACGATGAAGAAAAACCATCAGTGTTCTTGGGATATTTTGATGCCAACAATGTATACGGATGGGCCATGTCTAATCCACTTTCTTTTGGAAACTTTGAATGGGTTAATCCAGACTCTATTGGTGATATTTTGTAAATTTCAAAAGACGGAGACACCGGATACATATTGGACTGTGATTTTGAATATCCAGAACACTTGCATGATCGTCATTACGATCTTCCGCTCCTTGCAAAAACAGAAGTTGCACCAATTGGCAAACATCCAAAATTAATGATGACTCTTGAAAATAAACAAAGATACGTAGCTCACTTTTGGGTTGTTCAACAAGCACTCGAATTGGGTTTACGTATAACCAAACTTCATAGAGTTTTAAAATTTTCCCGATCATTCTGGTTAAAACCGTACATTGATTCAAACACCAGATGAAGAGCAGCTGCAACATCAACATTTCAAAAGGATTTTTTTAAATAAATGAATAATGCGATATTTGGCAAAACATTGGAAAACAAAAGAAAACACAAAAATGTTAAATTAGTTACAGATCTGATAAAACTACAAAAACTTGTACAAAAACCAAACTTTGGAACATCTGTTATTATCAATGAAAACCTTGTGGCAGTATCTATGAAGAAGACAAGCGTGAAAATGGATCGTCCGTTGTACGTTGGAATGCCAATCTTGGATATTTCCAAAACCCACATGTATGATTTCCACTACAATAAAATGGTCGCCTTCTACGGTAGAGATAACATCGGAATCGCCTACATGGACACGGACGCTTTCATCTACCGGATTTTATTGAAGATATGTATTTGGATCTTCGAACATTTGTTCACAAAGATGAATTTGATTTTAGTGACAATCCAAAAGATCATTTAAATTATGACAATGATCGAAACAAAAAGAAACTTGGAAAATTTAAAGACGAAGCAAATGGAATTTTACTGAAAGAACTTATTGCACTAATGTCAAAATTGTATTCACTACAATTGCATAAAGAAGAAAACAATATTATTAAAAAAGCTAAGGGTGTAAAAAGTTTGTATCTTAAGGAGAATGTAAATTTCGAACCCTACAAGCAATGCTTATTTGAAGAAACGACTATAACTGCAAAATTCAACACCATCAGAAGTTTCAACCATCAACTGTACAGCGTAACAGAAGTGAAAAAAGCACTCTGCTCCAATGATGACAAACGACACATTCTTCCAGAAAAAATTCACACTCTACCATTCGGCCACTACTCTCTCAATCCTGTCAATGAGTAAAAAGAAAAAGAAAAAAAATAAAAAAGAAAAAAAGAAGAAAAAGAAAAAAAGGGGAAATCACAGCATGCTCGCTGTGATTTCCCCTTTTTTTAAATATGTTGAAATGACCTTGAACTATAAAAGCGGATTCAGAAAAAGAAACACTCAATACTAGCTTGACTTTTTTAGTAAAAACATCATGACAAGAGTTAAAGGAAAAAATTTATAATGAACTTCATAAACCTGCAAGAATAAGGTTTCCACGAAGAAATACTGTTGTAAAAGGAATAAATGATTTATATCAAGCAGATTTAATTGAAATGCAACCGCATAGTAAAATAAATAAAGGATTTAAATACATACTTACGATTATTAATTGTTTTACTAAAGTTGCAGATGCTTTGCCATTAAAAGACAAAACTGGTAACAGCATAACAAAAGCTATGGAAGTAGCTATAAAAAGAGATAAAAATAAAATTAAACATTTACAAACTGATGATGGGAAAAAGTTTTTAATAAACCTTTTGCCTTTGTAATGAAAAAATATAAGATAAATCATTATTCCACAAATTCTGAGAAATAGGCAGCTATAATTGAAAGATTTAATAGAACCTTAAAAGGTGCAATGCATAAAATGTTTTCGAAAAGAGGTTCTTACGTATGGGTTGATATCTTACCAAAGTTAATAAGCGATTACAACAACAAGTTTCATAGAACTATCGGTATGGCACAACAAAGTGAATAAGAAAAACGCTAAACTAGTTTTACAACGAATTAAAAAGAATACACAGCCAAAAGCGGAACAAAGAAAACCAAGAAAATTTAATGTAAATGATAAAGTTCGAATTAGTACATACAAAGGAGTGTTTACTAAAAAATACCTGCCCAATTGGACAACCGAAGTTTTTACAGTGTATTAAGTACAACCTACTGTACCGGAAACTTATATTTTAAAAGATAACAAGGGAAATTTGTTACAAGGCGGGTTTTACGGACATGAATTGTTAAAGTCAACAGTAGGCGATGTCTATCTTGTTGAAAAGGTGTTGCAAAGGAAAAAAGACCAAGTTAAAGTACGTTGGTTGGGGTTTGACAAAACTGAAGATTCGTGGATACCTATAAAAGATTTGATTTAGTTTTAAATCAACTTATTTACTCTTCTGCCTTTGAATAAGATGGAGATTGTTCACCATAAAGATAAATTTAATATTAATAACATTGATGATTTAACTGTAGATAACGTTAAAATCAACAATGGTAAACACGGCAGTTTATTTCCAAACACTATACGATGTATAGTAAGCGGTCCTTCAAACTGTGGCAAAACTAACGTTGTGTTTAACTTAATTACAAACACAAAAGGATTGCGATTTAATAACCTATATATTTTTCAAAGTCCTTACATCAACCAAAGTATCAATTGTTGGAAAAGATCCTGACTGATGTGCCTGTTGTTAACTATTACAAATTTAATGCTAGTGACAGTGTTATGCAACCAGACCAGGGTAAGCCGTATTCTGTATTTGTATTTGATGATGTATCTAGTGAAAATCATGATACTATTAGAAACTATTTTGCCATGGGAAGACATAATAATATTGATAGCATATATATCGGACAAACATATAGCAAAATTCCAAAGCAACTAACTAGAGACTATGCAAATATTTTAGTTTTATTCAAACAAGACGATAGAAACCTAAAACATATATACAACGATCATGTAAATGCTGATATGTCGTTTGAAAAATTCAAAGAGCTTTGTGGAAAAGCTTGGGCAGAAAAATACGGATTTTTGGTAATTATGAAAGATAAAGCTATAACAGATGGTCGTTACCGCATAGGTTTTGATAAATTTGTTTTAATACATTAATTAACAACATTATCGTACAAGTCTCCATGGTGTAAACATGGTTATTCAGGAACAGCTATCAAAAGAAATAAATTACTTAGTGATTCTATTAGACGTAAAAACAGAGCGTTAAGATTAGGAATAAGTGAAAGAGAGAAATTTCTGGAATCAACATTTAAAACTATCACTGAGCCATTAAAACAATTAGGGCAAAATGTTAAACCTTCAACATTTAATTTTTCCGGAGATGCTATTTTAGCCATTTCAAAATTTGAACAAAAAGAAGAATATGAAGGTGATACAAGTTTTACGCAACAAGGAGAAACAACTGAAGAAGAAAGCGAACTAGGTGAAGAAACGGATGTCTTAACAGAAAAAGAAGGTTTTTCTACAAGCGAAGAACAACAAGAAGAAGAAGAGTCTATTAATCCGTCCAACTTGAGCAAATTGGGCTCGGATATTGCGTATAAAGGGCCGCTTGCAAGACACTTTGTATTAAAAATGTTACATTCTGCACAACCAACTCGAAAGTATCATACTTTTGGTGCTAGAATAGAAGAAAATGGCCTAATGATTGGAGATAGCAAGCTTCATGTAGACGAACATGACAATATTATTATAAATAATAAACAATACAAGGGTACAAAAGGATTGTTTGAACTTATTTTTAAACCGAAACCTAATAAATATACTAAAAAGGATTTAAACATTTTTAAACAAATATTGGAGGATACAAATGCGCACAAGAAAAATTATTCTAAAAACTTCAATGTTCATAGAAATAAATCAGAAAAATATAAAACTATTATTGCTAAACTTTTCACACCAAAAAGAAGGGAACCCATTAAAAGAAAATCATTATCTTCTGCTGAAATAAATATTTTACATAAGAGGAGAAAAACAAATCAATCAAGTTTATCAAGAAAAGGATTATTGAAAAACTTGTATGATACTAATATAATATACTACAACGATATAAACAAATTGGTTGATAGAATGAAGTTGATATATGAAGCTAAACAAGCCGGACATAGCGGTTTAGAAAACAAATGGGTAGCTTTGGTCGGCGAATTGCGAAATCGAGGAGTAATTGCATAAAAATATGAGTATATAGAACTAGCAGAACCCGTGGCTTCGCTCACGATAAAAATTATCGTCTAAACTTGATATGAAGAATCTAGAGGACTGAATAGAAAACATTTATATCGAGGAATATGTCACGTAGAGATATGTTTGTTTTATGGCGGAATGTAAGATAAAATGTAGATACCACAGTAGACAGTGAAGGTTTTCTTTTCACCGTTATAACTCGAAAACGGCCGGACCGATTTTAACACCAAATGTGTCGATTTTAAGGTACTTCTTTGTAGATTTACCAATACGTCCCTGGATTGCCTAGGAGGGCATCAATTAAGTACAGTAAAGGGCTGAATGTTCGAAATAGTATGGTGCTATCCGTGGGCAGTATTTCAAACTCGATTCACTTAGTTTTTAACTTAAAATATGGGCGGGTAGTAATAATTTAAGATCAACCACTGATTGCAGCATTTATTTTTCCGTGGAAACCCGGGACACCGTCGAATTAGATGAAAAAGGAATTTGCCAAATTATTGTAACTGGCATGATTGTAATTAAAAACATAAAGGCTGGCCTAAAAAACACTGAAAGAAATCACTACGGTGTTTATAGCTAAACGGTCTGGCTAAAATGTTTCTGGGTAAATTACATTTATTATAAGAAAATCAGCTTGATTTTATGATAGTAATAGTAACTCATGATGGTGATTTACCTAAACTATTTTGGCAAAGTGCATTATTGCTATTTTAGTGAAGCATTCAATAATATCAACAAAACAAGTTGTTGAAACACATAGAAAATATAGCTATTTTAATTAAATTAAGGACAGCAGTGAGAGTATGTCTTTTTCAACAAGAATAGTGCAGCTGTAGTGGTAAAATAGTAATATTCATTTGAAAACGTGTTTATTTAGAGACGTGAAACGTTGAGAAATATTTATACTTAAAATAACACTAGGTCAGTGTAAAAATAACTAACAGCAGTGGCGAATTTTGTATAGTTAAATGTGTTTTGCTTACATGGCGAAGTGAAATTTAACCGAGCACGAAGACGTTTTGGCTAGAAGTTGAGGTAAAACTGCCACACCCTCTGGCTGAAGTAGTGCAAAGGAGGAATTAACCGAGAATTAGTTAAAAGTATAGCTAAAACAGCTATACCAACATGGCTGAAGTGCGTAGTGACAGTGACACAAGGGCCTCTGAGTCAGTTGCGTCACAGCAGCCTTCAGAGTAATTCCGCGACGCGCAACAATAACATTTAGGCCGGGCGATCTCGTGATTGAGTGAAGTGAAACGTTTATCCTGAAAAACTGTGGAATGTTTAAGGTGGGTCTTGACGAAACGTCGGGAATAATAAGAGTGCAGTGTAAGAATAAGAAATCCTGTGTGTGGTGTAAGTGTTGTATGGTCGATTGCACCGTGTTCATAAGTGTGTTCTTGACATGAGGAGTCGTTATGCAATCAATTCTGAACGTTCAAGGTATAGCTTCTTTAATTTAATTGATTTGAATTTAGTATAATTCTTACTTTTCAAAGTATTCTAACGCTGATTCTAACATGTTTTCAAATTAGTGAACGTGTTAAGACACAACACCCTGTGTATAAAGAAAGTGGACCTGGAATATTATTTTTGTCGATTATTCTTATGAATGATACGATATGTAAAGTATGAAGTTGTAATAAAATGTTTGATTGTCTTTACGCACAAATGTCTATTATTTATTTTCCTTCTTGAAAGTATTACTTGTGTCAGCCTTGTCAACTTGTAAAAGTGTATTAAATTCAAAAAATAGGGGTGATTTTCTTCGTCAAGGTCAGTAATACCTCAGCAGACAGTTCAAGTCCTAGTTTATTCAGTAATTGGTAGTCATTAATTGAGCTTTATTATCTCTGTACAGAATCCCAATTACAACAAAATGGTTATTATATTATTCCATCATATTAAAGCGGGTTTAGTCTTGAAATATATTTTTTATTTAAAATACATGTTCTTAACATAACTTTTCTTAAAGCTTTGAAATTCCATTTTGCATAAATTATTCCTCATGAGAGGTGAACTATTCATACTTAAAATAGTAATAAATAGAAATACAACAGCCTAACAATCTAATAAGGACTGTCAAACGTTCAGGTGATTTAGCTAGACTGTCTGGCTGTTCCTGCCATAATTTGGCTGGGACAGCCTCACTTTGAATTGGCTCACTGAGCTTTTTTCTGCTAAACACACAGCTGGAATTGAAACATTTCTAACTGAAACAGCTACTGTCTGGCTGGGTGGTCTAAAACATGCTGAAGTTTCTGCCAGATTCTGGCTGGGAAAGCCTTGCTCATTTAGCATTTTCAGTTAAACTTTTAGCTGGAAAAGCTACAAATTATAACTGAATCAGCCGAACCAATCCATTATTATAGCTAGATACATCTGGTAAAATCACTTAAAAAGTTCCATTGTTTTAGCTAATTTCAGTTAGATAAAAATGAGTAGCTATTTTAGCCAAACTTATAACTGTCCTAATTTTAGACATTCAGTTTGGCTAAAATTACTCAATTTCTAACAGAAACTACCATAATTTTCTTTCAGTGAAGGAAATAACTATAGCTCCCGCTGCCTAAAAAGATGGTACCACATAATGAGCTTATGATTGAACGTATAAGGTACGAAACTTAACCAAATGTAACTTTTATATAGTACGAATAACCTAACAAAATCATCAAAATAACCATAAAACCATGATAAAAGGAATCAAATTATAAATCAGCTGTAAAAACGTATCCGTTTGTGAAGCTAATATGCTTGATTTAATAAAATTTGAAATTTAAACAAAAGATCATCCATTACATTAACGTGGGGCATTTTCAAAGCTTCAGCTCCACCAAAAACCTCTAAAAACCTCGAATTAAAAAAAAAAATCCGTTCTTGGTGAATGCCAACACTCTGTAAGGAACGTCCATGCAAATTTTCAAGGTTCTAGGTTAAGTAGTTTTGGCTGTACAATGATAGGTCAGTGGTATTTGACAAAAATATAGTAGAAAAGATAGTATAAATATAACTTACAATCAGGGATTTGTATAATTTATAAATTTTTACATAAATAGATCAAAGAATCATATCATTTCAGCACATTCTGTTTGTGACTGAAAAATCAGTGTTCTTTTCTCTTTCCATCTTACCGGGATTTAGTCTCAAGACTCAGCCACAAAAGGCAGTATGCTCTTCACGTTTAAATCTGCGTACGTCGAATTATACGAAACACAAATTCATCGGACAGGCATAGATGTAATAAAAAAAATTATTAGGAACGCCTCCAGGAAAAACGATAACTCCCGCTACCGAAATATAGATGGTGCCACTTAACTCTTTTATATAGTACATAATTATGCCTTGAAACAAATCAACAAAAATCAATGAAGCCATGATCAAAGATATCAATTTATTATCATCTGTATCAACTTATACATTTCCGAAGCTAACTACCAGCTGAAAGTTTTATGAACATTAAAAATGTAAACAAAAATCGTCCAACATACTTTTAAATGGGAAAATTTGAAAACTTCGGCCTCGCCAAAAACCCCTTTATAGTACGAATTTTGTAAAATCCGTTCTTAGCGGATGTCTACGCCCTGAGAGGAACATCCATGCAAAGTTTCAAGGTTCTAGGTCAAGTAGTTTGGGCTGTACGATGTTTCCACTGAGTAGTATTTGACAAATATATAGTAGATACAAGTATACCCGATTAAACATTCAGTATAACCATGAGTGTGGATAAGTTTGGACGGTATTCCGAAACTGGAAGCAAATCAGGATCTTATGGAAAAAGAGGTGGTTTACCACTAACATCCGATGGAGATTATGATATAAATAACAAACGTTTAAAGTTTGTAAATGATCCAAAAGATGATAATGATGCAGTAAATTTCAAAACTTTAAGAAGTGAAACATTACCTAGCTTAAAGCTTCAAAATGAAGTGTATAACGCTAATTTTTATAGAATTGTAAATCTTCAAAAACCAATAGATAAAAATGATTCGGTAAATAAAGAATACTTAATGTGGTACATAAACCAAACCTTAAGATTTGATCCTAAAAGTAATAATAAAGTATATGATGCAAAAGATCTTAGAATAGCCAATATAGCAGATCCTGTTAATGATTAAGATTCAGTTACAAAAAAGTATTTACATTCAGTCATCCCTGAAAAAACAGATAGATTTTCCTTTTACAACTTTGTAATTTGGAGACCCTAAATATATGAAAGATGTTGTAAACCTTCAATATATTACAGATCATTGTATTACACATGATATTAATACAATTGATTGCAAAAATAAAGTGTTAACTAACGTTAAGGAAGGAACTGCAAAATCAGATGCAGCTACAATAAGTCAAATAATGAAATTAAAAAATAAGAAATGGGATGCTGATGCAAAAAAATTACTAATGTTAAAAAAGGGTCGGATGAAATTGATGTTGCAACAATTGGACAAGTTCCTGTATTAAAAGAAGATGAAAACGGTAGTCAACACTTTGATTGCAAAGGGATACCACTATTCAATGTTGCAGAAGGAATAAGAGACAGTGATGTAGTTACAGTAGCACAAATGCATAAGAGGGAAAACATGTACTATAATCTTTTTCTAAAAAAAGATTATAATAGGCAGTCTTTTTATTGTGAAGACTTGCGATTGACTAGCTTAAATGACCCTATTAATTTTACTGATGCTGTTAATGTAAATTACATTGTAAGACTCTTAAGTGTAGTGTTATATGATATTTATAACACAATAAACCCCATAAAATCTGATCAAAAATTACATTGGGTTAAAAAGAATGTTATGGAAAAATATTTTTTAAATAAGGAAACTGATAGTTTAAGATCTTCTAATGATGATGATGAAGAAGACACAATCCTACCGCAAAACTGGAAAATTATTATTTACCCATAAACAAACATACTTATACATATTTATTATAAATAAACAATGTCAAGGGATAAGTGTATCATTCATTATAAAGCATTTATAAAATAAACAAGTATTGGCATTTCCTTTCACTATAAAAGACCATGTTGAAAGTTCAACGCATCAGTAATAATCGACACGTTATAAAGAGAGGAAGAGGAATAGCATCAACAGCACTTTCTCTTATTACTACGCCGGTTGGAGCTATAGTTAATAAAGCTATCGATTTATTACCTGTAGAACTACATTTACCAGGAGGTTATCAATATTGTGGTCCTGGAACAAAATTGAAAAAAGACTTGCTAGAGGAGTCTTGGAATAAATAAACTTGATCAAGCCTGCAAACAACACGATATAGCATATTCAAAGTTTGCAGATACTAAAAATAGATCAATAGCGGATAAAGCACTTGCTGAAAAAGCTTGGCAAAGAGTAACATCCAGTGACGCTAGTATCGGTGAAAAAGCAGCAGCTTTAGCGGTATCAGCAGCAATGAAGGGTAAAACGATGTTTGGAGGTGGAAAGAAGAAAGGAGGTGGAAAAAGGAGGAGAAGACCTGCAAAGAAACGTGGAGGAAGTATAAGAAGAAAACAACGATCCACCGCAGGTAAAAATAAAAAGAAACAAACAATGTGGTCAATGATAAAATACCCCCGTTGCAGCAGACCTGCATACTCAGCGAATTTCAAATGCAAAACAACATATTTCGATCCAACGTAGCGAGATTTGACATGTTTTTGTAAGCCCCATAAGAATAACATGAGGAATGAGTATGCAGGTTTGCTGCTACGGGTATATTAAAACTGGGTGGTTTTAATTCAATATTTAGTAGATCTGACCTAGAAGAAGCCATTTACCAAGTTTTACCAAGATTTGTTGAGAAATAAGTGAGATATAGAATTTTTCTTATTTTACCATAAGGTTAACATTGGGACAACGTACTGTGTTTACCACTTTCAATATCTCGGTAACCAATGGACATAGAGCAGTGATTCAAAATACTAAATTGTTTGTTTTTTTAGCTGAATTCAATGGTGTTAACAAAAATTTGATAATTTTTATTTTTATATGTTAAAAACTCAAAAACCCCATTTTTGGGGGGTTTACCCCCCTTTACCCCCCCTTCCGGTAGTCCGATCGTGCTGGTTTACGAACTCGTCCGAATAATTACTACTTTACACGTCCATGCCAAATTTCATTAAGATGGGACCATTTTTACGCGAGTTATCGTGCTTAAAGACACACATATATACATATAGATATATATATATAGATATATATATATATATATAGATATATATATATAGATATATATATATATAGATATATATATATATTTATGAAAATGGACGAATAGTGTTTTTTGCATCTGGGGACCTCAAAAAGAAAAGTTATGATGGTCTCGGTCTTAGGTCTTACCATGAGACCTACGTTAACAGCTTCTTTCCTATAGGGGAAATTCGCTAAAAAGGAGGAGGACTATACCTAAGACCGTATCGTATGTATTAAACAGAAAAAAACAATTACTAATTCCGAATAAAGAATTAACAGATAAAGAATTAATTACTTATGTTTCTTGTTTAAAAATTCCATTTTTTAGAGGAGTGTTTATGAAAGATGCATTACCTGTTAAAATTTGGAAAAATGAAACGGGAATAGTAAATTTAGATGATAGTAAAGGATAAGGCACTCATTGGGTTTGTTATAAGAAACTAGGATCAACTATTTACTACTTTGATAGTTTTGGTTATCTCCCACCACCAAAAGAACTACAATATTACTTTAAAACAGCTAAAAATGTACTATACAATTATAAAAGAGAGCAACCTGATGATACGGTAATCTGTGGACATTTATGTTTAGATTTTTTAACAAAAAGCTTTAGTCAACTTTAAGATGTCTTCCTCTACAGTATCATTAACTCGAACGTCATCTACTTTGCGAAGTGTTCTTTTCCCTGCGTTACGTTTGGAAAAAGATAAATTATGGGAAGCCGCATTATTAGATATAACAACTTATAATTCTATTCCCAACGTTACTGAAAATGTTAGTGACAAAATACATTATTACAAAACAAAAGATAAAAATACAAACAAATATTCAGATAGACAAGTATTTAGTTTACCCACTGGAGCATATGAAATTGATGATATAAATGAAGCGATACAAAACCATATGGGAAAAGATAATATAACAATAAAAGGAAATAACAATACTATGAAAGCTGAAATTAAATGTAAATATTATATAGATTTTAGCAAAGAACATTCAATTGGTAGTTTAATAGGATTTCCTAAAACAACAAACATTTTAGAACCTAATATTAACCATTCAGGTACTAGAACTGTGACAATAATGAAAGTTAACAGTATAGATGATACATGTAATATTATACATGGTTCTTATAGAGATGGTGAAAATACTCATATATGGCACACATTCTATCCAACAGTCGCTCCGGGTTTTAAAATTGTGGAAAAGTCACAAAACTTAGTGTACCTACCGTTAAAAACCAGTTTTATTTCAGACATTGTGGTGAACATACTAGATCAAGACGGAAATCATATTGATTTTAGAGACGAACCTATAACTATACGAATACATATAAAATCAACCTTATAACAATGGGGTTATCATTTAAAAAGAAAGAGCTGACTGGTAAACAAGTCAGTAGCACTTCAGCTATAGAAGGATTAACAAGTGATAACATTCGTTTTCTAGAAGAAACTGGATTAAAACTTATTAATAATGGAAATATTGGATATAGCGCAGGGTCCGACATTCGACGAAACCTTGTGGGAAAAGGAATATCATACGCACAACCCTTACAATTCATCAAAATTAAATAATAATGATGAAATTAGAATTCCCATACAACAACAAGATATTTATACACTTACATGTGAAAGTTATTTGTATATCGAAGGAAGAGTAACAAAAAGAGATAAAAAAGCACTGCAAGTACTGTTCCATTCATAAATAACCCCATGGCATATTTGTTTGATGAAATAAGATATGAAATTTCCGGAGTTACAGTAGATTCAACAAAAAAGGTGGGAATTACAAGTACATTAAAAGGATTAGCATCTTTAACACCGAGTGAAAAAAATATGCTGGCCGCCGCAGGATGGGTAGCACCCGATTCCAGTACAATCACTCCAAACAGTTCAGGCAATTTTGACTTTTACATTCCTTTAAGATTACTTTTAGGCTTTGCCGAAGATTACCGGAAAATAATAATAAACGTAAAACAAGAATTAGTCTTGTTAAGATCATCAAACGACAAAGATATTATTATGGCGCCTGATGGAACAACGGAAGCTACTTTAGAATGGAAAATGCAATTAGACAAGATTGTTTGGAGAGTACCGCATGTACGGTTAAACGATCAAAATAGAATTTCATTATTAAGAACTTTAAAATCAGATCGTGATATCGTAATACCATTTAGAAGTTGGGAGTTTCATGAATATCCGGTTTTACCGGAAACACAACGTCATACATGGACTGTAAAAACTTCTATTCATTTGGAAAAGGCAAGATATGTAATATTTGGATTTCAAACAAAAAGAAGAAATGAAATAACTAAACATGCTGGTGAATTTGATCATTGCAATCTTACAAATTTTAAGGTGTTTCTAAACTCGCAATTCTTTCCATACGACAACTTCAACATAAACTTTACAAAAGAGAGGTTTAGCGTTTTGTACGATATGTACGCAAGATTCCAAAATTCATATTATGGAAAAACAAACACACCTTTATTAACGCCAAACCAATTTAAATCTATCTATCCGATTGTTGTAGTTGATTGTTCCAAACAAAATGAATCTGTAAAATCTTCCAGTGTAGATATAAAAATAGAAATGGAATTTGAACAAAATGTACCCAAAGATACATCTGCTTATTGTTTAATTTTACATGATAAAATTGTTACATAAACACCTTTAACCGGTATAGTAAAAGCAGTTTTGTAAAATGAAAAGAAAAAAATACCCCCACCACTCGGTTATAAAAGCAGGAGCGGGAACGCAAATTGTTTAGTTGACTGTCTACAGTTGTATGGGTAACATCGTCTACAGCATTATAAACAAAATGAGTTCTTTATCAGTTGTACAAGGCGTTTCCGAAACAGCACCTTTATTGGAAAATGATGATGATAAACATTTTGAAGAAAATGTTGTAAAGGAAATTGATGACTTTTTAAAGTTTGGAAAACAAAATAAAAAGTTGAAAAATAATAAAACAAACGTAAGAAAGAAAAGAAAACTTGAAGAAAATATTCCACCAAACATTGTAACTGAAGTTTTCCTTCGCATCTTTTATCCTATTTCATCTTGCATGAGTAAAAGTGTGTCGATAGGATTGGTAAAATCATTAGACTACTCTCCCGCCAAGGCCACACTACACTACAGGCCGGAGTCTCCCCCCCTCCTCCCTGATACCACGTCACAACACCGGCCGAACTCCTAGCGCTGTGTTGGAAATAACATCTAACATTTACCAACAAATTATGACATTAGAACATCAAAATGAAAACAATTAGAAACACAACTGTCAAATTTCCACCAAATCATCTGATAAAAAGTAAACAAATTACTTGCCTGTAATGTTTACCGGTTTTTAAGTTTATGAAATAAAGTCTTGTTTTCTTTAAAATTATTTTCGACCGCATTTAGTTATTCATTAATTAATGCAGATTCGAAAAAATAATGGTTTCTAAACGAAAACTTAAACGAATTACTTAGGGCACGATCGTTTAAGAGTGTGACAGTGGACTGCCATAAGAGTACATTATAAAATCGTCTGCAATTCCGTCTGATAATGTGACGTCACCACAAAAGGACTCTGGCCTGTAGTGTAGTGTGGCCTTGCTCCCGCAGTAATACTAAGCCGTGGTACAAAGATGGTTTTATTTTCAGAAAATGCTTGGGATTCCTTTTTAAAACATCTACATCTTATTGAATGTTACTTAGCCAACAGTTTCTTTGGAAGAAAAACTAACATTCGACTTTTGGATTGTGACAATGAAATTGACATTATTAAACATCGTGGTCAACAACAAGTAAGAATTAGAGACTCGACACAATTTGAAAATAAAATTCTACTAACACGTGAAGAATTTTACATTTTAAACTATGCAACATCACCTATTACCAGGTATATGAAACAATTAGTATTTTCAAGCTCTGTTATTAAGGAATATCTGGTAGATGCATGCGAAAAACAACCAGACAGCACTTTACAATACGGACCGATAGATACATCCATATTTAATAGAATACCTCACGAAGTGGAAATGTGGAGGCAGTTAAGAAACTTTGAACCTTTTACTGAAGTTGCAACGGAAGCTACAGAAGAAGAAACCAACAACAACAGTACAGAAGAAGAAACCAACAACCACAATAATACAGAAGAAGAAACTTTGCTAGTTTAAAACTACAATGTAATTTAACAAAAGAATAAACCGTGGGGTAGGCCTACTGGGGACGGTGCCCACGTTAAACATACACCAACGCGCCTACAACTGTACGGCCTGGTGGTCTAACCTACCGTGGTGTGGAAAACAGTTGATCGGCAGACACCGTGATGAGCAGACAGGATGAAGAAATGGCAGCAAAACCTTGTGTAATTGAATTTCAAGCATTTCGCGGAAACGATGATAGATTTATCATAAAAGAATTGGTAATTTTAGATTTGCTTACACAAGTAGCGTACCCGTTTTTATTTGAAGCACCGTGTTCTGTCCATGAACTAAAGTCAAAAGCTAAAATAACATACAGATGGCTAACAAATAATTTTCATCATATCCATTGGTTTGAAGGTGTTCTACCGTACAACAATGTACACAAAATTATGTTTCATTTTTGCAAACAATTTACACACATATATACTAGAGGATTGGAAAAAAAGAATTGGATACGACAGTACACGAACAAAGAAGTTTTAAACATAAAACTGGAAAAAACATTTCACTTTGATGCTAGAAATATTTGTGTTTCTACAATAGATCCGAAACACAACCAATCTCAATGCGCATTACAAAATGCATATCACTCGGCTGCTTACTTACAACAACAAACGGAAGAATGTAGTGGGGGTTCTGAAGGTTATATAAACGAAGAGACAACACACCCCGAGTATCAGTCTAACTCCATACTCCGAACAGACAACATCTCCTGTGAAGGATGGCATCACAACAGTTTCTCCAATGTTTAGTTGAACAATTCAACTTGCATTCAAAATCAAATACTCTAATTATCAAGAAATGTTCAGAACTAAAAGAACAGAAACATTATATTGTTCATGAAATGAAGAAAGTTGATACAACGCATGGAGACGCAGTCGTCGCATCTTTATCCGATGCACCATATACACCAGGTGATGAACCAAAGTTTCAAGTATATCTTCCAAAACGATTAGTCCAGTTGCTGCAAAATTAAGATCTGCGGGAAGTTCAGCCAGGATCATTATATTTGGTGTCACACGGAATGAGCGGAAACAACTCTACGGAACTTACTCTGCACATCACACAAAAATAACATTGTAAATATTGTAAAAAAATGTTTTAAATAAAAAGATAAAAAACAACATATCAGTATATTTTTTTATATACTGATATGTTGTATTTTTTTAAACTCAAACGGATGACCTTGAACTTTTAATCGATGGTATTATACGATTATTTTATTCGATTGTTTTATTCGAATACTTTACATAAATACGAAACTTTAACGTTGAGAGGCTCAGTTCAGTTTAGGACAAGCTACAACCAACATGTCATCCAAAAGAAATAACCTAACACTTATAACTTATTGTTGCAAAGAAAAATGTTTTAAAATACCTGAAGATCAAGTTGACGGAAAAGCTTGTACAAAATGTAATTATTTCTGCTACTGTAAATGTTGTTGCAAAACATATCAAAAGAACCGGTTGGATAAACTACAAGAATTGCAACATCGGCTCGGTCTACTGTGGCAACGATTAAATTCAAAGTGATTAAACAAACACCTGTCATTACCCCCGCCACTACCCCCACCATCGGAGGTACCCGCAGCACCGACTTTGCAATAATCATTCCTGCTACACCTCTCGTCGAGTAAACAACTCTAGTCATGTCTCTCAACATCCGCGGGATTCACTACAACACTATCAATCTTACAACCTACAAGGATTTGGAAATTTTTAGTGAAGAACTAAAACAACTTATAGCCACTGGGTTCGGTTTATCTTTGGAACTTTATGCAACAAACAATCAAAACGAAAAAAATGTATTTTTGCCAACTAACAACAACAAGAAGAATGAAAATAAGCAAGAAATTTCACCACCTACAACAACCTACTTTTCAAATTTGGGAGCAAACTTTTCAAACTTAATGTAAAATAAAAAGAAACAAATAAAATATCTTGCATTTTCGGATTTTCCGAAAATGCAAGATCTTTTTAAAAATATCCACAGCTGACCTTGACCCATTTCCGGTCATTTAAACTTTAAATACCCACCCCTACACGTCACAGCCTCTGACGTCACCAGACCGGATGTAGCTGTCAAATTTGATTAAAGCTAAGTTTACACTAGCATCTAAAAGTATCGTCACTTGGACACTCTAATTAACATTGTTGTTATGCCGATACAGGATTACCAAAAACAGCTGTTTTAACACTTCAGTTGTTACAACACCTTATTTATCATTAGAGGGATGCAGTCTTGAGTGACGACACAAATATTTGTTTTTACAAATATTTGTGTCGCCACTTAAAACTGCATCTCTCTAATGATAAATAAGGTGTTGTAACAACTGAAGTGTTAAAACAGCTGTTTTTGGTAATCCTGTATCGGCATAACAACAATGTTAATTAGAGTGTCCAAGTGACGACACTTTTAGATGCTAGTGTAAACTAGGCTTAACGCGTTTTGGCCCAGAAACGCCACTTTGCCACTACTCCCAAGGGTCAAGATATAATGCGCCAAGTGTAGTTAGTTAATAGGCCAAACAGCTTGGTGATAATTAATATTAGATTGTACATAGTTGCTTATTAAGCTGCTCATTACTTGCTGTGAGGTGAGGGGAAATTGCAGGGAAACTTATTTTAAACTGAGGGGAAAAGAGGGGAAATTTTATTGGGCCACGCAGTGTTTCCACTTTAAGTGATTTTATATCTTTTCAGGGATAAATCAGGCTCTCGAGGGATAAGAGCGATTTCTAGGGATAATTAAGGAAATAAATTAAATTAAATAACTGTAAAGACGAAACATAATTATTCCTAGCCCCGCCACCATACGTTATTTATTTGCAATATTTTATAATGGTGATCTCAAATTGTTAAAGCAATTAATTTTACATTAAAATGTCATCAAACTACTTTCGTGTTTTGCAGTGTTCCTCCTGGCAAAACACCACCACTCGGAACACACTGAGTACACTGGCTGTGGTAACTCCTTGGATCACTTATATTTTAATTAATTTAAATTAATCATATCGTCTCTTAGCCAAGAACAAAACATTTTAACGCTCGCTTCCCTTTTTATATGCTGCCATCATAGCTTGTTTTATTCACACTAATAAAGTCAAAATTTCAGTTACGTACGAATCCACACTATTACAACACAAAAAATACAAAGACAAAATTGTATGGATTCGTTACTGAGGGATTAGAGTTTGGAATTTTGGGATTAAAAGGGATTTTTCGGGCGCGCTACGTTGAGGGATAACAACGGAATTTTTAGGCGTTCATGTAGGGATTTTATATTTTACTCTGTGGAAAAACTGGCGTCCCCTTCGCCGCAGTAAAAATGGGCAGGTTTTGAGTCGTTATGAAGAACGAACGACTCCCTTCTAGTGAGTCGTTCCACGCGAGTAATGATTCAGGAACTTTGAACGACAAAGACTTGGCTCTCAGCTCTTGCACCTAACTTATTTGAATTATCTTTCGAGGTCCTATTGCTCCTATTATTGTTTGCCAATGAACCATAAGACAATATTTTACACGACTACATACTGCCAATAGTCAAGTCAAGTCAATAAACCGTATCGCAACATTTGACACGAGACAATAATCAGAGAGCAAATTCTTATAACGGTTTTAAAATATAATATGGAATTAATACCCTTTAATATTGCCCAGTCGAACAACTGCTTACTTTTAGTCAGTTTTAATTTTACTGAATCTCTTAATTTTCACTAAATTTTACTATTAATTACATAGATTAAAAATAACCTGCAACTGCAACAATAACTAGTGATTCAAATGTCAGATTTATCATAGCTGTGAATTAAGGAAACTATTTATCAACAGGCCTACTAATACTAATGTAAACATCACTAGACTATTTTTCACTATCGACCAGTGACTAGGCCAAGTCAATTGGTTTCGAATATTGACTAAAAGACTGCATTTAACAAAAGAAACCAGCAGCCATTTAAGTCAAAAGAACAAAAACCTTTAAAAAACAATTTCTGATCGGTTAAGTTAGGTTGCCAACTATTATAAGTTTTGGTTGGTTAACAAAAACATATCGACTGGTCCAACAACTCCACTTACACAAGCAAGGTGAGAGAGGTGTGTTTAAGGATAATATAAATTTTATTGGTGTACAATCCTGTACATCTACACTTATTTTAATTACTGATGTACAGGATTGTACAATACAGTGAAATGGAGCGGAATACGTAGAAGAAAGGAAAAAGAGGTACAGTGAACGACTCGCTGCAGGCCTCTGGTACATATGATAATAGAAATTTTGAACTTTGTCTCTGCCTCACTTCAAACCAGTAATTTTGCTTGTGAGACCAACATTCTCTTCATGTTCAATCTGGTGTGGTAATGATATTTCACACTTACAGGTATTGCGAGCTGTGGCAATGTTTGACTTAAATTCTTAACATGTGACATAGTAGTAACCCTTCAGGGTACAAATTTATTGTTAGGCCAAGCATAAATTATATTTGTAACAAGTGGCATGACTTACTAAATTACTTTAAGGGCTTAACTTATCTGGAGCCACCTCACTCAATTCAAATTTGAAAAAAGTAAAGGTACAAACAGTAAGTCTTTTGAAGATCTGTGGTAGAGTTTTTATTACAATTAGGCCTATGTTAATTCAAAGTTAGCCCTTTGTAAATTATTTATCTCAAATGCCACATGTTCTTTTGTTCTTTGTTAAATGCAGTCTTTTAGTCAATCTTCGAAACCAATCGACTAGGGCTAGTCACTGTTCGATAGTGAAAAATAGTCTAGTGATGTTTACATTAGTATTAGTAGGCCTGTTGATAAATAGTTTCCTTAATTCACAGCTTTGATAAATCTGACATTTGAATCACTAGTTATTGTTGCAGTTGTAGGTTATTTTTAATCTATGTAATTAATTGTAAAATTTAGTGAAAATTAAGAGATTCAGTAAAATTAAAACTGACTAAAAGTAAGCAATTGTTCGATTGGGCAATATTAAGGGGTATTAATTCCATATTATATTTTAAAACCGTTTTAAGAATTTGCTCTCTGATTATTGTCTCGTGTCAAATGTTGCGATACGGTTTATTGACTTGACTTGACTATTGGCAGTATGCAGTCGTGTAAAATATTGTGTTATGGTTCATTGGAAAACAATAATAGGAGCAATAGGACCTCGAAAGATAATTCAAACTAGTGGATCCGAGCGCACGGATCGTGCGCTACTCTAGCAGAGCGATAATTCAAATGGCGACAAATTTAAAACACAATCATGCTAACACGATCCGTCTTGAGGGTTATGTTTACACAAATTAAAAAAATAACAGCAATTAAATTATCCAGCTGATCAAAACGTAAACAATTATGTTCTTCATAAGGATAACATGGGAACTTTAAAAGCCAATGGGGCAGAGCCCAAGGGACTTTTTCAAAAATGTAAGGCCAGTTTGCAAATCTACGCGACACGTTCTTTCCAATGAGCCGTCAATGATCAAAATCGGTTAAGAAATGACGGAGGAGTTCATAAGACAAATTTCGTGTTGGCGTATTAATTATATAGATAAGTTAGGTGCAAGAGCTGAGAGCCAAGTCTTTGTAGTTCACAGTTCTTGAATCATTACTCTCACTAGAAGGGAGTCGTTCGTTCTTCATAACGACTCAAAATCCTGCCCATTTTTACTGCGGGGAAGGGGACGCAAAAACTGGGCCAAAGTGGAAACACCGCAGCAGACAACCGCCGAACCGCCTCCTTCGGTGTCTTGGTTGCTGTTGCTGTTGATGTTGTGTTTCTGGTAAGCTTATCTATATCATTATTGGATTATTGTTTACACCGAACCGCAAGTATTTGGGTTACCCCTATCACTTCTGCAGGTAATTAATGATTTCACATTAATGAGTATTGAGAAATTATTCAGTTATCAACTTTTAGTAGAGGCTAGGCTGAATGTTGACTAGATGATGCAATTTAGTGAGTTGAGTTGAAAGGAGAAATTAATGGTGCCTGGAGCATAATGATGCCGGCTTATACAGTACATCTCAGATTATCCGGATTAATGTAGCGGAACACTGATCCGGATAACAAAAAATCCTGATAATCCTAGGTAGCCTAATCATAATATCGCCTAAACAGCGATCATAACTTAAACTTAACCCGAACCTTAACCTTAACGTACCTCAGCCCCTGCTAAACTTTTGCTGCAAACGGCGTATCAGGAATGTACAACATGTCTTTCAAATTTTACGGGGGTTTAATTTTGAAACAAATTTAAGAACTAAACTTCATTAATAATCATAATACAAACATAATGCTAACTTTACTGTACTTATGGTTGGTAAATGTTCACTTTCCAATGGTTGTCTAGAAATTGAACAAATTTTTTTTCAAAATGTAGGAAATTTTGCGCTGATTCCAGAAATGATAGTTTTTTCCCGCGGAAAACATCGGAAAATGCCGGAAAATCGGAAAAAACGATAAAATAATTTTTGGCTCCGAAGTAGGTCATGTGGGTACTCAAATTAATCGGGAGATTGAGATAAAGAAGAATATGCAAGAATTTCCAAGATTAGACGCGGATTAACGGAGTTATGGCCGGAAACGTGCTGGAAAAGTCATGGATTTGCACAAAATGGGTTAGTTTTAGGTGAGTTACGCTAAACTGTGGGATCTAAGGTTAGGTTAGGTTAGTTTAGGTTAGGTTAGACTATGTTAGGTCTAGTTAGGTAATGTTAGACTATGTTAGGTTTGGTTTGACTAGGTTAAATTAAGTTTGGTTAGGTTATATTGAATTTAGATAGGTTATATATTGAATTTGATTAGGCCCTCCCTAGATTATACCTATTAGGTTTGTTTATGTTAAATTAGGTTTGGTATTGTTAGATTAGGATTATAATATCACATTCTTTTTACCAACCTTATCCTTGCCTAACTTAACGTTTTAAACCAATCCTAATATAACCTAAAATAATGCAACTTTTATCACAATCTAACAAAACCTAACCTAACCTAACCAAACCAAATACAACCTAAACTAACATAACCAATCCCTATCTAATTTATTCCAGCCAAATCCATCTTCACATAACTTAAACTAAAGTTGATTTAAAATTTTTTATGTTTTTTGGCTTTTTCTCGACCTTTGTACGTCAGATCGTGAAAATTACTGCAGATTGTTGTTCAGCGTGCAATTTCCTTTAATTTGAGTACCCACATGATATGTTTTCGACAAAGTTTGTTTTTGGCTTTTCCGACACTTTTCCGGCCGTATCTCCGTTAATATCCGTCGGATCTTAAAAATTCTTACATATTCTTGTTCAGCTCGTTCTCCCGATCAATTTGAGTACCCACATGACCTATTTCCATAAAAAAATGTTTTTTCCGGTTTTTCCGATTTTCCGGCATTTTCCGACGTTTTCCGCGGAAAACGACTATCATTTCCGGAATCAGCGCAAAATTTCCAACATTATGGAAAAAAATTTGTTCAATTTCTAGACAACCATTGGAAAGTGAACAATTACCTTATGGTTTAGGTTTGGAATAAAACACCAGATTAAAATATTTGATTTATTACGATTAAATAATCATAACTCAAATTTGAAATAATCATGACAAAATTTCAAGTAGGCCTAACTCAAAACTTAATAAACTTACAGTAGGCTAACTCTTCTTAAGAAATAATGTAGGCCTAACACATCAAATTACAGCAATGAACTCTTTGCTGTAGGCTACGCCTTTATTGATTACTGCTAGCGCCCCAAGTCAATCCAGAAAACTACTAAAGGCCTATTCACGAAAACGCTCTTTTTGCACTGTTTAGGCAAAGTGATTCCTTCGATTATTGTGATTCCAAACGCGTACAGTGATGTATTATATTTGCATTATACTTCTTGAAGGCGCTTTTTACCCGTAAACTCGCTAAAATCGTGATTTTGCCATAATTTTAATTTTTCAATGTCTCGGATAGCCCGGTCCGGATAATGCGGGCTCTGGATAATGTGGGGTCCGGATAATCCGAGCTGTACTGTATTAATCTCGTAGAAAGTGCACACTTCGCCTCACCGTCTTGGGGACTCTGTGGGAACCAGGGTTATGGGCTGGGAAAGTATCGATAGTCAAAAACCTCATGCGAACAATATATTGATATTCGCAACTGATATTTCAAAGATTTACTTCACATTGTTATCTAGGTGATCCGGCGGGAACTGGGGTTGTTAGGTGGGAAAAACCGATTTTCTGCCACCTCATATGGTAGCATTTTTTGTGGAGGGTAAGTTTACAAATCCGCTACCCCACAAATGTGATGCGGTAGGGAAGTGAAAACGGACCTCAAGTCGGAATTTTCCGGTTTTGAGTT
This sequence comes from Flexamia atlantica, assembly GCA_035578135.1. Lineage (NCBI taxonomy): Eukaryota > Metazoa > Arthropoda > Insecta > Hemiptera > Cicadellidae > Flexamia > Flexamia atlantica. The sequence goes on along the minus strand of JAQJVK010000006.1, from coordinate 7,888,798 downwards.
ATTAACATGCTGAAATTCAGCATTATTTAAATTAATTACGAATAATTTGAGATATAATAAGTTAACTTATAGTGTTATGATTTTTTGGTAAATATGCATTTTACAGTACTGGTTTCAAAATTGAAATTTTTTCTCAAAATGTAGGAAATTTGATGCTGATTCCGGAAATGATAGTTTTTTTGTCGGAAATGGCCGGGAAAATCGGAAAAAATGGAAAAATATTTTTTTTTAACTTGGTCATGTGGGTATTTTACCTACTCAAATTAACCGGGAAAGCGAGCTGAATAAGAATATGCAATAATTTTGGTAAATGTTTACTTTTCCGTACTCCTCCTGAAATCAAAAAATTTGTTTCACAAAATGTAGGAAATTTTGCGTTGATTCCGGAAATGATAGCCGTTTTCCGCGGAAAACGTCGGAAAAACTTTTTTTAACATCATAACCCCGTTAATATACATTAGATCTTGAAAATTCTGGTAAGTTAAATGTTTACTTTCCGGTACTCCTCCCGAAATTGAAAATTTTTTCTGAAATGTAGGAAATAACGCTGTGATTCTGAAAATGATAATTCTTTTTGACTTTGACTTTGACTTTTCCGCGGAAAACGTCGGAAAATGCCGGAAAATCGGAAAAACTGGAAAAGAATTTTCATCTCGGAAATGGGTCATGTGGGTACTCAAATTAACCGGGAGAGTAAGCTGAACAAGGAAGTGTAAGAATTTTCAAGATCCGATAAATATTAAGAAAGATTCGGCCGGAAAAGTACTTGAAAAGCCGAAGAAAAACTTCGCCAATAATATGTCTTGTGGGTACTCAAATTAACGGAAATTGAGAGCTGCACAAAAATAAGAGAGAATTTCCATGATACAACATACGGTAACAGAAAAAAATTAAAAATATCAAATAAGTTCATAAATTAATTTTGTAAGGTCGTTTTAGGTTATATAAACAATAATTTTGTAGGAATTAGGTTTATTATGTATAGTTATGTTAGTTTGGATTGGATGAGGTCAGGTTTAGTTAGGTAAGGTTAGGTTAGGTTACATTATGTTAGGTTACAATGTGTTAAGTTACATTAGGATTAGTTTAAATTTCTTTAGTAAAGTAAAGATAAGGTAGGGAAAGTGAAAAAATGACATAAAAATTTAACTCTAACAATAATAAATGCAAATTTTGCCATTAAAACCTATCTTATTTAAACCTAACCTCTCCCAAGCTATCCTAACCTAACCAAACCCAACCTAACCTAACCAACCTCAACCTAACCTAACCAATCCTAACCTAACCTAACCTAACCCTTACTTATCTAAACTAACTTAATATATCACAACCTAAGCTTAGCTACCACAAATTAAGTGAAATCATAAAACATTAACCAAATATAACTTATTTTGTCCAAATCTACCGCTTTAATTCCTTTAATATACATTGGATCTTTAAAATTCTTGCATATTCTTATTTAGCTTGTTCTCCCGGTTAATTTGAGTACCCACATGACCCATTTCCAAGGTTAAATTTTTTTCCAATTTTCCGGCATTTTCTGACGTTTTCCGCGGAAAAAATTATCATTTTCAGAACCAGGGCATTATTTTCTACATTTTGGGAAAAAAATTTCGATTTCGGGAGGAGTACCGGAATGTAAACATTTACCAGAATTTTCAAGATCTAATGTAAGGTAAGCAACCCAAATTCCGGTCGGTTAAGGTAAGACAGAGTTAATATTGTCTTTGAATTTGAACCAGCTACTCAGGCTATATTTATTTTGGCTAATTAGGCCTATACTTTAGAATTTAATTGAAGTTTCAAATCGTATATTTATGTCAAAAAAATAAATTATATTATTTATTAAAACATAGTTTATTGAAGACATAGTTATCCAACCTAAATCCCTCATACCGGTCGCTGCATTTCTAAAACCGGTTTTCACATGCCTAATTACGGTCGCGGCCAGAATGACGTTTTATGAGTTAATTTTCAAAGTAAAATGGATTAAATTGCAAGGTATATGTGGACTGACGTGTGTATTACGTAGCAAAATATAATATAAAGATAAACCTTTACCATCACCTACAGGTTTGCAGTGGTTCGAAAACAGATAAAAATAACATAGTGAAATCTCTATTGCCATGAAGTTTCGGTGTATGACGCTAAAGCCACTGATGATTTGTTGCAGTAGTAAATGTTTGATTCTACCTTCTATATTTCGAAAACTATGATTTTAATCATTTCGTTCCTTAGTATTTTATTATGTTTGTGTAAAAGTATGCTCGAAATCATGAATGATCGAAATGAACATGTTAGCTACTAGAGGTTTGTTGACAATCAGTACCTAAGGAAAAAGAAAACTAAATTTTAAATCACATGTAAACATGTTATTGATTGTAATAAAACTATATATATATATATATATATATATATATATATATATAAAATACTCTCATTGCAGCAGACCTGCATACTCAGTGAATTTCAAATGCAAAACAACACATTTCAATCCAACATAGCAAGATTTGATATGTTTTGGTAAGCTCCATAAGAATAACATGGGGAATGAGTATGCAGGTTTGCTGCTACAGGTATATTAAAACTGGGTGGTTTTAATTCATTATTTAGTAGATCTTAAGTAGAAGAAGCTACTTACCAAATTTTATCAAGATATGTTGAGAAATAACCGAGATTTAGAATTTTACTTATTTCTCATAAGGTTAACATTGGGACAACGTACTGTGTTTACCACTTTCAATATCTCGGTAACCAATGGACATAGAGCAGTGATTCAAAATACTAAATTGTTTGTTTTTTTGAGCTGAATTCAATGGTGCCAACAAAAATTCGATAAATTTGATTTTTCTATGCAAAAAACCCATTTTTGGGGGGTTTATTCCCCTTTACCCCCCCTTCCAGTGGTCCGATCGGGCTGGTTCACGAACTCGTCCGAGTGATTACCACTTTACATGTATGTACCAATTTTCATTAAGATTGGACCATTTTTACGGCCGCTATCGTGCTAACAGACAATTATATATATATATATATATATATATATATATTATTTTTTTAACATTTCAGAACACAGTACCCTGTTTTAAAATTATTTAATTAGACCAACATGTTTCGAAGCTTTAGCCCATGGTCACGGTCTTTAAATTAATCTAACCTTATATAAACATATTTATATAGAGTTTTTATAAACACATTGCCAAATAAATTCGTCAGCTGTTTTCAGATAGACTTGATTACTTTTATCTTTGGGTTCTGGATGTTATAATTTTTTCATATATAAATATGTTTATATAAGGTTAGATTAATTTAAAGACCGTGACCATGGGCTAAAGCTTCGAAACATGTTGGTCTAATTAAATAATTTTAAAACAGGGTACTGTGTTCTGAAATGTTAAAAATAATAATATTAGTAGCCCTCATACATTTAACTTTATTGATAATTGAAAATATATATATATATATAAATTCGAACGAATAGTGTTTTTTCTTCTGGTGGCCCCAAAACAAAAAGTCATCATAGTCTCGGGCTTAGGTCTTACCTTGAGACCTACGGTAATAGCTTCTTCCCTATAGGGGAAATTCGCTAAAAGGCAAATTTTTGTATCAGATCGCAGAACCGTCTATTAAAAGTAGTACTTGAAGAAATAACCAATTTTTGTGTCCTCAAAACAATGCGATTCCCCTCTGCCGCCATGTCTAATATTTGCAACATATCTACCCTACTCCTTCCGACGCAGACGAGCCAACAATACAAATATGATATCTTAAGTTTGTAATTTCATCATTAAAAAATTGAGTGTCGTTCAGTTGTGTTAGTTTTTATTTGTCTATTTTTTATAACGAAATACGGGTGTAGTCGATAAAACAAGTAAGTATCCAAAAGGTAATGAGTTTTGTCCTCAAAGTACGAATTAAAATGAAACAACAATTACTGTAATGAATTTGTAAAGAATAAACTTAAAAATTAACAATAACCGTAATTAGAAAGAATGAAATCCTAATTACAGTTGCGGCCATTAGTATCGACCGTAATTAGAAAAAACGTATAAATTACCTTCCCAATTTCGGTTGCAAATATTTAAGGGTTAAAATAATTTAAAACCTTAACTTTATTTATGTAATAAATAATTAAACTAATTGTTTTGAAGCTAAAACTTTTTGTTAGACACAATTAGTATTATTTAGCATTTAGAAGCATATTTAACTTACCTCGCTTCTAATGGATTCACACAAGAAAGCAGCAGTCATCCAACGGAAATGACTTACTCATCTCATCATAGCTTTCTGAGTGATTGTTGCGTCAGCTAATTTAAAAAGTTTGTATACTCTATGGTAGATCGAAACTCGCTGTTTACGTTAGCTTAAGACATTACCAAATAGGACCGTCTAAGATTTTATAATGTTTAACTGATCAAGCAGTGACGACCAGCAACCGGTATTAGGCAGGCGACCGGAATTTGGGTCGTTTACCTTATATTAACAGAGTTATGACCGGAAAAGCACCGAAAAACAAGGAAAATTGTCTATAATGGTCTATTTAGAGTTAGGTTTTGGTATTTTGGGTCAGATTTTGGTAGTTTATGTAAGGATGAGATAGTTTATGTAGAGTTAGAACATATTGGGGTTGATAAGTGGTGGATAAGGTAAAGTTTTGATAGGTTAAGTTAGGTGATGTTTGCTTAGGTTAGGTTATGTTTGGTTAGATTAGGTTTTTTTAGGTTAAGTATAGTAATTCAGGTTTGATATTAGTTTGTTATGTTTGGTTGTGTTCTTATAGTCATGTTAAAATCCCATGAACTTCATCCCTAGCTGAATCAATGGCTATAAACTAAATCTAACATAACCTAAACATAACATACCATAACCTAACCTAACTTAACTGAACCTAACCTTAATCAACCTAAACTAACATGAGATTTCTTAATCCAACCTATTTTAACGAAATCTTTATAAATATAACCCAAATTAGTCAAACCATAAGTAGTTTTACCATTCTCCGATATTTTATTGCTTCTTCTCCGTTACTGTACGTTAGATCCTAAATATCCTTGCATATATAGGCTTACCATAAATTTTCAGTGCCAACCCCGGACATAAAAAAAACCGGGGGAGAAGAGGGGGACAAGGAAAATAAAATAGTGTGGTAAAGTTTGGACCGGTGTAATTCTAAGGGTCTCGGCAGGTAAGCTACTTTGCTGCCGTTTTTGCGTGGCATTATCATTTTTTGAATACTGATTGGCTTATAAAACAATGACGTAGGTCTTGTGAACAAGCAGAAGACGCAGTTGAGCAGTTGTCGCGCAACGAATTAGCCCGTCGCCGGCCGTGACCATTTTAGTGTGATACCTGGTGAAACCATAATAGGCCTATATCCCTTCGTTTCGTTTGAAATTTCTTTTGTTTTCTATAAACTTTCTTAATAACTGTTCAAACCTAATTGCCAATTCATTTATTTCGGGCGTCTTCCTCTATTTTCCAAGCAGGCTGACTAAAACCCCGGACAAAATTCAACCCCGGACGTTTCCCTGGACGCAATCCTGAAACCCGGACTGTCCGGGGAAATCGCTGACGCCTGGTAAGCCTATGCACATATCCATATTCAGCTTGCAATTTCGCATAATTAGAGTTCCCACATAATATATTTTGGACAAAGTTTTTTTTTATTTTTCCGACAGTTTTCCGACGCTTTTCCGGCCGTAACTCCGTTAATATCGGTCGGATCTTGAAAATTCTTGCACATTTTTGTTCCGCTTGCTCTCCTGGTTAGTTTGAGTACCCACATAACCGATTTTGAAAAAAAAATTCTTACGGTTTTTTTTTGATTTTCCGGGGTTTTCTGGCTGTTTCCGACAAAAAAAACTATCATTTCCGGAATCAGCGGATTATTTCGAGCATTAAAAAAATTTCATTTTTGACACCAGTACTGTAAAATGCATATTTACCGATTTTTTGTCTTTGTGTTAGGCCTACTGGCATTTTAATTGTAACTACAGTAGTCAAAACGGGCATTTTAGGAAATTAAGGCCTGAAACTTCAAACGTTCTCACAGAATATATGTTATTAGTATTTAAGAAATGAATTGGGTATCAAAATAAAACTTAAAACTAGATCTTTTAATCTTCATATAAACAGAAGTGATATACTTACAATATTTTTATTGTTTAAAAAACAAAAAAGTAAGAAGTTAGAAAAAGGACCTCAAGACGGAAGTCAGAATAAAAGAGAAATAGCCTACACTGTCAAGATGGTGATTTTCGGACTTAGACAATATTCTTTTACAACGAAAAACTTGAAGTACCGGTACGGTAGTTCACTTATCCGCCAATAGATATCAGGAGAGCCTTTTTTTGTAATGCCCTAGACGACTCTGTCAGTGTGGGCTTGTACATTTGAGAAATGGGACTGGGTGTGCACCTTCTGCGGAACTCATACCATGATGCCATCAGCTTCAACAGGTCCGCTACTGGGTCAATACATACAAAGTGGTAAAAAAATCAAACTATTGGTTGTTTGACCACCTCAGAAAAATTTGAAAATTTGTAGGGAAACTCTTTATTGCTTGGAAAGACAAAAAATTAATTTAAACATTTTTATGTAGGCTATTGTTTAAAAATGGCGGCCATTTTTGTATAAGGATGCAAGCCATTTTTAGCATTTGCGATTTCTTAAATTACTCTGCAACGAGTTGTCGTAGGCTTTTCAAATTACTTTAATTATCTTCAGTATATCCTGGCCTACAAATGAATTACATTATTTACCAACCTAAATGATCTCCGATCTCCTTGCTAAGTTATATTTAAAAAAGCTCAAAATTGTTGATCGTAAATGAACATAACTTGATTTTTAAGGGCTATTTTCTCCAGGAGGGACTTATTTCTCAGCTTCAATATTTTTCCCCTTGAACACAACATTGTATTTATAATTTTGATAGAGTATCAAAAGTAAGAGATTAACCTTTAGAAGATATAAATTTTTAAAAATTGAAATTTACTTTTAATATTTTTTGTCTTTTAATTTCTTTGTTGAGGGACCAGATAAAAACCTGAAAATTTTACAGGAGAAAGGTCTTTATTTTATAAAACTGCAGTAAAAATTTCAACCTTGAGATTCATCTGGAAGTATTTTTTTAATAATTTTGTAATTTGAGCTAATTATGCAAACAAAAATACAATAACGCCATCCAAAAAAATCAGCATAATCAAATTTTGGTTCGCACATTGAATTAAGTTGAAAAAATACAATTTAATATTTTGATTCATTTTTCTATGTCTATTGCTTACCGAGATATTGAAATTGGTAAGGGGCCATCCATAAACTATGTAACATCCCTATGTGGGGGGGGGGAGGGGCGTTTTTGGCAGCGTTATGGACTGTTACGGGGGAGGGTGAGGGGGTTAGACGCAGCATTACGTAACTGTCAAACCTTAAGAATGTATGTCTTATTTATTCAACATTAGTTTTTCTCTAGATAAAATTCAAGCTTTTAAAAATTGTTTAATGTGAGTATTTATTTTCTCATACGGATGCAAACAAAACTAAGTTTGAACAATGTCTAGTTATATAACAATTGGAAAAAAGAACGACTTTTGAAGTTATTAGGCTTATTCAATATAGCTGCACGTAGGTCTGAAGCTTTATTTTAGGTTATATTAGGACTGGTTTAAAACGCTAAGTTAGGTAAGGATAAGGCTGTTAAAGTAAGAACGTGACATCATAAGCCTAATCTAACAATACCAAACCATTACCTTTCCTAACCAAATCTTTTAACCCAACCAAACCAATTCTAACATAGTCTAACATAACCTAACTAGACCTAACATAGTCTAACCTAACCTAATCTAATCAAACCTAACCTTAGATCCCACATTTTACTGTAACTCACCTAAAACTAACCCATTTTTTACAAATCTATGACTTTTCCGGCACTTTTCTGGTCATAACTCCGTTAATCTGCATCTGATCTTGAAAATTCTTGCATATTGTTCTTCAGCTCGATCTCCCAATTTATTTGAGTACCCTCATCACTTCCAAGCCAAAAATTATCTTTCTGATTTTCCAGCATTTTCTACGTTTTCCGCAAAAAAACTATGATTTCCGGGATCAGCGCGTCATTTCCTACGTTATGAAAAATATTTTTTATTTCTGATGGAGCACCGGATAAATTTAGTGAACAGTTAGCTCTAAGTTACTTTGATGATACGGTATGTGCATTTTAGTGTTATAGTAAAAAATATGTAATTTTTGGTTTTGGTTGAATTCAATTCTTCGGTCTTTCCTGTAGGTGTAGACTTATTATTAAAATAAGCAAATAAACCTGTAGAGGCTTTTATTGGCAGATGAGTGATCTACTACAAGTTTATCATAGCAGAAGAATTTCTAGATCCAAAAATCTTTGTTACCGTACAACAGTGTTTTGTGCCTATTCCTCTGATATCTTATCTTTCAACTTCAGGTCCCTTTTCCATCTTCCTTCTAAACGTCTCACAAGAAATTCTTCATTTAGTTATGAGAGTGTAAGTGCATCACTTCTCTTTGAGTTTAGATTTTAACATCTATATTTTTCCTAATTAATTTCTTTAGGCCTAAATATTCTTTAAGTTTTTATGATGTTCAGGTCTCTGGTTTCTTTTTCTTTTTTTTTTTTTAAGAGGGCCATGGCTTCACTTGGCCATGTTGTTGCAACGCAGCAGAATTAACTTATTGTGCACCCTCCGCCCTTTCAGGCTTCCAGGCCTTCACTCTCCGTCAAATCCCAAGGTTCGTTAAGAACCTTCTTACGAAGGTACCTCTTGTCACAGCGCTTCCGTATGATAAAATTGCTTAGAGCCACGGCCGGGAGTTGAACCTGGGTCGGCTGAGTGAGAACTCAGAACTTTACCAACTAAGCTACGGCGCTGTCAGAAATCTATAATTTTTTGGAACACATGTTTTGATTCAGTAAAATTCAAAGCCAGCGACTCAAACAAATGCTAATAACTCAAAACCAGAAAATTCTGAAAAGAGGTATATTAGCTCGTCAATGTCCGTTTCCTTTATTTCCTTGGGCTCCATGAATGACTTTCCTCGGTATTTCAACCTCTTTTGGGCTGTTGCTGGACGATCCAGGCAACCGTTCCAAGCATCAGCGGATTCCACACTTGTCTGGCAGAACCTGCACTAGTCTGTAGGTTTGGCTAAAAATCTGTAGGTTTGGCTAAAAATCTGTAGGTTTGGCTAAAAATCTGTAGGTTTGGCTAAAAATCTGTATGTTTTTTTTTGTTGAAGTGTTTCCTTAATTCCCATTCCTCCAGGCATAGAATGCCTCTCTATTCCTTCCTGAAAGGATTATTGATATCGCCTTTGGCATATAAAATCTTAAGGTGGATATCAGGGCTAGCTCCAAAATATAGGCGAACTAGGCGACCGCCTAGAGCGCCAGGGCCCAGGGGGCGCCAAACGGGGGGCTGAGTGGAACGTTTATAAAAAAAGGCGCAAATAAAACACTTTTATTTTGAAAAGGAAAATTATAAAAGTAAACTAAAAGCCAATTTATATTAACATTTTGTTAAATTTTAGGGGTCAAATTCCGTTATCTGCCCACAACTGTATATTTCCACTATATCAAAGTAATATAACAACTGGCAGTAATATAACAAATAAATAGGATGTTTAGAGGTAATTGGAGACGTAAAAGACAAATTATAAAAACAAATTTATTCATACACGGCCTGATTTTATACCCGAGAGTTATCTTAAGTGCCGTTACCTGTATTAGCGGCAACACAAGAGGAGAGGTTGGCTTAGGTTAGGTTAGGATCAAATCTAATTTAATAATGTATTTTATAGAATAAATTAACCTAACTAGCCTAACACAACCCAACCAGCTGCCGGCGCGGCGATGCGTCGTCGATGTTAACGTTATCTATATGTCTGACATGATGCACATGAGATAAGAGCGACAACAATACCGACCGAATTACTCAGAAATGATTCTGATATTCTTAGCAAACTATCCAGTGACCAAAAGACTTAGCCATAAAACGTATATAGCCAATAGGAAAAGTTTTTTCAGTTGTGGGCAGATAACGGAATTTGACCATTTTAGGTTTATGATTTGGGAATGCTGTTATTCACATGCTCTACTTGTTACTTTTTTTAAAACACTTTTAAACTATAAACTTATCTTCAATGCACGAAAACCCTACCCTTCCAAACTTATGACTATATTACTAAGCATACAAATTTAACTACTCTCTAGGTGCCCTTGCCATTATACTGTAGTTAAGGTTTCTTTTAGCGAATTTCCCCTATAGGGAAGAAGCTATTACCGTAGGTCTCATGGTAAGACCTAAGCCCGAGACCATGATAACTTTTCGTTTTAGGGCCCCCAGAAGCAAAAAACACCATTCGTTCAAATTTCTAGATATATATATATATCTATATATATATATATATATATATATATATATATATCAATAAAATATAACAAGTGTACCCTTTTTTCATTTTATTAATTAAATTACACGACACGTGTTTCGGTTTTCAAACCATTTTCACAGTATGATGATATACATAACCTAAAATTATCAAATAAATATTTATCATCTGGTATCTTCTTCAGCTGCATGTTTCTTTATAATGTATTCTTTGATTAAGTGGTTGGTATTTTCTTAAGCTCAAGTATGGCATCGAAGATTGGGTTTTTTATATCTGAATATGTAGAATTGAGCATGTCTTTTTGATTTAACTTGCTGTTCAAGTAGATGTGCAATTCTTCTTTCGTGTTCATTTTGGGCCCTTTATTTTCATAATCCAATATAGTTAGGTTTTCTTTGATTCCTTTGTAGCTATGGTCTGATTTTAAAATGTGTTCGGCAAAGGAGGATTTTTGGCTGGTTGAATTGTTTGATCTAACTGCTTGTATATGTTCATTGAATCTTGATTTGAACTCCTGCCTGTTTGACCAATATAGTAGTTGTTGCATTCGCTGCATGTGATTTTGTAGATACCTGATTTTTCATATATTTTTGGATTTGAATTTTTAGGGGAGACTAGTCTGTCTAGCATTTTGAATGCATTGTTTCTTGTCTTGTAACTGATTTTGTAGTTCGAGTTGGTGAAGGTTTTCCTTATTGCTTTATTTAGAGTTGAGCTGTATGGTATTGCTATAAAATCAGTTTTTCTATTTTGGTTTATTAATTCTTGTTTATTCTTTGTTTTCTTTGTAATCATTTTTTCTATTAATTTAGGTTCATAGCCATTTTTCTTTGCTAATAATTTGATTGTATTTTTTTCATTATTAAAATCTTCATTGTTCATTGGAACACGTAATAAACGGTTAATTAGTGAGTGAAAGGTACTCATTTTGTGAACCCAAGGGTGATTTGAATCAGCGGGTATTATTAGATCTGTTTGAGATTCTTTTCTAAATATTTTAAATGAATGTTTACTTTTTGTATTTGAAATTGTCAAATCTAAGAAATTAATGCTAGAATTTTGGATTTCCATCGTAAATTTAATGGTTTTGGAAATGGAATTTAGATATGTTAATAAGTTGTTACAAGATTGTTCATCCCCATTAAAAAGGCAAAGTATATCGTCTACATATCGATACCAATATATAATTTTGTTTTTCTCAGGATTGCAGTCATTGAATATTTTGTTTTCTTCTAGGTCTTGTAGATAAATATTGGTGCAACTACTATATTGGTCAAACAGGCAGGAGTTTCAAATCAAGATTCAATGAACATATACAAGCAGTTAGATCAAACAATTCAACCAGCCAAAAATCCTCCTTTGCCGAACACATTTTAAAATCAGACCATAGCTACAAAGGAATCAAAGAAAACCTAACTATATTGGATTATGAAAATAAAGGGCCCAAAATGAACACGAAAGAAGAATTGCACATCTACTTGAACAGCAAGTTAAATCAAAAAGACATGCTCAATTCTACATATTCAGATATAAAAAACCCAATCTTCGATGCCATACTTGAGCTTAAGAAAATACCAACCACTTAATCAAAGAATATATTAAAAAGAAACATGCAGCTGAAGAAGATACCAGATGATAAATATTTATTTGATAATTTTAGGTTATGTATATCATCACACTGTGAAAATGGTTTGAAAACCGAAACACGTGTCGTGTAATTTAATTAATAAAATGAAAAAAGGGTACACTTGTTATATTTTATTGATAATAATCTTTGTAGCCCTAAGTTGTGAATTACATATTATAATATATATATATATATCTATATATATATGTGTCTGTAAGCACGATAGCGCTCGCAAAAATGGTCCGATCCGAATGAAATTTGGCACAGGCATGTAAAGTAGTATTTATTCGGATGAGTTCGTGAACCAGCCCGATCGGACTACCGGAAGGGGGGGGTAAAGGGGGTTAAGCCCCCCAAAAATGGGTTTTTTGAGTTTTTTATATAGAAAAATAAAATTTATCGAATTTTTGTTGGCACCATTGAATTCAGCTCAAAAAAACAAACAATTTGGTATCTTGAATCACTGCTCTATGTCCATTGGTTACCGAGATATTGAAAGTGGTAAACACAGTACGTTGTCCCAATGTTAACCTTATGGGAAATAAGTAAAATTCTATATCTCGGTTATTTCTCAACATATCTTAATAAAACTTGGTAAATGGCTTCTTCTAGTTCAGATCTACTAAATATTGAATTAAAACCAACCAGTTTAAACATACCTGTAGCAGCAAACCTGCATGCTCATTCCCCATGTTATTCTTATGGAGCTTACAAAAACATGTCAAATCTCGCTATGTTGGATTGAAATACGTTGTAATGCATTTGAAATTCGCTGAGTATGCAGGTCTGCTGCAACGGGGGTATTTATATATGTATATATATATATATATCTATATATATATATCTATATATATATATCTATATATATATAAATATATATATATATATCTATATATATATAAATATATCTATGTGTCTGTTAGCACGATAGCGGCTGCAAAAATGGTCCGATCTTTATGAAATTTGGTACGGACGTGTAAAGTGGTAATCAATTGGACGAGTTCGTGAACCAGCCCGATCGGACCACCGGAAGGGGGGGGTAAAGGGGAATAAACCCCCCCAAAAATGGGTTTTTTGAATTTTTTACATAGAAAAATAAAATTTATCAAATTTTTGTGGGCACTATTGAATTCAGCTCAAAAAAACAAACAATTTGGTATTTTGAAACACTGCTCTATGTCCATTGGTTACCGAGATATTGAAAGTGGTAAACTCAGTACGTTGTCCCAATATTAACCTTATGGGAAATAAGTAAAATTCTATATCTCGCTTATTTCTCAACATATCTCAATAAAACTTGGTAAATAGCTTCTTCTAGATCAGATCTACTAAATATTGAAGTAAAACCACCCAGTTTTAATATACCTGTAGCAGCACACCTGCATACTCATTCCCCATGTTATTCTTATGGAGCTTACAAAAACATGTCAAATCTCGCTATGTTGGATTGAGATATGTTGTTTTGCATTTGAAATTCGCTGAGTATGCAGGTCTGCTGCAACGGGGGTATTTAATCTTGACACCTGTTACCTTCTGTGCCTGCCTCGTTGACCAAAAAATGGCATGAAACAGCCAAATTTCAAGACCAGGCCAATTTAGTTCACTATTTTCCCAATGCTGGCCAGTAATATGTTTTTGTTTTAAGAATTATTGGTGTTTATAACTTTCCTAAAAGTTTATTAATAGTTTTTTTAATAGTGTTGTACGTTAATTATATTATTTTTATTTAATATACTAGTGTACTAGTACTAGTGTACAAGTATATTTTTATGGATGCTGATGATGGCCTAGGCTGAAACACGTACATCCAGAATAAAACTCAGGATTGTTAGACGTAAGTCAAATAATTTAAGATTTTAATATACTGTTGGAATCATATCTTATGAAAATCTCTAAGTACCTATCATCAGTAAGTTATTTTTAGTTTTTTTCTCCTTTGAAGCCTCATTTTATTAGCACATTTTTCAAATGGTATTGTGTCTCGATGTGCAGTCTTATAATGAATGAAAAAACACCCCCGTTGCAGCAGACCTGCATACTCAGCGAATTTCAAATGTAGAAGAACATAATTCAATCCGATATAACGAGATTTGACATGGTTTTGTAATCTCCATAAGAATAACACGGGAATGAGTATGCAGGCTTGCTGCAACAGGTTTGTTAGAACTGGTTGGTTTTCATTCATTATTTAGTAGATCTTAACTAGAAGAAGCCATATACCAAGTTTTATTAAGATATGTTCAAAAATAAGGAAGATATATAATTTTTTTATTTCCCATAAGGATAAAATGGAAAATGATTATGCAGATTTGCTGCTAAAAAAATGGAAATTTCGGGGATTTTAGACTAAAATACATTAGATCTCATTTTTATGAAGTCACAAACCAAGTTTTATTAAGATATGTTGAGAAATAAGCAAAATATAGAATTTTACTTATTCCCCATAAGGTTAACATTGGGACAACGTACTGTGATTACCACTTTCAATATCTCGGTAACCAATGGAAATAGAGCAATGATTCAAAATACTAAATTGTTTGTTTTTTTGAGATAAATTCAATGGTGCCAACAAAAATTTGATTAATTTTATTTTTCTGTGTAAAAAACTCAAAAACCCCATTTTTGGGGGGTTTATCCCCTTTACCCCCCTTCTGATGGTCCAATCGGGCTGGTTTACGAACTCGTCCAATTGATTACCACTTTACATGTCTGTACCAAATTTCATTAAGATCGGACCATATTTACGGCCATTATCGTGCTCACACACACACACACACACACACACACACACACACACACCCACACGCACGCACGCACACGCACACACACGCACGCACACACACACGCACGCACACACACACACAATATATATATGTATAGTGCTTGATTTGTAAAAATTGAGGTACCGGAACTGTAATTTGCCAGTTTTTATATTACCCCCCCATTACATTATTTGTCTATGTGAATAATTAGGTCTATTTTAAAAGTTAAATTTTATCTAACTCGAAATTTTTATAAGTAAATTAAAAACTAAGGATTATTTTTGTGAAAATTAAATTCTCTAAAGAAATTCTAGATTTTTTATGACGCCTAGTGCGAGTATTCAGGTGTTTTTAGCATTTTTAACATTCGGCTTAACTCAAGACTAGACAAAACAGCGCTGATTTCAGGCTGAAACTCCGTGCGTAATTTCCGCACATTTAAAGTGATTGTTATTTTCGGTAAGATTAATCCGGCCTAGTACACGCTATCGTCTCTTCCGACAAATACTCCGGCCGGATACACATGATCGTCTCTTATGGCAAATTCTCCGGCCGATCATACACGTTCGTCTTTAACGGCAAATTCTACGGCCGATCATACGTGAACGTCTTTTGCGGAAAATTCTCCGGCCGAATACAGGCGATTTTCTTGTGTGGCAAATTCTCTGGCTGATCATTCACGATCGTCTTTTGCGACAAATTTTCCGATCGATTATTCGCGATTGTCTTGTGCGGCAAAGTCTCCGTCCTATTACTCGCGATCGTCTCTTACGACAAATACTCCGGCCGATTACACACAATCATCTCTCGTGGCAAATTCTCCGGCCGATTGTACGTGATTGTATTTAGCGGCAAATTATCCGTCCGATTACACGCGATCGTCTCTTGCAAAAGATACCCCGTCCGATTACCCACGATCGACTCTTGCGGCAGAAAGAGGTCCTGGAATGCTGTTCCGTCGCGTTCCGTCGCAAATCAAGCACTGTTTATGTATATATATATTAATTCGAACGAATGGTGTTTTTTGCTTCTGGTGGACCCAAAATGAAAAGTTATCATGGTCTCGGGCTGTCTTAACATGAGACCTACGGTAATAGCTTCTTCCCTATAGGGGAAATTAGCTAAAACAGTAAAAACATGTAGGAGCAGGAAATTTACAGTTAATTATATAAATACTTGTAGTCCAAGAACCCACAACTGCGAGACCTTCGTTATTTTATAAAAGCAGAAAGTTTCTCTGAGCAATGTTCCGAGTACAGGTAACAAGAATCAGCAACTATGAAGTTTGGCTAGTGGTTGCTTTGCATATCATTGCATATCATTTTCATCATATCATTGCATATCATTTTGCATATCATTGCATTGTATATTCATATCATTGCAGATTCATATCATTGCAACCTTCGAAATTACTTAAACAGCTGGTAACTTCCATCTACTATATATTTGTCAAATACCATTCACCCATCATCGCACAGCCCAAACTATAAGACCTAGAACCTTGAAATTTTGCGTGCACGTTCCTCTTAGGGCGTAGGCATCCGCTAAGAAATGATTTTACAAAATTCAAAGTTTCAAGGGGTTTTTGGCGAGGTCGAATTTTTCAAATTTTCCCATTTAAAAGTGTTATGGACGATTTTTTGTTTACATTTTCAATGTTCATTCAATCAGCCAGCTGAGTTAGCTTTACAAATAAATGTACATATGCTGTTACAGCTGATTATAAATTAATTTCTCTCATCAAGGTTTTATTCTTCTGCTTTTGTTGATATATTTTATGAATATAATTATGTACTATATAAAAGTTAAATTTAGTTTAAATTTAGTACCTAATCTGTTTAATCATAAATTCAGTATTTGGAACCATATTTATTTCGGCAGCGGGAGTTGTAATTATGCCTGATTCGATGACTTGGCGTTTAATCTCATTCGACCTATATAGTTTAAAGACTGAAGAGCGTGCTGCCTTTTTTGCATTTAATTAAGGTTTAATCCATCATCAATTTCTGTATCTTATCTGTTTAATCATAAAATGGTCTTGCCGTTTTTAAATCATGGCTGAGAAAAGAAAACCTTCACTATCTACTGTAATACGAGTATTACTGTTTTTTTTAACCTACACAACGCTATAGCACGTTAACTGACCTCTACATTAAATACTCCCCGATATAACCTTTTTTCATTCAGCCCCTTCAGATTAGTTAAATCAAGGTTAGACTATAATTTTTTATCGTGAGCGAATCCACGGGAACTGCTAGTTTAAAATACAAGGAAGGGAACAGCTGTTTTAGTAATGTTGAAGCTTGCAATTGTATGACTTAGATAAAATGTGAATGAATTAGCTCAGTTTACTTTATATTTTCTTTGGAATGATACTATAAATCATGTCATTCACTGCCAGACATTGAGTACTGTTACAACCTGTTTTTCCTGACATCTCTAAACATTTTTCGACAGGGTAATTATACTAACTTTATAGTAGGCTGTAAAACCTGGATTTTACGTATGATACATGGGGGAATATCATAATATGTTTCCTCAGTAGCAAAACAGTTCCGATGAGTTTAACATCTCGCCAGACAACTCTGCAAATCTGAGGTATATTTGCTAATATATCTTTCACAATTACCATTAAGAGAGTAGAATTACTAAAATATACAGGCGGAAATCATTGAAAAAGTAAACATAATAATTTAGTGCAGCTTTTATACATTTTTCTATTCTCTGCGTCATAACATTGCAAGCTTCAATATTACTTAAACAGCTGTTTACTTCCCTATATTTTAAATAGAAGTTACCTGCGTTTAAGTAATTTTTAAGCTTACAATGATATGCATCTGGGATTATTGTTAATTGTAATTTGAGTTATGCTCTGTTGTAAACATTTACATTGACAATAAATAAATAAATAAATATTAGCCAATGTAACCACTAGCCTGAATTCGTTGCTGATTCTTGTTACCTATATTTGAAACATTGCTCAGAGGAACTTTCAGCTTTAATGAAATAACGAAGGTCTGGCGGTCGTGGCCTCTTTCTCTATCATGACTTATTTCGTTTTTATTTTGTTAATAACATGGTAACCCATGACGTCCAATGTTAATTTTTTAATTTTTACTTTCAAATTCTTTTTATCACCTGTGCCATTAGATTTTTTTCTAACGATGTGACCTGCTACATTAATTGCCTACATTATATTGTGTATTCAAAAAAGTCTAGTCTTGGCTGTTTGATGTTTGATCTTTAGAGAAAATAAAATTGATCGGGGAATATGAACTGATCGACCCTTCGACAACAATGACCCCAAGCAACTTATGCACACATACTATCCCATCTGCAGTTTTACTGCAGATGGGATTTTTAAAAGCCTATAATTTAGGGTGCCGTAGAGGATATATCCTCCAAGGGGTGACGGCCCACAAGGAGTCGGTACAAAATCTTTAATGTAAGCATAGGTCGATATATATACATAATTTTAAAGGGCTAATTAAGTAAAGTTCAATGCCGCAAACTGCACTTCGGTTCATGTGTTACAAAATGGCGGAGAATTAAAGTTTTCAACAAAAATTCACAGGCTTATAGGTTTGTTGGGAGGGGGGTTGGAATAAAAGTTTGAATTAATCAAATTGCGTATCAAACCTAAGCCTATGTACTTTTGTTGAAAACTTAAATCACCCGCCATTTTGTAACCAATAATCCTTTTGAAGTGCGGTTTGCGGCATTGAATTTTATTTGAATAGACCTTTAAAATGATGTGCATATCGACCTACGCTTATATTAAATATTTTGCACTGACTCCTTGTGGGCCATCCTCCCTTAGAGGTAATATCCTCTTTGGCACCCTAAAAGATAAGTGTTTAGGTCTGACATACAATACCGGAGTTTAGGTCCTTCAGACATAGTCTGTAAAACAATTTTTAAACAATCTTTAAGTGAACACTTTGTATTTTCTTTAGATTTTTGATCAGCCGCCATTTTGTAATGAATGAACCTTTTGAAGTGCTGTTTGCGGCATTGAACTCTACTTGGTTAGCCCTTTAAAAGATGGAAGCATATCGACCTATGCTTACATTTAAGATTTTGTACCTACTCCTTGTGGGCCGTCCCCTTCTAGGGGCCAAGAGTCAGTAAACACCTCAGAAAGTGGTTTTTTTTACATAGGAGTGAATGTGCAAAGTTTGATTTCTCAAACCAACTCTGTTCAAAAAATATTTAGCCTTTCCGGGACTTTTCAGCACCCCTGTATAAATAATATGCCTATATCTCCTAAAAACTTGACAAAGAAATAGGTGAACAAATTTTAACTTGTCTACGATATTACAAGTTTCTTCTCGTTTCGTTTGTACACAAGTAGACCGACTTTTCAAAAATTTATCACACAAGAAATTACAAATAATAGTTACCATAATAATAAAAATAAAAGCATTAAAAACTTAAAGGTTTTAGTAATAGGATTTTTTATTCCATGGTATATAAGTTTTTTTCTCTAGCCTTGATAGCAATGTACCCTCTCACAGAACTGTTATGAAGTGGGGGGGGAGGGGGACGTCAAGTAGTACTTTCGCCTGGGGCGCATAAAACTTTTGAGCCGGCCCTGGTGGATATTCATCCAATTCCATTTTCCTTGGCACGTGTAAAAAATTATCATTGTATACTGTACTAAAATAATTTTTTCCATATCCTATTATAATTCTAAATAAATAAATAACACTTAGAAGGCTGAAAGTTTGTACAGATCTAATCAGCCAGGAAGTCTTGTAGGGGTGGAAGTGCGAGAGAGATGGAGAATACTCCCACCACTGTTTTTTCTTCTTCGGTTGTGTACTGTCAACTTAAAATCCCACATGGCCTATGACAGCATTACAAATATTGTTGCAAACAAAGAATCAGATGTTTTGACAGATGAGTTATTTTGAAATTTGACTGTACTGAGACTCGCGGTAGGGGAAATCTTCACTGCGCATGCGCATCCCACAGGACTTCTGGGCTGAACAAATCTGTACACTCATTCTTTAGGCATAAAATAGGACAACTAAATGGTTTTCATCCTGATCTGACCCTCGGACTCCGCCATGGACCCTCTCAAAGATCCCATGTTAACCTTATGGCAGAATACAAATTGATGAAATCTTTATATTTAAACAGGTGTAAAAAGCAAGAAATTAAGTAGAATGTCAAATCAGCTGTCAGGAATAGAACATAAAATAAGTCACTGACTAGAGATACTTAAGAGACCTTTCTTCCTTGTAACAGCTGTAATTGAAAGAGCTAATTTAAACCATTTATTTTATCTACATCATTAGAAAAAATACTTTGCCTTTGTCTTTTAGCGAATTTCATTGATGGAATTAGTGAATTTTCCTAAAGGAATAAACTATTACCATAGGTCTCACGGCAAGACCTAAGCACGAGACCATGATAACTTTACATTTTGGTGCTCCCAGAAGCAAAAAACACTATTCAAACTATATTTTAAGCTGGAAACACAGTACATTGTCCCTATAGAAAAATTCTTTATCTCGGTTATCACTCAACATATCTTGATAAAACTTGGTATGTGGCTTTTTTGGTTCAAATTCACCTGATATTGTTTTAAAACCACCAAATTTTTGCATGACTGTTCCAGCAGACCTGCATACTCATTCCCCATGTTTTTCTTATGGAAGAAATAAAATAATGACATGCACATAGTCTGGAGGTCTGCTGCAACGGGGGTATTTTATGTTCCAAGATAGACCCTAAAAACCTTAGAATTTTTTGACATTAAATCAAGGCAATTTCTACGTTTTACGTACATATACTTTCATGAAACAGAAAACTAGGATTCTCTACATATGCAAGGTCTGCTGCGACGGAGATATTTATATTTCAGCTTAAGTGCCACTATATACCACGCATGCGAGTAGATTCAACGATATTGGGCATAAGCCTTCCCAGGGCAGTAGCACCCTTGAGGCCTTTATCAGCGGGGCGCTGAATCTGCTCACATGCATAGTACAGAGAGGCCAAATGGAAATACCTTCTGCGGGGGGCAGCAATAGAATAACTTCAGTCGCAGCAGACCTGCGGACTTTGAGGATTCCTGTAAATATCTTTCTGGTTAATGAAAGTCCATCTTCTTTATATTTGTCCAGTACCACTGACCTATCACTGCACAGCCCAAACTACTTGACTTAGAACCTTGGACCTTTGCATGGACGATCTTAAGGGCGTAAAGCATCCGCTAAGAACGGTTTTTTAATTCAAACTTTTAAGGGGTTTTTGCGGGGTCGAAGTTTATAAATTTTCCTACGCAAGTGGAATGGATGATCTTTTGTTTAGTTTTCAATGTTCATTCAACAAGCAGGTGGTTCAGCTTCATATACGGATACAATTTTATAGCTGATTTATAATTTGGTTACTTTCATAATGGTTTTATGGATGTTTTGTTGATTTTTTAGCTGATATGTACAATATAAAAGTTAAATTTAGTTTAGTTAGTTAAATTAAAGTTGTCATTCGTTTTTTTACCTTATCTGTTTAATCATAAACTCAGTATGTGGTCCTATCTTCATTTAGGCAGCGGGAGTTACAGTTTTTATTGTGAGCAAAGCCACGGGCAACTGCTAGTTGTTCATAAAGCTAGTAGATTTGCCAAAAGTACGCCTCTTGCAGCAGACCTGCATACTCAGCGAATTTCGAATGCAAAATATATATAAATAACTTGTTGATTAGCATGATACGTGTTGTTTTGTTTTATATACTGGATATAAATAAAAGACGTCTTACAACACTTAAAATATTTTTACACTTATAATATACTCATATACAAGACGGTAAATATACATAAAATATGTAAAATAGCGATCGATTTTGGTTGGTGTGATTAACCAAAATCGATCACAATTTTCCATTTTTGATGTATACTTACCGTCCTGTATATGAGTACAGTATAAGTGTAAATATATTTTAAGTGGTGTAAGACATCTTTTATTTATATCCAGTAAAAAATATATTTCAATCCAATATAGCGAGATATGATATGTTTTTGTAAACTCCAAAAGAATAACATAGGAATGAGTATGCATGTTTGCTGCAATAGGTATGTTAAAACTGGATGGTTTGAATACAATATTTAGTAGATAAGAACTAGAAGAAGCCATATACCAAGTTTTATCACGATATGTTTAGAAATAAGGAAGATATAGAATTTTTTTTACTTCCCATAACATTAACATGATGGATGATTATGCAGGTTTGCCTCCAGAAATATGGAAATATCGGGGATTTTAGACTATTATACATTAAATCTCATCTAAATTAAGCCAAAAACCAAGTTTTAGGAAGATAATGTTGAGAAATAAGCGAAATATATAATTTTACTTATCTATACTATTATAAAGAAGAGATGGTTTCTGTATGTTTCTATGTATATATGTATGGGGCAAGTCAACGCGAAAAATACTGAACCGACTGGGTTGAAATTTCATACAGAGGTAGAGCTTGAACCTGGGAAACATGTAGGCCTATTCACCTCCTTAAAATCCCCTCGGGCTACACCCCATGAACGTCCTCAGTTTCAATGTTTACATTTTATAAGGACATAAACATTCAAATGCCAAAATGTAAACAGCTGTTAATACTACAATTTGACAGTTCAAAGAGCAGAAATAAGATCAGCTGTAAATGTTATTGTGAGCGAAGCCACAGGCAACTGCTAGTATCCCATAAGGTTAACATTGGGATAACGTACTGTGTTTGCCATTCTCAGTATCTCTAACCAATGGACATAGAGCATCGACATGGAGATTCAAAATACCAAATTATTTGTACAGTGGAACCTGCCTAATTCGAACTTCTATAATTCAAAATCTTCTTTAATTCAAATATTTCTTCCAGTTCCTATCATTTAATATACAATCAATGCTAAATAATCGTGGTTAATTTGAATTCTATTTTGGATAATTCGAAGTTTTAACGAAAAAAGACAAATCGGAAGTCATTCCCTCGGGCCAAGATTCCCGAAAAAACGACTTTGTATCATTGCCTTGCGGTCAAAATCCCTCCCAAGCCCCTTGGCACGGCCGTATTGTGAAGGTCGTCGGACCCACCCGTAACTGTGGTCGACTCCATTGTTTCACCGACGTGACTCACCCCTACAGCTCGGCTTCTTTTCAAGGTCATTGCCCAACCCCTCCCACCATCCTATTGTTTTGCAACACTCCACTTGTCACAGCTCAAAACAGTGTCATCCCTTACATCTTCTGGTAAAAACATTAGATCTATTGCTTAATGTAACAGTCCAGTAGAAAATAGGTTCTTTTTATCAGCTCTGATTTTTACCAGTTATATATGTATCCATGTATTCCTGTTTTATGTAGGACTGTATTGTATTTTATAACACGTTGTAATTTTTTCTGGTTTACAATGATCGTTCACTGTTGGCTACATGATGGACTGTACTAAAACGTAAATTCAAGTTATTCACAGTAAAGATTTTATGCGAGTATGTAAAGTTTTATTATTTTAAGCCTTTTAGACCAAACTTTTTTAATTCAAATTTTTGGATAGTTTGAATTTTTTTATCAGTCCCTTGAGGTTCGAATTATCCAAGTTCCACTGTATTTTCAAGTTGAATTCAATGGTGTAAACTGACATTATTTGACATTAATTTCTTTTTATGTAAAAAATTCAAAAAACCCATTTTACGGGGGTTTTCCCTCCCTTAACCCCCCCCATTTGATGGTCCGATCGGGCTGGTTTTCTAACTCATCTTTAACTCTCCGTCAGTGACACACGGAGTTTTCCTCCAGGCGCTTTTATTTTTATAAAATAATATGCGTTCTTGCCAGTCGGCAGTCCCAGGAGTAACCATACCTCACATGCCTCTTTCTATTAATTGGTTCGACCACATTTCACTCTCCCAACCCCCCCTTCGTACCCCTTCTATTCAGTTGAAACCCAAGAGTCGTGTAACATGGATGCCAACTTATTCATTTGTAGGGAGCATACTAGACCTGCTTTTTGTGTAAAATGTGCAAATAAGGATGATAACATGGAGATCAGTGACAATAATGATGTATCAAAACTCTGTACCCACTATTTGTACCATATACTATATTTGGATTCGAAAAAATAGATTTCGAATACAAGTGACAATTAACACATTTTACATACCTATAGGGTTTCAAAAATATGTCAAGTAAGTTTCTTTTAGCTTGATATTGATTATACAAGGGTTTCATGTAACCTTAAAACAATATATGTGTAAAAATACACTGTTTGTCTATTATTTTAATACCTGGAGAAAAACTCCTTCAGTCACTATTCGTGTTTTAAAATCATTGTCACCTACCAAGGGTTAACGGTCTGTGCCAAATTTCATTAAGATTGGACCATTTTTGCGAGCGCTATCGTGTTGACAGTCACATATATATATATATATATAAGAACATATGTATATAAACATTTATATATATATATATATATATATATATATATATATATTTCTCAAACAACAAGACCTCCAAAAACCCCTGAATCAACCAGTGCCTCATATACCTCAACCTCTTCCCGTAGTGCCTCATCCCAGACTGATGGAACGACGATCGCTGCCACACTTCTCCCCTCACATCGCAGACATGCAGCCGCAGAGCCCCAGACATGCGAGGGAGGACAGCACCTTGCCCACCGCCAGGAAACGCCATCGACCCAATAGGCCGACCAGTGACGACTCCAACTTCGTCTCGACTCCCAACTCGCCCTAGGAAAACCAGCCGGACACGAGCGACTTGTGCGATGTCCCCGTCAAGCAAGCCACATCTTCGACCCCTAACGTTTCTAATGCCACTACCAAAGCCCCCGAGACTGACTCGAATTGGACCACACCCCAGCCGTAAAACAACCAACAGAACTCAGAAAAAAAACAGCAGGTCACTGTGAAGAAGGAATTTTCCGAAGCGTTGTTAACTCCTAAGACTGAATTTGACCACGGGAACGACAACAGCATGGAAGAAGTGACTTATGAGGATGATGAGGAAGACAAAGTGGACCTGAGCAAGCCTGGGACTTCGTTTGCGGCCAACAGTCAAAGGTTCCCACCGTGGCAATTAGGCGGTGATGGATCAAACGACGACAGTAACAACATGTACTCCTTGGATGTCACAGCAACAACAGATCAGAACAACTCCCAAGGTGATGCTGAATGTAGTGAAAGTCAACTTTCAAAAATGAAAAAGTTGCTACCTGTGCCTACAGTAAAACAACTGCTGGTTCTTGAGAAGTGTTTGAAAAAATCAGAAAATCGTGAAGTGTTGAAGGAATACCTATCAAAGGTTGGTGGAGAAACGATTATTGAGTGGCATATAATGGCGCATAAGCAGTGGGTGAAATTGTTGAAGGAATCAAAAAATCCTCATCAGAGTAAATACCCAAGGCAAGGCATGGTTTTTTTCGTGTGGTTGGTCTTTGTTGGGTGAGTCCTTGTAACGGCGCATGAGCAGTGTGTGGAGTTTTTGGAGGAATCAAAAAATCCTCATCAGAGTAAAGACCTGGAGGAACAGAGAAATAATATAGAAGAAGAAGTCATCAAAAAAGTAATAGTGGAAATCCTATGGAATTTGTTGAGAGTCGAAGTAGCTTAACAATCTAGCTGGCAGGGCAAGAAGGGAAAGAAGGTGTTCTGCGAGTTGCAATTGAAGGATGTCATCTTTGATGCTGTAAGAATGAACAAGATTGCAGCCAATGCAAAAGACAGGGACATCGAGAAGGTCATCAAAGCATGGTTGAGCGGTTTAAAAGCAAGACAAAGTCATCATGACAAAGCCTTTGATAGAGAGAATGCCTTAACCCTCGGAGGAGTGGCATTGGGACTTCTTGGTGAAACAAGCAGTAAGGAAAAACAAACAGAGAAGGAAAAGGAGGAGGAAGAGGTGAAAGAAAAGGAACAGGAAGAGGAGGAAGAAAAGGAAAAGGAAGAGAAAAGGGGGAATGGAAAGGAAAAGAAAAATAATGATTAAAATGACACGATTCAAAAGAAGTAGAGAAGGTCTACCAGCCGTCTCGCTCAATTTTCTTAATCCTAATGACATTTAACTATAAGCCAATTAACTATATATTTTTGTTAACTTTATTTTCTTTTTTCAATAAAGTTGAATTCTTATAATGACAATTAATTCTTGGCCTACATATAATTTTGTTAATTTTATTTTCTTTCATCAATAAAGATTAATAATTCTCATAATGACAAATAACTACAAGTAAGGTGACCAGTCGTCCCGTTTTGAACGGGACAGTCCCGTTTTTTAGCAACGTGTCCCGTTGTCCTAACAAACTCTCTCGGGACGCCCATTTGTCCCGTTTTGACGTTGTTAGTAAGAAAAATACTTTAAAAAAAGTTTTACCGTAAAAAACTAAATTTTTCCAGTTCTTTTGTCTTTTCTAGTAACTTAAAATTAGTGGTAAATATGAACTAGAGTATAGCACATATTTTCAATCTGAAAGAGTCACCAAAATGCTCCTAATTTTTCAAAATTATCCGAGGGAGGACCCTCGGACCCCCCTCCTCTGTTGGGGGGTATGGAAATACGTTTTAGTTTAAAAAACTCCTAAATAAATTTTTGACGTTCTTTTGTAGTTTCCTAGTAACTTAAAATCAATTGTAAAGATGAACTAAAGTATTGCACATATTTTTAATCTGAAAGTGCCTAAAATCCCACCAAAATGCTCCTAATTTTTCAAAATTTACCGAAGAAGAACCTCTGAACTCCCTTCTCTTTGGGGGGGTAAGGAAATACGTTTTAATGTAAAAAACTCTTAAATAAATGTTTTTGGTTCTTTTGTATTTTTCTAGTAACTTCTAGTATTTATAATCTTATTGAATATGGAGTTTTTTCGGGGACAAGACAAATGACCAACTCGGCATTTGACCAACTGGGTTCCCCATCACGTAGGGACGGCTAGCTCCATAGACGCCGTTTGATCACAGCTGTCAGACAGGCTCCGGCTGGCGGGGCACACGGGAGACTTGTGGATCACTATGATGTTTGGCAGGGCACACGGGAGACTTATGGACCGAACAGCAGCAGGTGTGCCAACCTCAACAGAATATTCATGATTAATAATTATTGTATTTTCTGAATTATAATGTTATGGTTTAAGCGGTTTGAACCATAACCGCTATCGTTATTTAGGGCCTAATGATTATTTTAAAATTTACAGTTGTGAAGATAAAAGGGGAAACAAGGAATTATTATGATCACAAAAAAGAAGATAGCGACGGAAAGAGCAAAATATTACAAACTTTGCATTCCATATCTATTTATTTTATAGGAGAATTATTTATTTTCCATATTTATTTTTATCAAAGGTGGTGAAGTGGCAGATTTGATGTTGTCAGCTGAGGGGCAAAATTTTATTTGTGTTCTTATGGTCTAGGAACAAATTTGATTGCAATGTTTCACTGGAAACAGTTATTGTTTTTGGTTATGAAATGAAATGAAAAATGACTTTATTTTCGAAGCGAAGTTAGGACTAGCAAGTCCTCTCTACCTTTTTCACTTCGGATAAAACTAAAAATAACATGGTTATGTAAAAACTAAAAATAATAATAATAATAAAATAAGCATCGGCATATATTTCTTAAGCAAAACTTAATCAAATATGTAAACATTCACGCAACACACAAGTCGCCCTATATCCCGTCATGCCACCGCCAAAGGCCGTCACTCCCGCCCACCACGCAGTAAAAGATCTTTAACTTCTGCCCCGAACCGAGCATGGCTCTCCTGAATTTTAACAGAATCAGGGAGAGTATTCCAGAGTCTGCAGGCCAAAACAGTGAAAGATTTATTATAAATTGTTGTTCTGTGCGTTGGAATGGACAATAGAACGGATCCCCTACGAGTAAAACGACTGCTAATTTCAGAAACAAATACAAAATTATCTGAGAGATATGCAGGAACTTCATTCTTGATTACTGAGTGCAGCAGTCGAAGAGAATGAAATTCACGAAGCTCTTTCAACTTCAATAAAGACAAAGAATTGTAATAAGGAGTGACATGATCATAGCGTCTCAAACCAAAAATGAACTGAATGCAGTAATTCTGAGCTCGCTGGAGTCTGTTCGAAAGCTCGACGGTCATATCAGCGACGACAAGATCACAGTAGTTAAAGTGAGTTAGCGCGAGGGTCTTTACCAGCATGGTCTTAAGATTCAGTTGAAGATACGTTGCAAATCGCTTATACTGTGGATTGCAGCAAAGACTCTGTTACAAGTTATGTTTACTTGGTCAGTCCATTTCAAGTGTTTGTTCATAGTAAGTCCCAAATTTTTAACTTTGTCAGAGTATTCAAGGTCATTTCCGTGAACAGTTAGTCTGGGAGCAGTCCGCAAATCTATCCTGGTTAGTAGTCGAGGGTAACCAACAAGCATAGCCTGTGTTTTGTCAATGTTAAGTTTAAGTCCATTTTGGGTACACCAGTAAGTAATTGAGTCGATGTCCAAGTTCATTTGTTGAACTGTGTTATCCAGATCATTGACTGGAAAGTGAGAGTAAATTTGTAAGTCATCAGCGTAAAGATGAAAACGAGAGTAAGTAATGTGTTCCGTGATGTCATTAATGTACAGTAAAAAAAGAAGAGGCCCAAGAACAGAACCTTGCGGCACTCCTCTAGTGATTGGTCTCCAAGTGGAAATATTGTCTCCAACTTTGACACACTGCTGTCGATCAGACAAGTAGGATCCAACCCAGGCAACGCATTCTCCGAAAATCCTGCTTTACGCATCTTAAGGAACAAGAGAGGATGATAGACGCAGTCGAATGCCTTTGAAAAATCAAAAAGGGTCAAAATAGTTGCTTGTCTATTATCCATTGCAAAACGAATATCATCAGTTATTTTAAGTAAAGCTGTAGTAGTACTGAAGTTAGGACGAAAACCAGATTGAAAGTTTGATAAAATACTGTTCTCTTCCAAGTAAGTAGAAAATTGTTGATGGACAATTCTTTCAAGACATTTAGACAGGGCTGGGAGAATACTGATTGGTCTGAAGTCGGAGGGAGATTTTGGTGACGGTATTTTTTGAAGCGGACGAACTAATACTGATTTCCACAATTTAGGAAAGACGTGACAACTGAGCAATTTGTTAAAGATTAAAGTTATAACAGGGAGAAGAACCGGAAGAGTTTCCTTGATAAACCTAATAGGAATGTCATCAGCACCGACTGCGTTGCTAGTCATCCTCATTATGGCTTTGTGGAATTCGGATTCACTAACTGGGGAGAAGAAAATTTGATTCTCAGGAAGATCAAGTGGCCTAGACAATAAGTCAGCCACATGATCACGGGCTCCGGAAGCACAGATTGGAATATTGACAAAAAAGTCATTTACAGAGTCAATATTTATGGATAGGTTTTGGGGCTTTACAGCTGCTTTGCCAATACCAAGATTTTTTAATTTAGTCCACAAAGCTTTTGTAGATTGTTTTTGAGAGAAAGATGTGTAATAAAATCTAGCTTTGGATTTCTGATCTGTAGCTGGGCTTGATTCCTGAGCCTTTTGTCCTTTGAAGGTTACGAATGAAATCATTGATCCATGGAGCAGGAGGCTTCGAAACCCGTTTGGATACCAAGGGGCAGTGTTTATTGTGAAGGAAAGAAAGATAGTTGTAAAAACATTCAATCATGGTGTCAATATCATTAGCCTGAGTAACATTTTCCCAAGGAATGTTACAGGCATCCTGAAGAAGAGCATTTTGATTTAAATGTTGGTAGTCCCTACCCTGGTTACAGAGAAAATTTTATGAACAAACGGTTACTCTACTAAGAAATACTACAAACAACATCCTATGATATGCTTTTATATTCAATATGAATTGAATTGAATACTTTTTCTTATTTACATGATAATAGGCATAAATAACACTTAACAATAAATTACACCTTATAAAGAAAGGTAGTATTACCTGTTCATGACTTAGTTTTACTTAGCAAAAAATGCACAAGATAAAAAAACCATTTTGGGGAGGCAGGTTGTAATCACTGGCTGCTTAAACTGCCTAAAACGACATTAAGATTTTTATTATTAATAAAACTTCATCACATGGGGAACTAACTCTTTGAAATTAGCTCTCAAAATTAAATAGGGTATTTTCTTATTAGTGTCTGAGGTGGAATATTCCTATAATTTACTTACCCTTGTGAATGTACACCAATGCATTACTTTTAGCAGGGCAAGCACAAAAGTCACAAATGGAATCAAGCTACACACTGAAGTATGTACACAAAAATGTTAACCTTGAGTATTTTTTAACCGCACAACCTTTTAGTATTTAGTTGAATAGAACCAGTTAGTTGGTCTTAGGACCTGTTGGTTGAGACCAATCACTCATGGACCCTGGCCAGCATTGTTTTTTTCATAAGGGTACATGCCGGCATCGGAGTCGTAAAGACCACAGGGACAACAATTTACAAACAGATAAAAAGTATTTGTGAAAAATAAAGAAAAAACAATACGAGATTGTTTCTGTAAATTTTTTTTAAGATCCACTCAACTTCAATGGTTATTTGTTTTCTGTGATTGTGCGATATGATAATAAGTTTTAGGTTTGTTAATATGGTACCGTACATACTGATAGAAAATATGTGCTTCGAATCTATACAAATAATATAAACTCCGTATTTGGTTGTACGAAATCAGTAGTGAAATGGGTTAGGTACTAGCAAAAGTACTTCTGTTGCTTTTCAATAAATTTTAAGTCTAACCAACAGTATATCGACTTATGATCACAGAAGTCTAGTTATAAAAATACAGTGACCAGACCTCAGTAACTTTTTGATGGTTTTAATACAAAATAATTTTTTTTCTACGGGTAGATTAACCATACGGTGACAAATTGAAGCTGTGAAGATTTTTACTCGTAAAGACCACAGGGACAACAATTTACAAACAGATAAAAAGTATTTGTGAAAAATAAAGAAAAAACAATACGAGATTGTTTCTGTAAATTTTTTTTAAGATCCACTCAACTTCAATGGTTATTTGTTTTCTGTGATTGTGCGATATGATAATAAGTTACAGGTTTGTTAATATGGTACATACTGATAGAAAATATGTGCTTCGAATCTATACAAATAATATAAACTCCGTATTTGGTTGTACGAAATCAGTAGTGAAATGGGTTAGGTACTAGCAAAAGTACTTCTGTTGCTTTTCAATAAATTTTAAGTCTAACCAACAGTATATCGACTTATGATCACAGAAGTCTAGTTATAAAAATACAGTGACCAGACCTCAGTAACTTTTTGATGGTTTTAATACAAAATAATTTTTTTTCTACGGGTAGATTAACCATACGGTGACAAATTGAAGCTGTGAAGATTCAAAAATCTTGTTCCCGCACAAAGATTGAAATCTGTGCCAAGACATATGAAAACGCAGTGGCTCAGTGGTCAACGCAATAGGCCACTCGTTTCGAAGTCTCGGGAACGATTCCCGCCTCATTACGAAATTTTTACATAGTAATCGGCACAAAGAATTTTTTGGGTGTAAGTAAATGACTCCAAAATAAATTAAATTGAACTTAAATTTCAACCTTATTTAGATTCGTTGAAGCCTCTATAATTTTTACTTTCCTTCTTTCAATTAATTTATCAACTAATTATTACAATAAAATTCCATAAATGAATTTCAAACCTACATTATTGAAGTCGTACAATTTGAGTAAGTGAACGCTGAAAAGCTGGTAGGCCTACTTAAGAATTTAAAACATCTATTAAATTCAGGCATCAAGAAAAACTGTAGGCCTTATATTATCTTATTAATTCAGTAAACCCTTGTACCTAAAACAACTAAATCTAAGTAAAATTTTGGTAATTTTATTAACAAAGAAATATTTTTCAAGAGAATATATTGATTAGGTAACCGTTAACTTAACCGAATACAGATTCCTTATTGCCTTCAAAAATCTCAATTACCCTAATTCAAAACATTTATCTATTGATTATAACATTAATAATTATGGGCCTAAGTCAAAATGTTGTTATCATTCATCACCAAAAACCCGATGAGCCTAACTTAAATGGATTGATAGTATTAAGGCATTCACTAAGATCATTCCTCAAAACCAAAGCCTATATGGCTTATTATTGTTCAGAGTGCCTACAAATGCCTTTAAGACCGAGACGTAGCTCGGGGATGCGTATTTAAACAGAATTACTACAGCAAGATACAATACCATAACTTTATAGATATGCCGACTATACGACGGCGTCATTGTATACACTAACAAATCACTCTCGGCTCCTTCACGACAGATAACTTTAGGGGACGTTTATAGGATTTCTTTAAACTTTACCAACTGTAATAAAGTTTTTGACTTGTTAGCGATTTACAGGACATTTGACAGTGACCCACAACTTTTTATTACTGAGCTTGAGGAATATTACAACCATATTGATAGAAACAAAATGTGTATTTTTATTGGTGACATCAATATAAACTTGTTTGATCACAATCTTCTAACTGGTACATACTTAAATACTTTACATGGAGCTGGATTGGAACAGTGCGTGGATAAACCTACTAGAGTGACCCAAAATAACAATTCTTGCATCGACCACGTTTTCGTGCGCTACTGTGACATGACTGCCGTGAATGCAGCTGTACTACAAACCAGTTTGACAGATCACTATGCCACCGCCCTCAATATCAATGGCGCCGGACGCTCGCGTACAGTCACTGTTACTACGACACAAACTTATCTGGACAGAGCCGCCCTTAATGACGCACTTGACCACGCCGACTGGGAACCCGTCCTGAATTGTTATGATTTAAATTTATGTTCCATCCATTTTCATGATATAATTGAGAACTCAATGAACAGCGCTAGTAAACCAATTGTTTTTAAATCAACTAGACATAAAATAATCAAACCTTGGATTACGGATGCTTTAGTTAAATCAATAAGGGTCAGGGATAAACTAAGTAAAATAGTAAAAAGGGAACCCTTTAATGTTATTTAAAAAAATCACTATCGTCAATATAGACAGAATTTAAGTCGTGAATTAAAGAGGGCTAAGATTGATTTTTATAGGGATAAAATTCAACAATTTAATCGGAATCCGAAACTATTTTGGGGTGTTATAAACGATTTAGCTGGTAGAACAACAAAGAAAGATTCGTGTCCTACTGAAAAAATTCTTCCTGACGAAGTTTTAACTCCACAAATTATAAAAGACCGAATCGCTGACGATTTTAATAGTTTTTTTGTGTCTGTTGGAGAGAATGTTGCCAACGCTATAGACTCTGGCGGGGACCCGGTGGTAAACGACGCAGACTACAGACTCGACTCCAGTTTTACTCTCAGACCGGTGACTGAACTAGACATTTTACGACATGTTACAGCCCTACGAGGTGGCTCTGCTCCAGGACTTGATGGGGTCTCGGCAGATATTCTTAAACAACATGTCCACTGCTTTTTAAATCCTCTTTTGCACATAATAAATTTAAGTTTAACAACGGGGATCTTCCCACAACATTTCAAAACCGCAAAAGTGTTTCCTTTACATAAAGCTAATGACGTCAAAGACAAAAACAACTTCCGCCCCATATCTTTACTTAGTGTTTTTTCCAAGGTCTTAGAGCGTATTGCGAAGGAGCAGCTGGTGGAGTATCTTAGGAACAATGCCATATTATCAGAAACTCAATTTGGGTTTAGAGAAGATAAAAATATTTCTGATGCACTTTTTGAAGTCTGTAAGGAAGTTAATTCTTCAATTGTTGATAATAATCGTACTATGTTAATTTTTCTGGATTTAAAAAAAGCTTTTGATTCAATAGATAGAAATTTACTTTTGAATAAATTAGACTTTATTGGAATTCGTGGTAGTGCCCTCAAGTGGTTCAAGAGTGACCTTTCAGATCTTTCTCAAGTTGTTTCAATATGCGGGGTCAATAGTGATGCAAAACATATCAACTATGGGGTAATTCAGGGTAGCACATTAGGGCCAGTCTTATTTTTAATCTACATAAATAATATAACAAAACTCAATTTGAACGGGAAAGTTTTTCTATTTGCTGACGATACATTGATTTTGGTTAAGGGGAAATCATGGTTAGATGTCAGATCCAAGGCCCTTGGTGATCTTTCTTGGATTAAACGTTGGTTGAATCAAAATATTTTGTCTTTGAATGTTTCAAAAACTAAATTCTTGCCAATTTCTTTAAGTACTATTACAGATTATAACTTGCAGGAGTTCAGATTCACACTTGTGGTAATATATGTAATGATAGCTGCAATTGCGAACCCATAGAACAGGTTTTCAGCTTTAAGTATTTAGGAATTTTCTTTGATTTTCGTATGAAATGGGTTGAGCACATTAATTTTCTTACAGTTAAATTAAGAAAATATATTTATGCTCTTAGACAGTTAAGTGAGATTTTAGATGATAAAGATGTAAAACTAGCTTACTTTGCATACGTTCAATCTCTGCTTTCTTTTAGAATTTTGAGTTGGGGAGCTTGCTATCCAACAATTTTAGAACCCCTCAATATAATTCAACGAACGATTTTAAAGGTGGGATTCCGGAAGCCCCGAAGGTACCCCACTGAAGCTATTTTCCGAGAATCTAATTTACTAACAATCAGACACCTTTACATATATTTTTTGTTGATTCATATATTTAAAAATTTCAATTCAATTTTTTCTCCCATTGCTCATGAACATTTTACTAGATTTTCATTAAATATTGGAATTACAGTTTTACAGCTTAACAGATCATTTTCTTTGACAAACTCATTCTATGCAGCGCAACACCTTTTCCAAAACCTAAGTCTAAATGATAGAGCCAAAGATTTATTTACCTCTCCATCAATTAGTATTTTTAAGCATCGTTCTAAAAACCTTTAAGCACTATTAGTATCGATGAGGCCGAGGCCCTTATCAGACCGAACTACGTTAGACGCAACCTTTGACATACTACAAACCCCTGCCCCCCTCTTTAATTTTGTTTACCATTATTACATTCCTCAGACAGTTAGTTGCTGTTTCTGTTGTCGCCAATTTAAATTGATTAATTCTAAGCAAATTATAATTTATTTTACATTCCGTTAAAGTGAATATTTCTCATTATTATTATTTTTATTTATTTTTCAGCCTAACTCACAGGATAGATGGCTTCTCAAGGCTTACGCACAGGGACCTGCCCATGTAGGCCTAATCCTTTACAGGCTTAGTTAATTTATTATTATTATCTCTTTATGCTGTGTTTTTATGTACTCATTTTATTTTCGTCAGAAAATGGGATAAATAAACGTATTTCATTTCATTTCACTATTTCAATAATTAGCTATCTTTTCTAACGATTCTCCGAACACATTTTACTAAACAAAAACTTGGATTACGAAACATAACATTTTATTACAAATAAACTTGGATTTATATAAGCCGAATCGAAGGTTTCCATCGTGTCAATTCTATTCGGGCATCGAGTTGGCAACAACGTCGTGAGTGAGTTTGTTTACCGTCTGGATGGTGATGATGAATGAATTAAACAACAACCAATAGCGTTTGACGTTCGACGATAGTGTCGAGCGGTGTGCTCTGATTGGTCAAGCGCTGCGTCACAGTGATGGAGAGAGCCTGTTGGCCAAACGCTCTGTATTAGCGTCTGAGGGCAAGAGGTCACGCCTTGATGGGGAACCCTAGGCGGTCCAGTTGGTCAAACGCCGAATCGGTCAAATGCATGGATCCCGGTTTTTCTTTTATCAGCATTGTATTTAAAATATTTTCCTTACCCTTTTTATAGCGTTCATAAACATTATATACCTCTTTAGGCTAATATTCATTTTGTGTCCTTTTTGAATTGCGTCTAGAATGAACATGTTATTTTCATGGTCTGTTCTTAGAATATGTTCTGCGAAATTGGTTTTTCGTGTAGTTTTGTTGTTCGATTTAATTGCCTGAATATGCTCTTTGAACCTGCATTTGAAATTTTTGCCTGTTTGGCCTATATAATATTTTGGGCAATCGCTACATTTTATTTTGTAATTGCTGCATTTTTCATATTTGTCTGTATTGTCGTTTACTTTTGAAAACTTGTTGATTAAATCGAAGGCATTCTTCCATGATCTAAATGCTATTTATAGTTTGATTTCTCAAAAGTTTTTCTGATAGCTCTATTTATTTTGTGCTTTACGGTAGACATAAATATTTACATAAATATTGTGTGAATAAAATTATTTACAAAAGCAGGATAGGCCTACTCATATTAATTTTAATTAGCCTACTTATTTAATAGTAGCCCTCATCAGTCATCCTCATTTATCAATATATATATATATAAATTTGAATGAATGAAGTTTTTGGTATCTGGGGGCCCCAGTTCGAAAAAGTTATGATGGTCCCGGGCTTAAGTCTTACCATGAGACCTACATTAATAGCTTCTTTCCTATAGGAGAAATTTGCTAAAACAGTGTTAGTGAATAATCTGTAGAGGCTCTTTATTGGCTAATGAGTGAACTACTACAAGTTATCATACAGATCTGTTCAGCCCAGAATTCCGGTGGGATGCGCATGCGCAGTGAAGATTTCCCCTACCGCGAGTCTCAGTACAGTCAAATTTCGAAATAAACTCATCTGTCAAAACATATGATTCTTTGTTTGCAACAATATTTGTAATGTTGTCATTGGCCATGTGGGATTTTAAGTTGACTATACACAACCGATGAAGGAAAAACAGTGGGGGGGTATTCTCCATCTCTCTCGCTCTTCCACCCCACAAGACTTCCTGGTTGAATAGATCTGTAGCAGAAGAATAATTTTTTTAAATGTGTCTAGTAGGCCTAAACTTAATTCCAATGATCAGTCAATTAGGTCAAGGCCGTAGCCAATGGGGGGGTTAGGGGGTCAGAACCCCCCCGAAATAGTAGAATTAGCCTTGTAATGGTAGCCAATTGGGGTGGTTTGGGTGTGAAAACGCCCCCCCCCCCCCCCGAAATAGTGAAAACCCCCTCCGAAGTAGTCAAAACTCCCTCGGGGAAATGCATAGGGGTCCGGGATCAGGCATAAGGGTAAAAAATGGCAATAAATGGACCAAAAATCACACGTGCGACCAAAAAAGAAAAAGGAAGGTCACCACTTTGGAGGAGCCGGAAATCCTGTCCTCGGTCCTGTCCAAACCCCCCCTTCCCGAAAAATTTCCTGGTTACGGCTTTGATTTAGGTGTTATAAATTAAAAATATCTTTTGACTAGTCGGTATCGTTATGTTGCGAGAGTTATATTTATAGAAAAATTATAACTCTTCACTAAAAACACAATTTACAAGTTGAAAAAACAAAGTTGTTTAAAAACATAGGCTATTTGGAATAGGCCTTAACCCCTTAACCACCGCGCACGAGTTAGCTCGTGGTAGTATTCTGTACGCGCTCCGCCACGCACGAGATATCTTGTGCGTCACCCTTGCTTTGTTGGTCGCCACACCCGAGTTTACTCGGATTTGACGTTCTCAGCTGTTTTATGTTGGTACAACTGTTCTGCAAGGTTTTTTCCTGCTAATACTGTACATTTGACCCTGGCGAGTTGCAGACCGTTTGGTGCTGCATTCTAGTGGATTTCTCTGGAACTATGTCCACGCCACGAGTTCTGAAGTATCGCGCTCGTCGCGTAGAGATGAAAACCTGGCATTTTCGTGTTGATCGTGTAATTAAACTGCACGCTACTAAAAACCGCGGGGGCTAATTACTCGGCGCTTAAGGGGTTAAAATTGACCATTTGAATAGAAGTTTGATGTTTAAATTTGAGCATACATACTTCCTTAAGTTATGTGAACTGGCACACCGCCCATGCCTGTGGAGAACCTTGTGCAAACTTTCTTAAGAACAAAACTCCATATCAAAATTTGAAATTTTGATTAACTTTAAGGATGTTAATTCATTTCCCTAATATTTCCAGCATATGCTTGAAATTGTATCATTTGTCATTACTAACTTATGCTTAATCATTAAATATTAATTAATACGGTCATAATCATTTTTTATAAAAACAAATTAAACTTATTTAGTGGTGTGCGAGGCATACAAAGTACAATAACAGCTCAACAATGGTGAATACAGCCTTAATATACAACTCCGTAATATACACCTCATCAGTGTATGACCTTTGACAGCGGTTTTAACAGAACTTTCGAAATAAACCAATAACGTAATTAACATTGATCAGAGGTATCTCAGATTTTGATTTATAGTGTTGTCAAGAAACTCCATCAAAGATTCTCCACAGGAATTTTTTCCCTGATCGATACTATTAAGCAGAGTTATTCTAAATAAAACACAGAGAATTGAATTTTTTAATTCGTAAATCATGTTTTTATACATTTTTTTTCCTACATAATTTGCACGAAGAAGGCTTAACATTGCAGGTGTCTGTCTTGTGGCTTGTAATAGGAAAAAAAATGGATCAAAAGTCTGGAATGGGTTAAGTTATTTTGGTCAAATAGGGTTATAATATTTTCTAAGTCATAGTTTATCAGTTTAATGGCTAATTTTAATCAAAGTTGTTGTTTCAGGTTACACCGAATCATGACGGATCCAGATATAAATCCAATAGGATTTCTACAAGAAAAATGTCAGAAGCATTCGTTTGGATTTCCCCGATATGAGGAATTTAGTTCCTCAGGCCCTGATCATGCCAGAGAGTTCAAAGTCAAATGTAAATTTCAAGACTTTGAGGTTTTTGGTCATGCCCGCCAGAAAAAACAGGCCAAGTCGGAGGCAGCCAAAGCCATGATTATCCTTTTAAAAAGTAAAAGCTTTTTTGAAAGCCAAAATATAAGAAGGGAAACTTGCAATGATGATTACAATGAGACCGATTCAAAAAATCCAATCTCAGTGATAAATGAATATTGCCAGAAAAAATCACTGCCCCCACCTCAGTTCATAATAACCTCTGCTGGTCCAGGAGAATTTGTTTGTCAATGCAGCCTTATAAATAATAAAACATATGGTCAAGGCTCAAACAAAAAATCGGCTAAAACAGAGGCAGCGCTTCAGATGTGTAAGGCATTTCAATTAAAATGTTCAAGTCCTCTTGAACAACAGGTGATCCAAAAACAACATGTGGAAGAAATTAGTCAATTACACATAAATAACCCAGTTTCAATATTACAGGAAATATATATGAAACAATTTAATAAATTACCTGAGTATACAGAATTGACTCCAGAAAATA
This sequence comes from Flexamia atlantica, assembly GCA_035578135.1. Taxonomy (NCBI): domain Eukaryota; kingdom Metazoa; phylum Arthropoda; class Insecta; order Hemiptera; family Cicadellidae; genus Flexamia; species Flexamia atlantica. The sequence continues at coordinate 7,849,787 of JAQJVK010000006.1, read as the reverse complement.
ATATTTTTGTTTTTAAATGTACAGTTGAGTCAGTGACCTCTGAAGGAAGAGGTATGTCAAAAAAAATCGCAAAAGCAGAGGCAGCGAAAAATGTTCTATCCAAGCTGCCATTCTATATTGAAAACTCCGAGATAGGGTATGTATAATTTATTTATTTATTTACATAAATAAATAAAGACTCTAATACTCAATGGCAAAAGTCCTGTATTTCACTGTAGTGGCAAATTTATTAAACTAAACTGTTTTGAAGCACATTTTGGATATATTGTCTTCCTCCCTTTGCCGCATTAGGTTTAATGGGGGTTCATCACCTCGCCTGCTGTACAGTGTAGTCAGCTGTTGCGATTTCTCATATCTCCTGCTGCCGGTGCTTCTTTCGTCTGTCTGTATTGATTGTTGGTCTATGTTGGCAGTTGCGCATGTAAAAACATATTTCTGTGGTGGGAAACAACAATCTTGACCTTAGTTGTTTGTAAGATACCGTAATTATCACAACATAATCAATGTGGGGATTATCGTGTTGGGGTTTTTTAACTGTTGGTAATGGGTGGGGTTGGTAACTGTTGGCAAGTGTAGGGGCTTAATAGTAACACAGCAAAAATAAATAGTTCAGAACTTCCAATATAATTCATATTTTTCAGAATCTGACCAGTAGGCAGCCTCAAGTGTAGTTCGAATTTCAGAAGTTACTCTGAGTTTTGTTATGCCTTTACGTTGCCTCATATAAGCAAATTTATAGTTGCAATTTACAGAAATTTCCCCGGGGAGGACCCCCGAACTCCCCTTCCGCCGGAGGGTTCTACATACCCCCAGACCCCCTGGTTGTAGCCCCCCCAATCGTGTAGACTGTAGAGTAGTACCATTTTTAGGAGACCACATAAATTATGCTATTATTGTAGTTAGTTATTAATGCAGCTGTACAATAAAAAGTGATGGCAAAACTGATTTTAAAACGACGAAAGTATAACAAAGTACTAGTATTTTTTGACACCTTAACACGTAAGCCTAGCCTAAATAAGCTATACTACAGAATGTAACATATGTTATAGAATGTAAGTATATATTATTTTGGATGGACTAAAATTTATTTATTTCAAAATATTATGGAATATGTCCAATGTACAACGGTATTATTGCAACATTTTTATGAACAACCGTTAAAGAACATTAAAATACTATTAGTTAACATCCTCCATAGTCAATAGTTCCTGTGGTGTTACCCTGAATATTAAGAAAATAATGCAATCGAACAACGGGTGTGTAGTAACTGTCTAATGGGATCTACCAGTACCGTGGCATTGCCGTGCTGGTCACTTGCACAGTGGTGACTTATCCCTTTCTGGCAGCCACCAGTGTTTGATATTGCACTGGTGGCCGGTGTGCATGCTGGACAGGAAGGGCCAATCAATCTAGTGAGTCGGTCTAAGGGCCAGTCTTATTGAGTCGGTGGCGCAGTTGGTAGCGCACTCGGCCCCGGTTCTGTGGCGGCAGCGTCGCAGGATCGAGTCCTGATGATGCTGCATACTTTTAGCAGTACTGTCCATCCTTGTACTGTACCGGCTCACTCATTGGGTTTACTTGATAACTCCCACGCACAGGCCTGAGGCCATGTGGGGGGGCAAATGCAAGGTAAAAAGAGGCCGCCACCCTTTAAAAAAACAAAAAAAAATCCTATTCTGTGCTCGCTGCTAATGTATATTACTCTAAAATCTCTGTTATTTAAATTGTCATGGCAGTAAACCTGCGTTCTAAGTGAACGTTTATTTCAAAAACAGCATAACCAAAAATTTTTAAATTTTAGGGAAATTAAAAAAAATTTTTGTCTTAAAGTAACCAACATTTTAATTTAGTATTTTTTTATTCTTATCTACCGATGTTTTTAAAGTCCTGGATGTTGGTCTTAATCCTCAATGTTGATATATCACTGAAAAGAAATATTAAAATTTTTTCACTTATGTTGTTTCAAAAACGCTGTTTTCAAAACAAATTATATTGGTTTATTAATTTTCTGACAGATTGCAGGTTTGGACTTATAAAAAAAACAAAAATGTAAATGAAACACTTTATTTAAAGATAGGAATTATTAACAAACAAACAAACGTCAGAAAAACATAATTTGTTTTGAAAACAGCGTTTATTGCAGAAACAACATAAGTGAAACATTTTTAATATTGTTTACATATTTCTTATTATGTAAACAAACTGTACTCCACTAACTTACAGAAAGAAAGTTAAGAGCACATGGGCTCGATGACAGCCATGGTTGCCAACATCGCTCTTCACAAAAAATAAATTTACCCCAAGTTTGTTGCAGAAACAACACAACTGGCAGCACAACTGGCAGTCGCTTGAATGGTTTCTGCACTAAACAACTGATTCAATGCCCAGTTTGAAGCCCTACGGCTAGTCGCAGATGTGATATTTCTACACCAAACGATGTATTTCATGTTGTAGATACTGAAAACACTAAAAAGTCAAATTCCGAAAAAAATGTTGGTTATGCTGTTTCTGAAATTAACGATTCAATTCCACATTCAACATATTATCCTTTAAGAGAATAAAACAAATTTTATATCTCCTATTATTCCTTCACATATCTTGATAAAATAAAATTTGATATGGCTACTTCTAGTTCAGATCTAATAAAGGGTGTTTTTTTTTAAACGCAACCCATTTTTAAGATCGAATAATCCACACATAAATACGAAATGAGTATTGTTTTATTGATCTTTGCATTTTATAAAACCTATTATTAATGTTTGATCACATTTAGTTTGCATTATGTGCTCAAACAGTCCGCCATTGGCATTTGTATAAAGTTATTCTCTTTCAATCAAATTCCCGAACACGTGGTACAAGGTGCCTCTTTGAATTTCATGCATTAAATTTGTTATGTTTGTTTTGAGGTGCTGAATATCCTGTGAATTGTTTTCGTGGGCCTTACTTTATGTATCCCCAAATAAAATAATATAGTGGGGTCAAATCCCGGGATCTTGGGGGGAAATAATCCTTCACCTATAAAATCATGTTTTGTGTTGCGTTTTTAATGTGTGTGTCTTTAAGCACGGTAACTCGTGTAAAAATGGCCCGATCTGAATGAAATTTGCGACAGACATGTAAAGTAGTAATTATCCTACGAAAACAATTCACAAGATATTCAGCACCTCAAAACAAACATAACAGATTTAATGCAAGGAATTTAAAAGGTGCCTTGCAACACGTGTTTGGGAATTTGATGGAGAGAGCATAACTTACAAATGCCAATGGCGGACTGTTTGAGCACATAATGTAAACTAAATGTAATCAAACTTAAATAATAGGTTGTATAAAATGTAAAGATCAATAAAACAATACTCATTACACATGTGTGTTATTCAATCTTAAAAATGGGTTGCGTTTAAAAAAAACACCCTGTAAATATCAAGTTCAAACACCCAATTTTAATATAACTTTTGCAGCAAACCTGCATAGGCCTACTCATTTACCAAGTTTTTCTTGTGGAGATTAAAAACATGTCATATCTCGCCATGTTGGATTAAAATATATTTTACACATTTCAAAATCTCTGAGTATGAAGAGACCTTGTTGCAACAGAGGTATTATTAGGATATGTTGTAAATTAAGCGAGATACCTCCAGTATATGGTAACCAATAGACTTGAGCAATGATTCACAATACTAAAACCTCTATTTTTTTTTTCAAGCGAATGCGATGGTTTGAAAAAGTATACTGTATGGTAGGCCTAATTTGTTGTGAATTCATAGTGTTCAAACATTGTAAGGTTTTGTAGGATATGTATTGTTTGGCGTTGGTACAAATTTTTCCTGCAAACTATGCAGATTAATTTTTGTAAAATTTGTTCTACTTTCCTTACAATTCTATTTTTTACAAAAAAAATTGTCATTACTTTCTACAAATACCTTACAGTTTTCTTTAAAAAACAACCCTTTAAGGAACAAAACATTGAAATGAAATGTTCTTTCGAAACTATTGGTTTTTGTTAATTTTCTTAGAAATAAGTTATTACCGTCGTCGTTTTAACAGAATGGACGAAAAATATCCGTTCAGGGTAACCTCAGCAATGATGCTAATTTTTATATCAATTGATAGCTTTTTATATCTACTTTCTGGATATCAAGTGAGTTTATGGCGGAAATGCATTTTTACCTGAAAAAAATGACAATTTGTTTCAAAATTTTAACTTGGGCTAATATGGGGAAAAGAATTTTCATTTTTTGAGTGTCTGTTAGAACGATAACTCTCGTAAAAATCGTCCGATCGTAACAAAATTTTATCTACACATTTAAAACTAGGTTCTCATGGACCAGTTCGTAAACCGGCCAGATCAACATATCCAAAGTGGGGTAAAGACCAAAAAATGGGTTTTTTGACTTTTTCAAACTGAAAAATTAAAGTAATCAAATTATTGTTCTCACTCTCAAATTCAGCTTGAAAAAAAACAAACAATTTGGTACTCCGAGATATTTCCACTTTTTTGCCACGTATTATTTTAGTATCAGGGCAGCAGAATGTTGTCCAGCAAAACTTTGTTTCAACGTAACCTGCAGAGTATTTCATGAGTTTATCAAAAGTATTTTTAATAGGATTTTGGATTTTCAATTCAAAAAATAACAATCTAGCCTATTTATTATTTAAAAAAAATTTTATTATTTATTTATCAATATTTTTGACATAGACTATGTAAATTTAATATATAAATATATCGCTTTTTATATGTTTGTAATAATGATTGATTAATTATTGTTTTTCTTATTGGAAATTCCCTGTGTATGCAGGTTTGCTGCGACAGGGGTATTTGCAATTAATCTTATAAAAAGTTTTTTACTTTTATATTGTTTTTAGAGCTTTATTTTGTGTACCTCCTCAAGATACTATTCCATATTCTAACCTTCTACTATATCAAGAGATTCTCTCTACATGTTAAAATTAAACTCTGTAATTTTTATTTTTACAGAAAAATTCATGACTTTGTTTCTAAGTCCTCTGCAGTTTCAAGTAATAATGGACTACTTGAGGACTTTAACATTGAGGACTCAGATGAAGAAGGAGCCGGAAATAGGGAGGAAAATGCATCTAAAGCAGTAAATGATGATTTGAATGTAAAACTAGAATCGTTAACTTTGAAATCAGAAGATGAATTAAAAGATACTTCTGATATAAAATTAAAAAATTCCATTAAAGGTAAGTTTATTATGTTTTAGTGCTCTAACTTGAATCATGATCATTAAACTTCCTTGAAATATATTTACACCTCGGATTATTCAGATTAATTTGGTAGAACACCAGTCCAGATAGTGAAAAATCTGGATAATCCGATCATTATATCACCTAAATAGCGATCACAAACCTAGCCGCTGCTATATCGATGCTATAAACAGTGTATCAAGACTGTACAACATGGTAGTTTTACATAAACTCATTTTGAAGCTTAATGTCAGTTCACAAAAAGCTTTCACAACTATAAACCAACAATAATAAAAAAGAAGAGAACTGTCATGCACTACTCATTTATGCTCATAGTGGTTAACCAAAACACTTGTATAATGCTGCTATCCACTGTACAGGCAAGGGGGACTTTAATTTTAGTGATACCAAAAGTGTGCACAGTGATGTACTGTATTGCAATTGCAACTTAATTTGAAGCCACTTCTTCACAAGCACAAATAAAGATCACCAAAATCACATTATTACCATGATTTTAATATTCGTATTTCTCAGATAGGCTGATCTGGATAATCTGGGATCCGGATAATGTTACGTTTGAATAATCTCTGTATTTAGACAGGGTGAGTCAGACCACCCGTCCACCTATTGTAACGGGAGAACGGCTTAACGTAGAAACACCAAATAAAATTATTCCCCATAAATTTGCATATGAAGAATTCATTAAAAATATTTTCATCATGATTTATCAACAGGGTGTTCCAGAAATGAAGTTCATGAGTTTGAATCTCCAAATTGTCTTAAATGAACCTATAGCAAAGTTTATATCATTTTAAAGGTCTTGTTAAAAGAAACATTTTGGTGAAAACAGAACTAAATTATCTCCATCCGTTTCAAAATGGCGGCCATTTTTGTGAAATTTTTTGATATTTGTGGAAACCCCTGTATTTTTTAAACCTTTAAATATTTTTCAGTTCTGATTCGAAATCCTTAATCCTTGGTAGCTCAGCTTTACTACGATATGTCACATGACAATGTTTTTATAATATTCTACTTTCGGAAAAAATTTAATTTTTTAAAATGTTGGTAACCCTGAAAATCGAAAAATTCAAAGAGCAACATACCTCAAAAAGCATAACATTTTAAAGGCCTTCAAAATTCCTACAACTTTGTAATTTACACAAATATTCTATTCTTTTTAGTTTTTTAGTTATGGCCGAAAAACTCTATTTTCCCATATAAAGTGCATGTTATTTATGCAGAACATAATACCAAAGGGTACCCATAGACCGTTCGCTATGGACATGCAAATAACATGCCCTCTCCATGGGGAGAGTGCATGTTATTTTGTTATGTTGTTTTTAATGAATTCTTCATATGCAAATTAGTGCGGAATAATCTTATTTGGCGTTTCTATGTTAAAACGTTCTCCCGTTACAATAAGTGGACGGGTGGTCTGACTCACTCTGTATATATTTTTATAAAATGTTATTGAACATAAAATTTTTTACAATACACTTCCTACTAGCTGAGGATTATTCCTATAATACTTTTCTTTAAGCAAAGTAGAAGTCAATCAGGTTGTTTTTATGTTCCGACCAAAAAAAAAAATATTTTAGCTTAGAACAACCTTGGATAACCTTGAGTCTCGATTAACTGGGGCTCGGATTGAAAGTGCACTGTACAACAAAAATGATTGTGCTAAGAAATCTTAATTTAGGCTAAAACCTAACATTAAGAATTAGTAATTTAGTAGATAAAAACCTAGCTGTCCTCTCAGTGTAATTTGTGTTGCAGAATAACCCATGAGTATTATTTTGAATTACTAATCGATGATTAACAAATGAATTTTTTTAAGAGACCAGTGACCTTTTTTTAACCTTCATTTGCCCCTTCCACCTTGGCAAGTATGTGTGGACGTTTTCAAACAAAGCATTAAAGTGAGCCAATTTATTACCAGAATAATCAGTAGAGTAGAACCTCGATTATCCGAGGTAATCATTGGGAGGAGGGGCACGGATAACTGAAAACCATGGTTAATCCGAAATTAGGAAAAAAATACGCACTACTTACGTGAAAACCTCTAAAGTTGTTTATTTAGGCCACTCTTTCCCAGTATGCAACACATTTACAAAACTCAATATTAGATTGATACAAACAAATTTACAGTCACGTAGTTTCACATAATGGGAGATACATTTTTATGATGTTAGAGAAAGTTCACTTGGGCTATTTAATTCATACACAGGAAAAGTAATCCGTCATTGTCGTTTGTTTTTTACTCTGGCGTTCTTTTTTTGTAATGTTGGAACATAATTTTCACAACACCAGTTTATCACAAAGAAGGCTGTCGCCTTGTCCCTCCAAATAGTCCAACTAACATTCGAGGTGTTCGAGAGCTGCCCAGTGACTTATTTTTGGCGCATTTGCCGGTTCCTCTTCCTCCTCTCCTCTCCTCCCTCGATTTCGTCTCCTCTTCCTCTCACACGCTTTACTATCTCTTTGTCGCTAATCTTTTCAAATGATGGTGTCTTTATCACACCGGAACCATTCTTCAATATTTTCCTCATCGAACTTCTCGCCTCCTGGGACTTTCATGGCCATTTTAGTCATTTGAGCGGCTGTTATATGTCGGTAAAGCCAAGAAAGTCGTCATCTTCACTAATGTCTGGAAATATTTGTTTCCACAATCTAATTAAGGATGTTTTCCCAAGCCAAAACACATAGATCACATCGAGAAGTGCGAATGATTTTCAAAATGTCCTCAAATCATCTTCTTCAATGAATTTCCTGAGCACTGCAGTGTGGTACAGTTTCTTGACGCTTGCAATGACCCCTGGTCCATTGGCTGAATCAGAGCTGTTATATTGCTACCATCTTTGGACTTGAAGGTTCACCCGGTGGGGGGGGGGGGGTGCGTTTTCTAGCACCATCACCACCTTCTCGGGGAGACCTTTTGATTTTAAAAAGTCCCAGATTTGTGGTGCAAGTACAGACCTTTTAAAAAAAAGATTCTTCTTTAAGAATTACGGAATTACGGAGAAGTACGGACCTTCTTTAAAAATTGTTTGGTCCAGCCTTTTGCTTTGTTAAAATAGTGTACCGGCAAGTTCTTTGCCTCATTCCTTTAAATGACCTAGGATTTTTAGCCTTTCCAATGACAACTGGTTTTAATTTGTGAGTCCCCAATGCATTTGAACACGTCATTATTGTTATCCTTTCTTTACTTGATTTGTGCCCAGGGGTGTTTTTCTCTTTTTCAAAGGCCAAAATTTTTGCAGACAAACACTTCCAGTAAAGACCGGATTCATCAACATTATAAATTTGTTCTGGCAACAGGTTGTTGGCTGAAACAAACAAATCAAATTCTTTACAAAATTCTTCTGCCCCATCATTATCCCCGCTCAGTGCCTCGCCTTGAATTTATAATTCTCGGATGCCATGCCTCCGCTTAAAATGGTAGAGCCAACCAGATGAGGCTTCAAACTTGCCTTCAAGTCCTAATAATTCAAAGCCCCATGTTATCCTTATGGGAAATTAAAAAAATTAAAAAATTTATACCTCATTATTTTTTAACATATCTTGATAAAACTTGGTATATGGCTTCTTCTAGTTAAGATCTACTAAATATTGAATTAAAACCACCCAGTTTTAAAATATCTGTTGCAGCAGACCTGCATACTCATTCCTGTTATATTTCCGTAGAAGGGTCCACCTAATAAGGAAGCCAGTGGGAACCTGTAATGTCAGGAGGGGAACCATTGACTGATAATCATAAGCAAACTATTACCGATAATAATAACTGAACTATAAAATAAATTTGCCTGAAACCTTACTTAACTATTTTAAAGGTTTTATAAAATAAATTTCAACTAGATCATAAACCATATAGTTAGCAAAGTTATGTTGAGATGAAACTAGGTGGTTGGTATTTCAGCTAGTTTAGTTAGTTATAGTTTTGTTATTGGATTTTAATTAATTAATAGTTTTATTCATATAAGAATAATTCAGATTTAACTAACCTTAAACTTATTTTATAAATGTTTTATAGGTTAGTATCAGTGTACTTTCATTAATGAAGTTTCTATGTATTAGGATATAACAGGCATTTTGTCTACTTTTTGATTCAGCATTTAAGTTAATAAATGACATTTTGAAACATAGTTTTAGGTTTTGGGTGTTCTTAAAGTTTGCAAGAGCAAAGTATTAAAATTAAAATATAAAATAACAAGTGATATACTATTAGCAAATGGTGTAACCCTTCTGCAGAAGCTGCACCCTCATTCTTCATGTCATTCTTATGGAAATCACAAAAACATATCATATCTCGCTTGGATGGAAATATTTTTTTGCATTTGAAATTTGCTGAGTATGCAGGTCTGCTGCAACAAGGGTATTCAATCAATCAATCAATGATTTATTATCAGAAAGACATGGTACATGTATTGGTATGGTCACAAAAAATGCATGTTGGATCGGTACATAAGTCAGGTTGTGAAACTAAAAAGCAAGAACAAATACAAAAGCATTAAATTTCAAGCTTAGTCATTTGAGAGGTCAGAGAGGGCTTTAATGTTGTTAAAGAATGATATTCTGGGAGGGAATATCCAAATACTCTTTTAAAGAGTAAAACGGGTTCAATAGGAGCCAGTTCATTACCTTAGGCTTAAACTGTTTTATGGGAAGTTGAAGGATGTTGTTAGGCAGCTTATTTAAACATCTCAACCCCAATATTCTGTAACTAGACCTGGATTTCTCGAGTCTGACAAAGGGCACATCTAGCCTATTTTTGTTTCTCGTGTTAAAATCATGAAAAGTGCCCCAAAGAGAAAAGTAATCACTATTCTTAAAACTAGTCAACAAAATATTAAAGATGAATAAATTAATAACAGTTAAAATACCTAGTTCAATAAAAATTTGTCTACAGTGTTCCAGTGGATGAACATTAGCTAGAATTCTAATTACTTTCTTTTGTAATACAAGTACCTTGTTGATACTTGGGCTGCTATTGCCCCAAAAAACAATGCCATAGTTCAAAACAGACTGGAATAAAGCAAAATAAGCTGTCTTAAGATACTCCCTCGGAATGACATCACTTAACCTACGAAATAAGAAAATTAACCTACTTGACCTAATACAGATCTGATCTATGTGGGCTGACCAGGTAAGCTGCTGATCAATGAGAATACCTAAGAATTTCACCTCACTGCAAGTCCTGGCTTCGAGGGGCGCTGGAATGAGCTTGGGCTTGAGACCAAAAATGACTGATTGAGTCTTTTTGTTATTAAGTAGAAAACTGTTCGCAGAAAACCACTCAGCTGCAGTACTGACAGAGTAGTTGACCTCTTCCACCAGGTCATTTTTGCAGGAGAGCAGGCTTGTGTCGTCTGCATATAAATAGGTTGTCCCATTCACACAATATGGCAGATCATTGATAGCCACCAGGAACAGAAGGGGCCCAAGAACGGAGCCCTGGGGCACCCCACAGTCACTGGTTGCTATAGAGGACCATTCACCCCCACAGTAGACTGTTTGTCTTCGGTTTGACAAGTAAGAACAAAACAAATTTAATTCAGAATTTTTTATCCCAAAAAATTCCAACTTATGGAGCAACACGCTATGGTCGACACAATCAAATGCCTTGCTAAGGTCAATAAAAGTAGCCCAGGCAAGGTTTTTATTTTCAAAGGCATTTAAGATGTCTTGGACCAAGGCGTCGATGGCATCCATAGTGGACTGTCCTTTTCTAAAGCCAAATTGGTGCAGATTGAGGAGCGGGTGAGACTTGGAAAAATTGCTTACCTGATTGTCTATGATGTGTTCTAACCTTTTATTTTAATTTTTTTTAATAAAAGAGGGCCATGGCTTCATTTGGCCATGGTGTTGCAACGCATCAGAATTAGCTTATTGTGCACCCTCAGTCAACAGGCCTTCACTCTCCGTCAAATCCCAAGGTCCTTAACGAACCTTGAGGTCTTCTTGACGAAGGTACCTTGTTCGTCACAGCGCTTCCGTATGAAAATTGCTTAGAGCCGCGGCCGGGAGTTGAACCAGGGCCGGCTGAGTTAGAACTCAGAACGCTACCAACTAAGCTACGGCGCCGTCCTGTTCTAACCTTGGACAGAACAGGTACTAGACAGATAGGCCGATAATTACTTGGGCAAGATTTTTCCCCCTTTTTGAAAATTGGACAGACTGGAAATTTTGAGACACTCAGGGAAGACCCCCTCCATAAGACAAACATTTATACAAAAGGTGAGAGGTGTCACAATTTGGTCAGAAATGTTTTTCAATAACCAGTTAGAAAAGTCAAAGTAATCTTTGGTTTTGGAATCTTTAAACCTAGAAATAATGACATTTACACCATCACCAGAAACAGGAGAGAAATGAAAGACATGATTGTTAGGCGGTACTAAGTCAAGATATTGATCAAAGGTGGTAAGTGGTGTCTTCAGTGGCGTAACTATGGGGGGGGGGGGATGAGGGGGATAGAACCCCCCCCAGAATCCTAATTGTAAAAAAATATTAGTATCACAGCGATCTTACTTGTTTGAATACAAATACTCAAGTTGTATGATGTTAAAAACTATAAGAGGCCTAGAATTAAAATTTGGATAGGAATGAAGCCTCCCCAGCCGTGGCGGGGGGGGGGTGGGGTTTGTCCTTGGTTCAGCGAAGAGCGGAGTGACACATTGTTGCCAAATAAATGTGTCTCCTGTCCGTCCGTCGTCTGACACTGTCGCTGTCAATCAGCCTGTGCTCTTACTACGGATACGGTACATAATTTTGCTACTCCTTATTAATTTGAAAAGAAAGGACTATTTTAATTTTCATTGAAGAAAATCGTTTATTCTTCTGTTTACATTAATACTAACAAAAACAAATAGTAAAACTGTCAGCTCTTTTGTTTTGAAAGCCTTAGTCAAGCCTTAACGTGGTATCCAGACATAAAACATACACAGTGACAAGAAAAACTGCCAGAGAAATAAATAACTAAACATTTATAAGAAACATAGAATATGCAAAACTATAATGTTATCGATATTAAAACTGAATTAACTTATTACGTAATTTAAATTTCTTGTTTTTGCCTATTTGTGAAGTGTTACGATTGTAAAAAAATACTATTAAACAAGAAAATACCTATTGCAATATGTCCATTTTCAAAATAAGTGGCCATTATTATACAGGGTTATTACAAATTATGTTCCTGATTTTGATTGTAAATATTACTGGGTAAATTTGTTTTAAGACTATTTCAGTTGGTACCGTTGGAAAGAAAAACTCAAAATGTTTTATTTACATTAGTCTGGGAGCGTATCAGCCATGTGTAAGACAATTGTTTTAAGTGTTGTGTAATGGCTGAATTTGGAGACAGGAAAGCTTTTTGTGTGTTGGATTATCACATTAACCAATCAGTTATTAGCGTGCAACGACACTTTAGGACCAGGTTTAATGAAGATCCTCCAAGTAACCATTTTTGTTTTATTTTGCAATTGGATGGTGCACCTCCACATTACCACTTGGATAGGGCTGAACTGAACAATTTGCTGCCTGAGAGGTGGATCGGGCGCGCTGGTCCAAATGATGACGTTCTCCTGAACTGGCCTCCAAGATGTGCGGACATCATCCCCTGTGATTTTTTTCTTGTGGGGATACATCAAAGATAAAGTGTAAAAACAACCGATACCAGAGAGCATACCTGACATCCAGCAATGGATTATCAATGCCATTGAAACAATCGATGAAGACACTCTGAACAAAGTATGCCAAGAGCTTGAGTATAGGATTAACATCTGTCGTGTCAGAAGAGGTTTGCATATCGAACATTTATTGTTCTGAGTACCTGTGACAAAACTTTTTGAATTTTTCTTAAATTTTAACCATTTTATTTCTTTGTATGACTAATAAAACTATATTTTATGTATGCTTTAAATCATGAACATCATTTTAATAACCCTGTATAAATTATCAATATTCACAGAATTGAAGCACATTTTTAATAATTCTCAATAAGTCCCAACATTTTTTTTCTAAGTTGATAAGTTTCAGATTCAAAATCCTTGTAAGCAGAGCTTAATTATATTATAGCCCTAAGGCCATATACATTTTTAAGAATTGTAATTTATGATTTATACAACTTTTTTAGTGTTGTACATAAAAATACGGTTTTTTGGTTGGTTTGGGAAATCCAGCATAACTTCTAGACCATCTCGCTCGGTTCTGCTCAACAACAATATTCGTCGAGCTACTTAAAAAGTAACCCGACTATTTATGTTTTCCTTAATAATATTATTTTGTACGTTTCATATTTTTTTATTTCATTTTAACTATAATCGAAAGTTGTATTTAAGTAATTGTAAACTACGAAAAAATTTAGATGATTATGTTGGAGATGAGTATGTTTCCTTACAAGGGACCAAAGAGACGCCCCTTGGGTACTACCCTTATTAACTACCTTTTTAAGGGTAGTTATTACCTAAATAAATTCTTAAAACTAACAATCCTAATTTATTAAGTAAAATTTTCTATATCATCCGATATGGTGTACACACTATTATCTATTTATTCTTATCCATCCCCCCCCCAAAGCCAAGTTATAGTTACGCCACTGGGTGTCTTAATGTTCTGTCTGATGTTAGAAACAGAACTAATGAAAAAATCATTCAAAGTATCAGGATTAAGAGGTACATGATTTTTGGGACTGGCTTCAGAACTTTGATTGATAAGCCAAAGCGGTTTTGCATTTGTTGTTTGAATTTTCAATAGTTATAGCATTGTAATTCAACTTGGCCTCCTTGACTGCTCCCTTATAAATACTCTTAATACTATTATAGGCTACCTTAGCAGGATTGTCATTATAAAATTTAAGCATATGATAAGCTATTGTTACCTGCTCCTTGAGCCTGGAAAGATCGGGTGTATACCAGGCGTTCCTCACTTTCCCCTTTCTTTTTTGGTTTGAACAAGATTTTTGTAGTGGAAAACAAACAGCAAACTCATGCATTAAATTATCAAAAAATACAGAAAAAATGTTATCTGGGTTTTCGTTTGAGTGCCAATCGTAAGTGCCAAACTGTTTGTGCCAATTGATAATGCTGAGATTAAATTTGAAATTTTCGAGATTCTGTTTTGAAAAGAACCTTTGAAGTGCAAAGGTGTTGATCTTGTCAGGCTCGGGAGGATTTTCAAAAACGGACCGAAAAATCAAACCGTGGTGGTCAGAAAAGTGAAAAGGTTGAACTTCACAATACACAGCTTGTTTGGAAAAATTAGAAAAAAAACATTGTCCAAACAGGCCTTCCCTTGGGTAGGAAGGTTGTTGTGGTTGCAGAAGTCAAACTGCCTGAGAAGATTGAGAAGTTCTGAGACCGACTTCTTATCTGTGGTGACATCAAACTCTGCGTTCATGTCTCCTCTGATGATTACTTTATAATTAGTCCATCTAGAGATGTGAAGCAAAATGTTCTCCATACTTTCGTGGAAAAGCCACTCATTACCATTTGGTGAGCGGTAGACAGATTAAACAATGAGCTTAAAAGTCCTTGAGTATAGTCGCACAAACTTCCATCACCTTTTCAGTGCAAAATTCTGATAGGTCAAGTTGCTTGCAAGCTAAGTCCGCACGAGCAAAGACAAGAGTTCCACATCTGCTAAATATATTTCTACTAAAATTACTTATTAAATTAAACACATTTAGGTTTACATAGTCCATACCAAGTTGGGGTACCCAGTGTTCAGATAAACAAATTAAATCACAATGCTGGACACTAGCAAAATCTTCCAGCAGTGACCAGCACCAAGTTGATTGGAAGTGTTCTTACCAGCTACCCAACGAGTAGGCTTTGAGGGGTTAGTCCGTTGCTTGCCTTTCACAAGGTTCCTAGGTTTCTTGTTATAGTCAACAAGTGTGAAACCATCACTATCGGTGACGCGACCTGGGGACTTGGAACTTGCACTATCACTAGAACCAGATTTGGCCCCTAGCCTAGAAAACCATTATGCAAATGATCACTATGTTTTTCACTGGTCTGAGATTTGATATTATGTGAGGATCGAGTTGGGATGACCTTATTTTGATAAACGAAAATCTCTTTGTCCTTTTTGGCTGCAGTTTGAAGGACTTCAGCAAAAGAAATCGCCGAACTATTTTCCTTGCGGAGTAATTCTGAGACACCTGGACACACATCCTTACACTTCCACTCATAAAGGTTACTCACCAAATCTATGATTAGGCTTGTCAATTTATCTTGACTATCTTCGATTTTAGTTATTTTACTATTCATATCACTGATTAAATTATTGTTCATTTCGTTTGGACAGCTGAGTCTGTACTTGTAGAAGTGTATTCCTCCGCCAAGGCAGGCTTGCAGGTATCACAGAACCACCAGATAATTTTATCCAAGCTTTTAATTTTCTTGAATTGAGGATCACCAATATTTACACACCTAGTATGGAACTTCAATTTACATTTACCATCACATTTCAAAGCAAAATCTTTGTTGGAAACTACTTCTTTACAGGACTTGCAAGATTCATTGTCGGCACTTGACGCCATCTTGATGACGCATGATGGCGTCTGGTTTATTGTTGTTGTCCATACCTCCTAAACCTGACATCTGGATCTTGTCAATCCAGATTCCTGTCGATTGATAGCAATGCTTGTAGAAGAACCATTTCCGATTGTGATATTTGGAGGCCTTTTGAATGCAGAACAGTCTTCCAAATTACGTTATTGTACATTTCCACCACCTGACTCCACAAGGGTTATACCTTTCCACCATCTGACTTTACAAGGGTTCCACTTTTCCACCACCTGACTTTACCAGGGTTATACCTTTCCATCATCTGACTACAAGGGATGGACAGGTATAACCCTGGTAAAGTCAGATGGCGGAAAAGTATAATCCTTGTAGTCAGGTGATGGAAAAGCCGTAACCAGGAATTTTTTCGGGGGGGGGGGGGGTTGGGCAGGGCCGGCGGGTGAATTCCCGGCTCGGCTAAAGTGGTGACCTTTTTTTTTTCTCACCAGTGTGATTTTCGGGCCCTTTATCGTCATTTTTAACCCTTTTTATCTATTTTCGGGCTCCTATCTATTTACCCATGCCCTTTTGGGGGGGGGGGGGGGCACCCCCATGGTGATGACCTTTCCACCATCTGACTCTACAAGGGCTATACCTTTCCACCATCTGACTCTACAAGGGCTATACCTTTCCATCATCTGACTCTATAAGGGCTATATCTTTCCATCATCTGACTACAAGGGCTATACCTTTCCACCATCTGACTCTAAAAGGGTTATACTTTTCCATTATCTGACTTTACCAGGGTTATACCTTTACATCACCCAAGGCCGTAGCCAATGGGGGGGGGGGGGTTAGGGGGTCAGAACCCCCCCGAAATTGTAGAAATAGCATTGAAAACGAAGTAAATGGGGGTGAAAACCCCCCCGAAACAGTTGAAACCCCCCCCCCCCCAAAAGGGCATGGGTAAATAGATAGGAGCCCGAAAATAGATAAAAAGGGTTAAAATGACCGAAAATCACACTGGTGAGAAAAAAAAAAGGTCACTACTTTAGCCGAGCCGGGAATTCACCCGCCAGCCCTGCCCAACCCCCCCCCCCCCCCCGAAAAAATTCCTGGTTACGGCTTTGCCATCACCTGACTACAAGGATTATACTTTTCCGCCATCTGACTTTACCAGGGTTATACCTGTCCATCATCTAACTACAAGGGCTATACCTTTCCACCATCTGACTCTACAAGGGCTATACTTTTCCACCATCTGACTCTACCAGAATTATACCTTTCCACCATGTGACTATACAAGGGTTGTACCTTTCCACCATGTGACTCTACCAGGGTTATACCTTTCCACCATGTGACTCTACAAGGATTATGCCCCTCCACCACCTGACTCCACAAGGTTTATACCTTTCCGTTTTCACCATCTGACTTTACAAGTGTTACACCTTTCCACCACCTAAAACTGAAGATTGTTAAAACACTGCAAAACTCAGAAAATTGAACACACCACATACAAACTAATAATGGTAATGGTTATTTTTTGTTGAACAATTATATACAAATATTTTACATTCTTGACTTTTGCTACAAGAAGTCTCTCTCTTTTGCTAGGAAGAAATAAACTATTAATTTTAAGATTACAGATCTCAGTCCCTACAGAATTAATCATATCTAACGTGTAGTGTGCTAATGTGTGATTTTTAGATTTGCACACAGTTAACATAAACTAAGATTATCAGATGCCACTTTAAAGACTTATTTTGCATTGTTATTCCATTGCTCGTTTTACTTCAAATTGCAGTTGCTCTTGATTCACTCATAATCGTACTTTCATTCATGCATGCATTTTTCTTTTGCAGCCCAAGATATTGGAGAGGAAAGCAGTTAAAATATCAGTAAGTTTTTATAAAGTTTTTCAGTTTAAAATAATGTTTTCTTTTAGATTTTCCCCTTGAGCTATCATAGTGCATGTTTACTGGCAAGCATTTCAAACCTCTTTATTCTTGGTCTATTAGATTACTGTATACTTTTCCAACCATCCCTCTCATTTGTCCCAAAGGCCTAGAGCCCTGCACAACATCAATTCTTTTATTCATTGTTGCAACACCTTAATTTTATTGTGGCTTAAAAACTTTTTTCAGCTGGTACAGCCTCGCAAACCTTCATTTTGAGGCTAGCCTATTCTTTTAGCGAATTTCTCATATATGGGAGAAGCTGTTTCCATAGGTCTCTTGGTAAGACCTAAGACTAAGGTCATTATAACTTATTGTTTGGAGCTCCCCAGATGGCAAAAACCACAATTTGGTTCGGTAATGTTAGAGGTTGAAGACTTACAAATGAGGTGACTTACTTCTGCCAGTGATATTCAGGTCCTTCCTCCAGACTTTCTAAGTATTTAGGATTTGAAATTGTCATGCATTTTGTAATTAAAAATACATGTTCCTATTTAGTTGTTAATGCTTACTCTCACTTAAAAATGGTTTAAAAAACAGTGTAAGGCATTTTAATCAGCAATCGAGCAGTAAAAATGCTATTGTCTCAATTTTCAACTCGTAGTTTTGCCAAGCTAAGACAGTCAATGAGTTTCAAGTTGAGTTTCTGGTTCTAGAGCAATTCTAGAGCAATTATGATGCGGAAAGTGAAAAGCGATCTCTTGTTCTTGAAGTTAATTTTTCAGAACACGGTTATTTTAGTTCAATCGTGTAAGAAAATTTTAATTTTAGGTTTTGATCGAATATGATTCCTAAATCTTTTCTATAAAGATTTTTCGGGTCATTTTTACAATGAGAATGCAATAAGTGTTAAAAAAAAGGCCTGATTTAGCAACCTATGTCATGCAAATGAAAAGAGACCTCTTGTCCTTTATATGAAAAATAACATGGCCGGCGACTTCAGGTCCTATTTTCCAAATACCCCAGCCCTTCCTGACGGAGTTCCCAGTGGCATCACAAAGCTAGTCTGTCCTGTCGTCTGTCAGTGGATGAGTGAACTACTTCATGTTTATGATAGTAGAGGTATTGTATTGTTTTCAATTTATACAAAAGTTAATTTCCAATTCATAAAAACGTCAAATTTCCAATTTAATACCCGTGAAGGTCCCAGACGCCCTCCTTCCAAATTTCAGTTCTGGGGCTGGTCGCCTGAAGGATGCCAGGGCCTTCTTCCTGGTGTGCTCCTACAGCAGACCAAAAAACTTCAAACAACACTCAACAAAATCAGAATCAAAGCAGCACTGCCATCACCAAACATTCCACCAAGGACATTTCCTCAGTTAAATGCATGACTTAAAAACTCCAAATTCGTAAGCAAGCCTCCCAAAAAAATCCTCTCAAACCACAATACCAAGAACTCTGAAAACCGGAAAATGGACACCACAAAGCATACTGTGACAAAAATCATTTCCAAAACAAGCAACCTCCAAACCAAATGAAAACATACCCAGGGAAAAATTAATCCAAATCAATCACACATTTTTTTATTCCTGCATGTCCCAATGGCTCCCACCATTCCACTGCTCAAAAACCTCCAAATTGCATGTGAGTTGCCCAAAAAAGAGGGGGAAAGCACCTTGCGCAGACCCTTGTTTTAACTCACAGTCAACAGACTGGGTTTCTGACAAGACATGACAACACGAACATGACAGAAAACACTGTCAAACAACGTAATCAGGACAATCATTTAACACTCACACACAAATACCCAACTCAAAAATCAAAAGAAAAAATCTTAGGAGAAACCCCCCTCTCCAAAAAAAACTAGTAGACCAAAAAACTAATCAAGACACAGACACTAAATCACCCATCCAACACAAACACACACACAATCGTGCATGCCCAACTGATTACATAAATGCATGGCTCCAAAACTCGTAAGAATACATATCACATCTGCGATATGTAGCAAATGCATGTAACGCTTCAACGATGGATGTACATTTGCGTTCCCAGCTTGTAAGGGGACTTCGGGACAATGACATTCGTGAGTGGATCTTGCAAAAGGGGTCAACCATGATTTTTGATGAAACAGTTAAGATGGCAATTGCATCCGAGGCAGCAAAGTTAGAAAGCCGTCAGATGCAAAACCAAAGACTACCGATCTCAGAGGTCAATAAAGTAAGCTTAGCTAATAAATCCGCTGATCTTTTCAAAGACAAACTTAAAAATATTCAAGGCCGCTGTTTTAGGTGTGGACATATCCAGTGAATGTGAAGCTAAAGACCGGTCATGTCATAATTGCGGGAAAATCGGACATCTGGCAAAAGTATGTCTTGCGACTTCAACTCATACTAAACATAAGAGCCAAAAACAATTGGACAAAGCGTTAGCTACCCCAGTAGCATATTCTAGAAGATCGGATGACGAAGACATTTTCTGCATGCGGCAATATAGAGGCGGACACAATGACAAAATGATGGTAGATGTACTTGTAGACGACAAACCACTCAAATTGGAACTTGATACCAGCGCAGCAGTCACCACTATGTCTCTACATTCTTTTCAACAGCTGTTTCCTTCTAAGACATTAAAACCAACTAAACTTAAATTACGAACATACACCAATGAAGTAATCAAGCCTTTAGGTGTATGTCATGTAAAGTATGCCTGATCCATTCCCTACCCATAATAGAATCTACGTTCTGAGTGAGAACATTAATATCTCCCTTCACCGTTGAGCCGGCATAACTGTAAAGTATGCCGGCTCAACGGTGAAGGGAGATATTAATGTTCTCACTCAGAACGTAGATTCTATTATGGGTAGGGAATGGATCAGGAAGATAAAAATTTCATGGGCAGATATACGATCTCTTCGTACATCACAGCCATCAAGCACTCAGTCATTAGATAGCCTCCTTAAAGAATTCCCCGACATCTTTGACAAAAGTATTGGAAGGATACCTAACTTCGAATGTGCTCTGAAATTAAAAGAAAATGCTCAGCCGTGTTTAAGAGAGCTAGGTCTGTACCGTACGCACTCATGGACAAAGTAGAAGATGAACTACGAAGGCTGGCGGCAGAAGGGATTATTGAGAAGGTTTCTCATGCGGTGTGGGCAACACCTATTGTTCCTATTGTGAAACCAAATGGTTCAATACGGCTTTGTGCGGATTATAAAGCGACACTAAATCCAGTACTTCAAGATGAACGATATCCTGTACCAAGGATAGAAGATATATTCACACATATGTCGGGAGGGCGATATTTCTGTACATTGGATGTTTGGCAAGCCTACTTACACATTGTTATGGATGAAGAGAGCTCCAAGATGCAAGCTATTAACACACATTTAGGTGTCTTTAAGGTGAACCGACTGATGTTTGGAGTTAAAACGGCCCCTGCAATCTGGCAGAAGCAAATGGATCAAGTACTACAAGGTCTTGAGGGTGTATCTTGTTTTTATGATGATGTAAAAGTTCAAGGAACCACTTTTCCAGGAACATTACTTAGATTGAGAGCTGTTTTTGAGCGTTTGAGGAGTTTTGGTGTTCAACTCAATAAGGTAAAGTGTAAGTTCTTTGAAAAGTCAATAAAATATTTGGGACATATAATCGATGAAAATAGTCTACACAAAGATGCCGATAAAACGAAGGCAATCGAAACTGCCAAAAGACCTACAAATGTGGCAGAACTGAGAACGTTTCTGGGGCTTGCCAATTATTATAATAAATTTATACTGAATTTGGCCGGCATACTTCAACCTCTTTATCATCTTCTTCAGAAAAATTGTAAGTTCCAATGGTCGAAGCTTTTTGAAGATGCGTTCAACAAGGTTAAGTGGCACATTACCAGCCAGCAGGTGTTTGTACCTTTTGACCCAAAGTTGCCTTTGATCCTAAGCACGGATGCCTCACCACTCGGTCTTGGAGCTGTACTTTCCCACAAATGTTAGATGGATCGGAGAGACCCATAAGCTTTGTCTCCAGGTCTCTTTCTAAGAGCGAGACTAATTACAGTCAAATCGAAAAAGAAGCAACAGCCTTGTATTGGGGACTTCAGCAGTTCTTTATGTATTGTTATGGTCGACAATTTACGTTAGTGTCGGACCACCAATCATTGACGTCAATATTCAATCCATCAAAAGCACTTCCAGCATTATCGGCTTCTAGAATGCTGAGGTATGCTATCTATCTGTCTGGTTTTGATTTCAAGATAGTGTACAGAAACACAAAACAACATGCCAATGCTGATTTCCTCTCCCGGTTTCCGGCAGACAAACCAGAGAATGATGTTATGGATGAGTCCGCTTTATTTCAAATCAGTCAACTTGAAGTTATACCAGTCACCAGAAGTGAGATAGCCGTAGCTACTAAAGAGGACCCACACCTTTCACCGATTATGACAGCTATAACCAGTAAAGGCCAACTGAGCAATGCAGACTTATCATTATATTCAATCCGAGACGGCTGTGTTTTCAGGGGTGAAAGAGTAGGTATTCCACAAAAGTATCAGAAGATTGTTTTGGATGAACTTCATTGTGCACACATCGGCATGACCAAAATGAAAGCTTTGGCTCGGAGCTATTGCTGGTGGCCAACTATCGACCAGGATATCGAACGACTAGTGCGGAACTGTCAGTCTTGCTGTGAAAAACAAAATAATCCTTCGAGGACGGTTCATCCATGGGACTACCCTTCGACGCCATGGCGGCGAATACATATTGACTACGTGGGTCCTTTCAAGAACCTCTACTTCCTCATCCTGGTCGACGCCTGTTCGAAATGGGTAGAGGTGATACCTCTCACCTCAGCTAATTTGCAAAAGACGGTGGTTGAACTGAGGAACATATTTTCGAGATTTGGATTACCAGGAATTGTTGTGACTGATAAAGGTGCGGTGTTTACGTCCAGAGAATTTCAATCGTTCATAAAATTGAATGGCATAATTCACAAGAGGACCACCCCATATCACCCGTCATCTAATGGTCAAGTCGAACGATATGTACAGGTGGTCAAGAAAGGTCTTAGGGCGATGTCGTCTGAACCCGGAGACATCCATCTTAAACTATGAAGACTCCTTTTACAGTACCGACGAACACCTCACAGTAGTACTGGAAAAAGTTCTTCGGAGTTGTTGATGGGGCGAAGAATAAGAACGAAGCTGGACATGCTTAAAGAAACCAAGACAAATGAAGTCACACCATCAAAAGAACCAAAAAGGAAGTTCAACGTGGGTGACTGGGTCCAATTCCGGAATTTCCGCGACAGTGTCGGAAAGTGGAATTACGGAAAGGTTGTAAAGACTGATAGACACTTACACTACTGGATTGAATCACAGGGAAAGACAGAAAGACGACATGTGGATCAAATGCGATCTACTTTAATTCAAGTAAATGAGATTACCAAGAGTCAAGAATTGAAGTTGTTAGGATGGCCAACCTCCAGGAACCAACGGCAAGACTTGGGAGATCAAAGTCAGTCAAGAATAATGAGAGCAATGTCTGGTGAGTTGTCTGGATTAGTTGGTCAAGATTCGATTCAAAATCAACCTACACAGAGCAGTATGGGAATCGACACGCACGAGTTAAGTCACATTCCCGATTGAAAGCCTGAACCAATGGGTCTGAGACGGTCAACTCGTGAAAGAAAAACACCGATACGTTTCCCGGAGTTGTAAATTAAGAAGGAAGGACTGTTGTATCTTTGTACTGTCTGCATTGGAACATGTGTTTATCTTTTATCATATGTTTATATTTTGTCAATCGAATGTTATGATTTTGTTTCACTACATTATTTTCTTCTGTTTGAATTATACGTTTTACAAATAAAGAATTGAATTGTGTCAATATGCCACAGAATGCAGGGCAAGCAAATGTCATTATGATTTTGATTTCTTAAAATACTGAAGTTTTTTGAGACAATAGAAAATAAGGAAGAGTATTTGCCATATTGAAACTTAGACCAACAGTCTATGATCATTTTAATTTACTGTATTTCTTTTCTTAAAAAAGAAACTTAAAAAGAAAAATAAGTAAATAGAAGGTGCTCTGGCTAAAGGAGCATAAGTAAAGAGGAGGTTGGATTTTATAACAAACTACTGACAGTGAAGACACATTGATACACGTTTCAGCACATTGGTGCATGATTCAACGTTTTGAGCTTTAAAATATCAATATTTGTTCAATGTTAACCTAAAAAATTCAAGTCTTAAAACACATTATAGATTTAAAACCTGTATTTTGTAAATGTACGTGGAATGGGAGGATATTGAAGCGTTAACGGTTAGCCTACCTGCTGTTTTACTTGATTTTGAAATGTACCAATAATAATTTGCCCAAATTAATGAAGGCTTTTCATAGAAAGTATTGTTATTTGCTGAGGTAAAAATTTGCCAGATATGTATTTAAGATACGAAACAAAAAACGGGTCTGTTTGAAAACTTTAATTTTTTGGCCGTTATGTGTGTTGAATAATTTGTTTTTATGGCGAATGGCTATTTTATAAATGTTATTTAGAGATTAGTTCATTTGTAAAACAGTGGTTTGTCCATATTCTTACCGATTATTGTTACCTAGATGAATGAAAGAAACTGACGTGTAGATGTTGTGTAGAAAACAGACACACACACACACACACACACACACACACACGCACGCACGCACGCACGCACGCACGCACGCACGCACGCACGCACGGACGGACGGACGGACGGACGGACGGACGGACGGACGGGACGGGACGGGACGGGACGGGACGGGACGGGACGGGACGGGCCGGGCCGGGCCGGGCCGGGCCACGGCGCCCCGGCCGCCCAGCTCCCCGATGACAGGAGCTGAGGAACCTGCGTCCGCCCTCGGGCTGACGCACCTCCTATGGCGGACGAGGCGACGAGGCCGTCCGCAACGGCGTCGCAGCACAGCCCCCGAGGTCTTTAGAGGGCTATTTACGGAGTAGCCCTCTGACCGAGGACCACATCCGCTGTGCTGGTGGTCGTCGGTGTGCCATCGCTGACATGTGGTCGTCGGTGCGCCGGGGCGCCGTGGCCGAACGCGATCGTCAATATGTGGCCGACGTATGGCGTGGCATGGGGGGTAGAGCTTTTCAGCCTCGGGATGTTGACCGAGCCGGACGAGTCGCGTCCTCAGATTCCAGAGGGCCATCGTCAATAGCCCTCCAGATTCCAGGAGGGTTGGGCAGCGACGTGACAGGTGCAACAAATGGTATCCAGCGTGCACCTCGGCCGGTGTGATCTCAGCAGCTCTGGGCGAAGATGTTGATAAAGTTTCGGGCCCCTCATCAGGGGCGGCCGCCCGACTTTATCAGAAGAAACCCGGAAGGGCGGCGAGGAAGTCCTCCTATTTCAAACAGGAGGTCTTCCCTTGCCGCCAGGGGTTTCAGGAGTTCCACCCGGCACCGCGTGGGCGGCACCGGGCTCCCCACTCCATCGGGGGGTCGAGCGAGCTCCGCTCGACAGTGTGAGGGTGGTTCCATTTAAGGTCTCCCAACCACCAGAGGGAGACGAGCTGCGTCTGGCGCAAGGCAGCGCCACTGATGAGATCTGTTGCCGATCGAAACGCTGGCTGACCAATTTGTTTAAGTTGATCCGCCGTCGCATCAGTCGACAACAACATAAAAAATTAGTTGGAAAATAATAAAATCACAAAAATTCACACAGATCTTCATTGAAAGGTATTTTTTTTAAAATCAAGCTGCAAAACTCCATACATAATCAACATGAAACTAAAGCCTATTTTACCAAATTGTTTTTATAAGTCATGAAGGAACGCGGGCTGCTAGTTCTTATTAATTATAAATAATGGTATATTGTCAATAGCATGTATTCTTTGAATGTTTTAAGTGTTGGTTCTTGGTCTCCTGAAGACTAAAAAACCTTACAGAACTATAAATTATATATATAATTGTTCACCATTCCAAGCTCAATTTAATAATTCTAATAACTCAAAACTGGAAAATTTTTACAAGAGTCCATTTTTACTTCCTGCATCACAATTTATTTATTATACAAGGCAGCATTCAATTGCAAGCTTTGAAATTACTAAAACAGCTGTTTTTTTTATTAAGTGGTCAACTGATTCTGTAATTTCTAAGCTCTCAACAGTATGGTGCCTAGTATGACAACAATATAACAAAAATTATAATGATTTACAACTAATAAAAAGTACAATTAATGTACTCACCAAGATCCACTTTTCCATCATGAACCCTCTCGCAGCTCTCGATGAACTCTTAGGGATCCGCAAACAGGTTGGTTGAAAACCGCTGGGATCATTTTAGTATCAACAACAGAAGGTTTTGATTATAAAGAAAAGTCCCAAAATTGAGGCAAGCGACATTCTCCATACCATTGCAACTTAGTGTATTTATTTTACTTCAATGCAAACTGCTTTTTTGTCCACTAACATTTTGAGTAAAAGAGAAAATTCTTATTAGAGAAAGCATGAACACTCAATATTTCAATTTTGATTAATTTGAGGCTATCAACAGCCTCGCTCAGGTTGCACCGGCTTTGGCTGGTGGCTTTTCATCCAGGACTTAAAAAATTTCCAATTAGCTTGCTAAGTAACATTTAAATCAGCACAACAGAGGAATAATGGATTGTTATAAGAGACCCCTTTTATTATTAACCTGTGAGCGGGTGCGTCACTGGTAAAACGGCAGAGGGTGCATGTGGAGTTCTATTCCTCATCATTAAATCATACAAATTTAACCCATTTTACTTGTTTTATAATGAAATGTTGTATTTAAATGTTGACAAACTTCATAAGGAATCATATTTCTATCATTGATACAATTAACTGTTCAACTTAATAGGTGTAATATTTCAATTGAACATAGTAAGTAGTTTTCTAGTATAAAATGAGTATCACTGTTTGTGTTTCGGGAGAGGGCACCCCGCAAACTAACACATCACTGAAGTGCAAATAACACTCTAGGAAGGGGGGTGGGGCTATAAATAGCTTAAGGGGATTCTTGGAATGAGGCGTTTGATGTACGGAGCCTTACGTGACTGCTGACACCCATTATGCCTGTTTATTTTAATAAAAAAATATAAAAAAACGAGTGCAGAGGAAAACTCTGCATGGGTCTGCTCAAGGGTTTTTTCATTTTTCATTCATTCATTCTTAATAAGACAGGTACCTCATGGAGGACGTTACCCTGAATATGAGTGAAGGATGAGTGTGATGATCGTGATGATAGTGGCGCGATCTGGTAGCCTTGTTACTGACTAAGGTTGGCACGTTCCTTAGACAGGATTGTTAATTAATAGCCCAACAACCAATAGACTTAAAATGGACACTGAACTCAAAAACTGGTTATGAGAACATCATCTTCTGGTAAGTTGGTTGCAAATATTAAAGAGAAAGCAATAGAATAAATGATTGCTTAAACAGTTTGTTTAACATCTGGTAAATATCAACTTTACGAGGTCTACTAATTGTATATTGCTGATCTTGTTTGTTACCATGCATTAACATTATTAACATTCATGCCCAAATCATTCTTACTCTTGTACTGTTACAGGACAAACTTCAACATCAAGAATGCATAAAACTACGACTAGTGAAAGTTTAGAAAAGTGGGCTAAAAATATCCAATTTTAACCTACCATAATCAAAATATATTTTATACAGGGTGTGTTTCGGAACTTTCTGCAGATATTATGTGGAATTTTTTTCTTGTATTGAAACAAATATATTTTCCTGTTGTCCACTAAAGTAAAGTTAAAATCAATAGAGCTTCAAGGTAGCTTCAATAGCTGTTTGGGTTAGAGTGTGATGTACAGTAGAACCTTGTTAATCCGACTTTGGATGGTCAGACTCGTCACTTGGTCCGACCCTGTCTTTGGTTTAGTAGGCTTCCTCAAGTCCGACCTTAGCAGGGTTTCCTCCTCCCTTAGTCCGACAACGCTAGCAGAAATTTATCTCTGTTTACATTTTGTGGAACTCACTCCGTTCAGGTTGGCTCCTGTCTTGAGATGGACGAAGTTATACGTCCACGATCTTTCTTAGCCAGGAATTGTATTCGTAGTTGAGTTATTCTCCTACGCTGGCTGAGATGGAGCTCTGAAACTGAGCTCGCTGTAGTACAGTGACAGCTGGAATCTGCTGTCTACCTGTACCTGATGAGACGAAACAACGTCGAAACAGCTCGCCACATCGGCACATCTGTGCCTCATGCCTTTTACATGCATAGCGACGAACAGCGCTTACCGTAAGGCGATGCCATTCTTTCGCTTCTATGCAGAGGTAGGCCATACCGCTTGAGTAAAGATGGCAACCACCAGTCTTTAACACAGCGCTCACCAATCGATGTTTTCTCTTGGCGATGCCATGTTATGTCACATGTGGAATGCCCTCTTAGCGGAAACGGGCTCTAGGCTTGCCAATCGCTGTAGCTGGGTAGAACCGCACAGCTAGTCGCACTGTTCGGACTTCAGGGCTGAGACTGTACTTGCGAATTGGCTGCCCAAGTGTGGCAGAGGAAATGCTGGAGCAGTAACCATTGGTCGGTTAGTAGACCAAGCCCCCGATGTGACTATGTCACTTAGCTCGGTAACAGGTTCTGCTACTGGATAACACACCCAGATGGGATGTCGCCAGCTCGCATTTTCCTTGAAGCGTTTCGAGATGTCTGCCTCTCGTCAGGTGCGCGAAGAAGCGCACGACGCTTGTCACGGACGGAGTAATCCGCGTGATTCTTGAGATGGATGAAGTTGTACGTCCACGATCTTTCTTAGCCAGGAATTGTATTCGTAGTTGAGTTATTCTCCTACGCTGGCTGAGATGGAGCTCTGAAACTGAGCTCGCAGTAGTACAGTGACAGCTGGAATCTACTGTCTATCTGTACCTGATGAGATGAAACAACGTCGAAACAGAGACAGACATCTCGAAACGCTTCAAGAAAAAAGTGAGCTGGCGACATCCCATCTGGGGGTGTTATCCAGTAGCAGAACCTGCTACCGAGCTAAGTGACATAGTCACATCGGGGGCTTGGTCTACTAACCGACCAATGATTACTGCTCCAGCATTTCCTCTGCCACACTGGGCAGCCAATTCGCAAGTACAGTCTCAGCCCTGAAGGGCGGACAGTGCGACTAGCTGTGCAGTTCTATCCGGCTACAGCGATTGGCAAGCCTAGAGCCCGTTTCCGCTAAGAGGGCATTCCACATGTGTCATAACATGGCATCGCCAAGAGAAAACATCGATTGGTGAGCGCTGTGTTAAAGACTGGTGGTTGCCATCTTTACTCAAGCGGTATGGCCTACCTCTGCATAGAAGTGAAAGAATGGCATCACCTTACGGTGAGCGCTGTTCGTCGCTATGCATGTAAAAGGCATGAGGCACAGATGTGCCGACGTGGCGAGCTGTTTCAACGTTGTTTCGTCTCATCAGGTACAGATAGACAGCAGATTCCAGCTGTCACTGTACTATAGCGAGCTCAGTTTCAGAGCTCCATCTCAGCCAGCGTAGGAGAATAACTCAACTACGAATACATTGTCAGCCCGTATTTTGGTACAAAGTACGTGTTAAACTATCGGTAAGGTAATTAACTACCTTTTTCAATTAATTATTTAAGCCCTTTTTTATTTTTCTAGATTGTTAAATAATGCTTTTGACACAATACTTTCTGTTTGAAATACAGTTTTTTATGTTATTATGTCAATAAACCTGTTCCTCTGACGGGTGACAGATTGGCGAGGTTCTAATGTATTATGTTAAACATCTGTGTTGTGTAGAAAATCAATCACAAGATTACAAGTTTAAGTTAAGATGCATTTAGAATTTGAAATAGTATGCTGCAAGCTCATAAGCAATAAATATTAAGTCTAAA
The DNA here is from genome assembly GCA_035578135.1 of Flexamia atlantica. Taxonomy (NCBI): domain Eukaryota; kingdom Metazoa; phylum Arthropoda; class Insecta; order Hemiptera; family Cicadellidae; genus Flexamia; species Flexamia atlantica. The sequence continues at coordinate 7,820,291 of JAQJVK010000006.1, read as the reverse complement.
GTTCCGGCCAAATCATTAGGCGGGTGGCGAAAAATGGAAACTCCAGCTGTGTAAATGACTTGATGTTAAAGACACCTCCGCTCCTCTACACAGTTAATTAGTTGAACATGTTTCCAACAGATAGAAGCACATTTACTTGGATACGTTTGAAGAACTTACTCGGCTGATTTGGAGGATATAAACAAAGAGCATAACTGTCTGTAACTTCAGATGGGTAAATGATCGGCCAAAAACGTATTTTGAACACCAGCAGCGCACTCACTCACCTGCCTAATGATTTGGCCGGAACTCTAAACAAGGACACTCTACAAATATATTGAACCTAACAAGAAATATGACAGTAAAAGCTCCACTAAAGCTTGTCACAAGTCTAAAAAGAGGATATGTTCTCATTTATGGAAGTAATACTCAGTATTACATTTCGTTTTGAGCAAGATAACTTTTGGTACAGTCTTCCACAATGAATTTCGTAGTGTTAATGGGTTTTTTAAAAACATAAACGTTTTGACAGTTTGACACAATAATGCAATAATGAGTTTTAGCAGAAAATTTTGAGAGTTTCCACTTTTTGCCACTTACCAGCACAGCCGACCAGAACTATATAGTTTTACTAAAAATTCAAACATTGTTTTTTTATTGCTTCTTATTTTTAATAGACCATGCCTTTGAGACAGTGTTAATGTAAAGGTTCTGTTGATATAAACTTTTTTACCAATAAAGGTCCTCAGAGAGTTTGGAAACACCTTGTATACCTAGTAAGAAGCGTGTTGAAGCTTGGATGTTCTCATACAAAAGTTGTCAGAACCGGATTTTTCATTTGAAAAGACAATGATTGTCATAATTTTTAATTAAAGTAACAAATGAATTGTTCTCCCTCAACCCAAAAAAGTTCTGTTTTTTTAATGTAAACATTCAAGCATCTAATATTCCTACATTGGTGGTTCTTTTTAAGTGAATTACTGATTAATATTCCTCTTTAAAAGAGACCACTTGTAATTTTATATGGAAATGCATGATGACATAGTATTTTTTTTGTCAATGCCCAGGAACCATGTATATTATTACCTTATTATTAGGGCTGCCATACGTCCCGGTTTGACCGGGACAGTCCCCGTATTTTGCTCTTGTCCCGGTGTCCCGGCCGGTTGGTTTTCCTGATGACCCGGTCAGTTTTTAAATTGCGTAATATGTTATCAAATAATGAACTAAACCTGTATAGTTTAAAAAGTTTGCTGAGGCAAAAAAAGAAAGAAGAAAAAATTCTTATAAAATATATGTACTTTGGTTTTTAAGTTGTATTTCTGTTTAAGTTGTATTTGTCTTTTTCAATGAAGTAAAATAAATTAATTGTAAGTTTGGTTTCATGTAATGAATTAATATCCAAATTTACCATGGTAAAAATTGCATTGTCACGACACAAAAAATAAAAGTAACTTTTTTCTCAAATCATTCAAATTCACAATTTTGCTCCATAAAACTTTTATAAATTTTTACAGATTATAAGTTTGTTCAAAAGTAAATTTTACCTCAGTATATTTACCTAAAACTTATTAGTTTGACTCAATAACCTGGACCCAAAAAATAGGTCTGCTTGAAGTTAATTTTTACTGCAAAAATTAACTAGAATTAACCCTTTTCCTCCAAAATTTCCACAAATTTCCGGGGAAGGACCCCCAAACCCTCCGGTGTGTCGCACACTGGAGCATCCTTGGTTAGTTGTCCCGGTTTGACCGCTTGAAAATATGGCAGGCCTACTTATTATCTAAAAATTAACAGATGCACCTATTAATGCAACCCCCCCCCCCCCCCACTATGTGCCTATCGATGTACCTATTTTTTGCTTGTTGTAATGCATTTAGTTATGTTATTGTATTCCTATAAATGTTGGATTTGTAATTTATTTTAAAAGTTTATAATTGTTATAGAGTAAATGTTAAATTATAAAAAGTTATTTTTTATATTTTAAAAATGTTATTAGTATGCTGGATGAGATACTAAGCATATTAAAATTAATTTCAAAATTTTACTCAGTTCAATGGACAGCTTAATTTAAAATTTTAAATTCCTGCCAATGCATTTTGGAGCAGTTTTCAGTGAGGTAGAATCAGAGAAAACACAATAAGAAAACACAATATTATGTTGTCCAATGTTCACCAAACATGTTAAAACTGCTCAGACTATAATATTTTTAGTATGATTTTTTGTGAATTTATTTTTTCCTTATAATGTGCTGTTAGACATATTGTTCGGTATGTAAAATTTGTTACATGGCATTTATGTTTTATTTGTAATTTTATGAATAAATTTATGTTTTAATTTCTTTTTTTTAATTGCAAACAGGTTCCCTTTCTTTATTGTGGTAAAGGATCCTTTTTATAATTTTTTAGAATGTTTTTTAGAATTTTTCTTTATAGGGAATTTTGTCTAAAGGGAAGAATTACTTCAGGTCTCATGGTTAGACCTAAGCCCGGGACGAAAACAACTTATCGCTTAGGAGCCCTCAGATGCCAAAAACACCATTCGTTATTTCACACCATTGAATTTAGCGAAAGAAAAAGCTAATATTTTAGTATTTTGAATCATTGCTCTACATTCATTTGTTTGTGTTAATTATGCACTGTGAGTGGTAAAAAAACGGACATGGTTCCAATTATTATTAACCTCGTTAATAATTAATAACAATTATTATTGATTATTATTATCAACGGAAATTGATAAATTTTACAACACACAACTTGGTATGTGGCTTCATCTATTTGAAATCTCTTGGATCATGGCCTAAAATGCTCCATTTTCATATTTCTGTAAATAGCAAAGCTGCATACGCTTTTTCCACATTTTTGTGGAGGCTATTTTTGATTCAATAAATTTGATGGTGGCTATCTAAAACTTTGATGTCAACATTTCATGGCAATTGTTATGGTCAGCAAACATTTACAAGTGTAACAAAACAATTCAGAGACAAATCAAATCACAGCATAACAATCTAATGACAAGACAAATCATTGCACAGCAACCTAACATAATACATAGTTTGAACCCAAAACTAACATGTTGGATACTTGCCACAATTTTCAAATCTGATTATCCTTCAAGGTGTTTTAGTTTTATTAGTAACTTGGGGCATACATTCCCTAAAACCCTTTAAAAAACATTGAAGTGAAACAACTGGCATTTATTGTCCGATAGAAAACAGGACATAGAGTTAATTACCGAGAATATGATACAATACAAATTTTAGTTTCTATAAAGATTTGTGATATTTAGTCCCAACAAGTGATATTTAGTCTATTTTAAGCTAGTTTTCATGATACCTGTTAGACGGCCCAGTGGTAGAAGACTATATAGTGGCAAAAACTCATTTGCAACATCTAACTTCAGCCACCTTAACACAAATCGAGTGTGTAAATATTGAATCACACTTTGCACATTGCATGATATAATTTAATCAAACATTTATCCTTTCAGCGAACAAAGCCAAGGCTAATTTCTAGTCACACCATGTAGCAAGAAAATATAGGGTGAGTGCACTAGTGAATGACCAGTTTCAGAAAAAAATCATAATTAGAGTTTCAATTGAGTTGAAACTCATGTAAAAGAAAGCTGTAATTGTTTATTATTATGTTAATAATATGTTAAAGTTATTTGTTAATTTTATTTTACCTTTAGGTGTTTTTACTTTTTACTGTTTTAAATGTGGCCAACAGAACCTCGATCACTATAGTGTGATTCTATGTAAGACAACTCTTATTTTTCAAAATCTTGACGACGTGTCCTGCCTGCGTCCTGGAAGTGTCCGGGAAGCAGTTTAGCGTCTCGGACACAGCCGAGATTGGCACCGCCCCACCACCAAATCACTCAGTGGTTACCATGAATATTTTTTTCGTTACATGGATATTTTTCCATTTCACATGTAAAATCAAGTTAATTTTTATCAAGTTAGTGTTCTTAAGGTCTTTCCACAATTAGAGTTTTCAGGATTCTGTTCCACGCGTTTAATTTTTCGTTTTTGTTGACATGTGATTCCAACCTTGTGTCCCATAGATATGGATATTTTTCCATTTCACAGATAAAATCTTCTTTGTTCACTTTTTATCGATTACTTTTTTCTTTTTTTACCATACAGTTCCTGATTTTTTGTCTTTCGTAGCAATTTTATGTGCAAAGTTTGTTTCACTGTCAGCTTCTTTATCCTCACTTTTCTTTATCACTCTTTCTTTTCACTTTCTGGATCAATTTTGTTGCAGATTTCACAGTTGTTTTCTTCATCTTCATACATTTATAATTGTTCTACTCCATCGTCTTTAATTACTTTCAATCGAACACACAGGACAGCCAATATCATCAATATCACTATCAATGTCATCCAATTGTCCTAAAAAAACTAATTTTTTTAGTTTAAAATGGAAGCTAATTTTATTCTTGAATTTAAACTTTGAATGTTGACTAAAATAAATAAATCATTATAGCTAACTTCAAACAAGTAAAAATTATTATTTTTATAAAACAAGTAGCGTAAAAATCGCTTTTGAACTTCCTCCAATTGTGCAAATATACAACTTTAAGTTCAAAAAAATGGTGCATTAAAGGAGACAGCTACAAAAGATAAATAAAAAGAAGAATTTTTTTCTAAAAATGCCAAAATTAATTTTTTTTAATGAACACTGAAGATTTTATTTGTGAAATGGAAAAATATCCATGTAACGAAAAAATATATTTATGGTAACAACTTAATGATTTGGTGGCTAGGAGGTGCCGATGCGGTGTCTCTGCAGCGTCTCGGCTGTGTGCGAGACGCTAAAGTGCTTCCCGGACACTTCCGGGACGTCGGCGGCCCAGCCGCTTGGGACGCTGAGTGTCCATGTATAAATCGTCGATTTAGGCCCGTAAATCGTCTGCACATGAACTTTAAATCATATTAATAACGTTTCGAGACCGGTCATTTACTGGATGAAAACTTTGGTCAAAACTAGTGAATGACCGATCTGGTAATATAGCTTTCTTAAAAATCGATAAAAACTTTTTCTCCTAATATCCTATGTCAATCTATAGATCTTATGCAAGAGCTAGACGATGTAGAACTCATAGAAATCTTTTTAGTGTGGAAGTAATCTTAATTTAATCTGACATCCCATCCTTAACCGGTCATTTACTGATTCACTCACCCTATTTTTTGATTTTTCCTTCAATTGCATTGTTCATTTGTGTAGCTAAGTTTGCAGGTAAATGTAGTTTGAAACAATTAATTTTTGACATAATTGCTTAGAGCGCTATAATTCCTTATGCTGTAAGTGTTTAGGGTTCTAATTATTCTGCAAATCCACATCTAAAATGATGCTGGTTGAAAAGCCTAATTGCATAAAACAGTAAAATGGCAGAAACCCATTTGTAACATGTAACATAAAACACTTCTTTTCTAATAATTATAAATATCCAACAATTGACTACAAATTCCTCTTAAAATTTATAGAGAGTATTGTTAGATATTGAATGACATCAGAGGTTATTAGGTACTTTTACATCGTATTTAATATCTGCTTAAGTGTTCAATAAATTAATAAATAAATAAATTCTTTATTGTAGGAAATAATACATTACATTACAAAACAATATACTTCCAAGAATTAAATTAACATACATATAATTAACTTCTTAGTATATAATAGAAAGTAAAATTCCCTACAAAAGCCGCCCCAACAGGCACTAAATCCAATTACTGGGGAAGCTAACCAAAATCGTTTACCGCCATTATTGGTAATAAAATCAAACAATTATTTCACTAATAAAAACTGAACATATTACTTGACCATTTTAACTAAAAATTTTAAAAAGATATATAGAGAGGAAAAAATATAATTATAAAGAGAGAGAAAATCGACTACATTAAAATTACAGTTTACTGAACTTGGATATTGACTGAATTATAAATATAATTGAAACACCTACAAAAATTAAGTTTATGAAACAGGATGAAGAATTGTTTCATTAAGGATATTTATGTTTAATTTAAAACTTTTAATAACTGAAAACATGTTTTCCTAAATACGTTCCGGCTCAATGGTAACATCTAGGTCATCTCCCAAACTATTAAAAAGAGATACAGTGGAAACTAAGAAAGAATTTGCGTGAAAACAAGTTCGAGCAAAGAGCGGGTAGAACGGTCGGCTCGCCCGCCCTCCCCTCGCCGGCACATGCCACGCGACACTGGCCAAGGTCAAGGGGTCGTCAACGACACCAGATAAGACGTCCCTAAGATAACAAAGTCTTGCTACCTTCCTTCTGTCCCCTAATGACTCGAAATCAAACTGTTCCAGCATTTCATTATATCTCACAAGCAGTGGCGGCTGTTGGGTTAAATGAACGGGAGGACTCATTTACTACTAAATACTAACTACTAAAAGAGCATTAAGGATTTTGTGTATTACACCTACCTTTGATTGCTATTCACAATTTCTTGGTCTACAATATTACCAATATCCGCTGAATTCACTATTAAAATAATAACAATCACTTATCACCAACCCTGGTTACCGACTCAATGGAGTAAAAGGGACCAGGGCTGTACCCAGCTGTGGCGGGCCCCGGTAAAGATATTAAGCCGGCCGGGCCCCTCATGTCCTGGTACTGCACCCGTTCCACTCAAAACCGTAGCTGATTTCCGGCTCGGCAAAAGTGGCGACCTTTTTTTTTTTTTTACTCACACGTGTCTCGATTTTTCTCCCTTCGTTGCCGTTGCGGGCCCTTTTTACCCATTCCCGGGCCTTGTCGGGGGCTTTCCACTATTTCGGAGGCCAATTACGGCCCCCCGGGCCCCCCTTCGACCCGCCCCGGGCCCCCCCTTGACCCCGGGCCCCCCCTTGACCCCGGGCCCCGGTAAAATTGTACCGGCTATCCCGGTCTGAGCACGCCGATTCTGAAAGGGACACATGAAACACAAAATGTAAACAAATAACCTCACTTTAGCTCCCATCCCTCACCGTTTAGGGTTTAGAGATTTGAGAGATTGGTAGGTTGCTATGGTTACTAAATCGAATAAACAACAGTTGCACCAACATGAATCGTGCAATCATTACGGCAGCAAAGCTTCAGTTTCTTAATGCCCTAAACAGATTGTGGTGGCTGCACTGATTACTGATGTGCGCGCGCATCTTCGGACGCTGCCCCAGACGGCGTATAACACAACACGGCAATGACGTCAGAGTACCCTCTCCACTGTCTGCTGGATTTGCCATAAGATAGCATGCGTTTGGATTGGGACGCTCCGGGCAGCGTCCGCGAGATAAACGCGCAACAGCAGTTGACTCCTAAATACTTTTGCAAAATATTTCGATGCTTATAGTTGAAATGAATTTATTATTAATGGTCAGTATAGTAAAAATTAGTGGTTTTTACACATTTTATCGGATACATATGTAAATTAATTTAATTCACTATATTTGAAAATCTTCTGGGGGGGGCGGCGTCCGAGAGTCCTTATGGGCCGGCCGCCACTGCTCACAAGCCAAATAGGAAACTGAAGTGGCCAAACGATTTGTAATACAGCGAACGCAGGAAACGTTTTTGGACCTTCTCAATAATACTAATATGAATTAAAGTGTATGGTGAGCAAATTATGCTAGCAAACTCTAACTTAGAACGAACCAACGATTTATACAACAGTTTGACTGTGAAAGAGTCATTGAATAACTTGGATATCCTCAAAATAAAACCCAATACTCCATAGGCTTTTCTCGCTGTGGATAAAATGTGCGTTTTGAAGGAAAGGTCGCATTCCATAACGACGCCAAGATCCCTATACAAGTTTGTTCTACTTAACACAACATCATTTATACTGTAATCAAACATTATGGGGTTCAATTTCCAATCACACCCTAAAGGCTGCAGATGATGATTCCTCCCTAGGCTGAAATAAGAATATGTAACGTTTCCTCTAAAGTTTCTGTTTCCTTTGAGATGTGCATATTGGATAAAAATCGGATATTATCTGCCAAAACATATATTTTTTGTCATAAGAATACGGAATTTTCAAATTTATTATTGAACTTGTAAAATTAAGTTTCTAGGAGTGCTTGTGTAGAAAAAACATTATTTTCAGGGCATTCAGCTCAGAACTGTTGTCACTCTGTGCACTCGCCTTAATCCTGCTGGACAGTTTGACTCATGAAATTATGATGCGAGACTCGAGATATAAACATAAAGTACCCCCGTTGCAGCAGACCTGCATACTCAGCGAATTTCAATTGCAAAGTACATATTTCAATCCAATATAGCGGGATTTGACACGTTTTTAAGCTCCATAAGAATAACATGGGGAATGAGTATGCAGGTTTGCTGCAACAGGTATTTTGAAACTGGGTGGTTTTAATTCAATGTTTAGTAGATCTGAACTAGAAGAAGCCATACACCAAGTTTTATCAAGATATATTAAGAAATAAGGAAGATTGATATTGAATTTTTTGTATTTCCCATAAGGATAACATGGGGAATGAGTATGCAGGTTTGATGCCATGAAAACGGTAATATCCGGGATTTTACACTAAAATACATTAGATCTCATCTATATGAAGCCACAAACCAAGTTTCAATATGTTGAGAAATAAGCAAGATATAGAATTTTTGTTTATTCCCCATAAGGTTAACATTGGGACAACGTACTGTGTTTACCACTTTCAGTATCTCGGTAACCAATGGACATAGAGCAATGATTCAAAATACTAAATTGTTTGTTTTTTCAAGCCGAAGTCAATGGTGCTAACCAAAATGCGATAAATTTAATTTTTCTATATAAAAAAACTCGAAAAACCCATTTTTTGGAGGGTTTACCCTGCTTTACCCCCCCTTCCGGTGGTCCGATCGGGCTGGTTCATGATCTCGTCCGAATAATTACTACTTTACACGCCTGTGCCAAATTTCATTCCGATCGGACCATTTTTGTGAGCGCTATCGTGCTTACAGACACACACACACACACACACACACATATATATATATATATATATATATATGTATATAGATTTTAGAAACACATATATATATATATATATATATATATATATAGACATTTTAACGAATTGTGTTTTTTGCTTCTGGGGGGCCCAAAACAAAAAGTTGTTATGGTCTTGGGCTTAGGTCTTACCATGAGACCTACGGTAATAGCTTCTTCCCTATAGGGGAAATTCGCTAAAACTATATAGACGATTAGAGAAAAGTGCTTCTAAAGGTGGATTCTAAAAATTAAGCACATTTTTTAGATACATCAAACTTAAAAAAATAGACAATGAATTATTGGCATAAGATAGTATTGGCTGAAGGCGAAAAATGAAGAAACCTAATCCTCCAAAAACCAGTTTTTAAACCACATTAAAGATTATTAGATCTCTTGATAAACCGCTAGAGGCGAACATGTATGGTAGATCTAAATAGTGTACCTATTTGTTAAACATAATTTAACCTCACTGGTGCAAACCCTCCTTAATTTAAAACCTCGGTGATTTTAACTCAATTTAATTTATTTTCCAGTGGATACTTATTGAAAACGTCCATACAAAGTTTCAAGATTATAGTTTGAATAATCTTTGTGCGGTCCGTATAACGCAAGTAAACCTGAGGGGTGTTTGAAAAATACGTAGTATTTGGCCTTAATAGATCTACACATTTGATAACTTTAGTAAATTGAATTTTGTATCTTATTCAACTATTTAAATTATTCTATAGGCCTTTCAGTTTTAAAGTCTGGAAATGGAAACCATTTTGAATATTAGCTATAATGGACCGTGTTTTAACCTTTTCAGAAAAATATTTTAAAATCATTTCTTTCTACCGTTCAAAGCCTATATTTAATAGTTGTGCCAAGTTTCATGGCCAAAGAAGCCTTCATAAGCTTTAAAAACTGAATTATGACCACCGTTTCAAATTTTAATTTAAAATCCTTTCTCTATATATGTCCAGAGCCTATAATGAATATTTTTGTCACGTTTCATGACCCAAAGCCTTTATGGTGTTTGAATAACTGATCAGAGAGTGATTCAGTCCACCAGAAGTCAGTCAATCAAACGGTTTTGGCTTTTATACGTATTGAAATAATATAGCTATTACTGTTTAAACCACTATTTCGCGTAAATAAGGATAAAACAATTTATAATTGTTTTAAGGCTACAGCAAGATAATTGCATGCTATATGAAGGAGGCCTTCGTATATTGGATGTAACATTGATGGCCTTAATGATCTTGTATCTCAATGGAAATGACTATAATTTGAGTGCTAAAAACCCGTCCTGTACAAAAACTTTCATTGGAAAAAGCATTGTTGGAAGGGGAAGTAAGAAGAGTATAGAGTAGAAGTCACGTAAGTTGACCAAAACGAAAGAAAACAAACTATTATCTTCTTACGAACTTAATTAAACATACAATCCAGCTGTGCTGAAAACATTGTCAACGAACATCTGTTTTAATAAAGCACTTGCAGCAAAGGGAAAGTTCTGATGCAATATTGCAACTGGAAGTTCACTTGCGCAGCTTAAAATATTACTAAGGGGCTTTTCAAATTAATAATGTATTAACAGCGAGAGGATGTGTTATGGATGCGGCATGGTTAATAGTCTTAGATTTTCTAGTGAAATAATATTTACAAAGAAAAATAGGCGAGGTTTTGAATAGCAAGTACTACTTGCTACAAGTCAGCGTCTGAAAAGAGAGATTGTTTCATGTTGCGGTCAAAACTCATTAAAATTGGCCAAGGAAAAATAAACAAGCAGTTTAACAAACGAAAATACATGTAAATCAAGAAATAAAATGAAATTAAACTTTGACAGTTATGTAAAAAGGTTGAATAAAAATACAAAATTCTAAAAATAGGCGATATTGTTAACATTCTATAACCTACAACAACATTGTAAACAAACGCAACGTGGTGATTTGACAGTTCTGAGAAAATGTCAACAGACACCATGAGTAACCCGGTGCACCGGAATTGCGCACCAAGTTATAATCCCTAAAAGGGCTCTCCATCTATGCGCCGGAATTGCGCACTTGGCCCGGCAGGTAACTGAGTCCTCAGCGGCCACCGCAATAGCTCTGGATTGTGTGACTCATGTCACTCTTGTATGTGGCAATGACCAGGGGCTTCCAAAATTTGTACTTTGCACCCTTCCATACCACCCACCCTCTTCGACCAGTACCCGGGAACTGTGGCGAACAACAAATGCGTGTGAGAGTTTTCACTCTCGATTCAACAAGGAGTGTCCTTCGCCCGATCCAAATACTGTATATACATAATTAAAAAAAAAAACTTAAATATATGCGGACAGACACTGATGTCCGGCTCAACACCTGCGATGCCCCTAATAGCAAAAAGAAGACGTGTGAGAGAAGAGCCTCTCTTATAAACAAAATTCATCAGCCGAATCAAAATGCAATTGACTTACTAAATTTTACAAAATGTGTTGGATATAAAAATTCACCCACTATTTAGTTTTTTTAAATGCTTGTTGATGAACTTGTTGTTATTAATTTTCTCCTTGCTTAATTAACCGAGGGATTTCTCGGAAGAGTAAGTGCGCAATACCGGTGTGTGTCCATGGGCTGTCTCTCGACCAAGTGCGCTATTCCGGTGACTACCTGAATTTTAGTGCGCAATTCCGGTGCGCCCGAGTAACCAACAATGTTTTCAATGTGACTTGTATACAAATTTTTGATGAGATGATTTGTACATGCTTTGGCCAACTTACGTGAATCATACTCTACCTGGATTCTCTCCTAAGCTTTATGACAGCTTCTTAAAGGGGGTCTACATTGCTGTTCAAATCAAAAGTCAAATCTACAGTTGTTTCATTACCATTGGAGTCGTGAGCTGATGCAGTTTTGCTTCATCAATACTGTTAATTGTCTTGGAAATATTAAAGTTATTTAATTGTTTTCAATTATATGTTTATATGTTTTAATATTTATTTTATTTTATTATTGTTAGAATCGGCCAGAGAAGTATAATCCATAATACTAATCGTAGAAAAAAGTTTACAATCTTTTGGAAAACCAAAGATTTAATTAAGGAAAACCTTCTGACAAATATTATTCACATTAAAATCTTATTCATACAAAATTAAAAAGTAAACAAAAGAACAACTGATTATAACCCATTATCAATGCATTAAAATAATCAGGTATTTTAATATTTTTCATTTATTTCCAGACACACTCATTTACAGTTCACGCATTATATCTCCGGCTATGACTGAGTCAGCTGATTGTATGGTGTGGGTGGGCTGGTGTATGGTGTACTTTTCTGAAAACATTGTCTTAACACCGCTGCTTGTAAAATTTTTGTTTACCAATATCATATGTTAAAAATATCATATGACACAGTTAGTAGCATAGTGGTCATAGCCGGAGACAAAATACGCGAACTGTATTAGGTTTTTTATACATAATAATTTACTTTTCATGTGACTTTGCAAATGAGATAATTTTTTGGTGAGACTTTTTTTTTATAAATGTAAGGGTCAAATAATAACATGATTAAAAATACAACTTTTATTTATAAAATATTTACAAATAAAAATTTTAACAGATATCAACAAAGTCGAGGAGGAGAGACTAGTATATTTACAAAGTTTCATAAGTGGAGCCCTGAGAGGAATGTCGTTGCTATGCGTAGATTGATGTAATGAGGCTGAGCGTAGTGGAATTATCTACAGACACTTCAATTCATAATTCTATTTTTACATAAGAAATAAATTGTAAAAAGAGTTATTCAATTTGAATAAATTGTTGAAGGTCTTCTATTTGGAGATTAAAGTATCCTAACTTTGTACTATATTCAAGGGAAATTTTAGTTATGCTAAAATTGGATTTGTACTAAGAGAAGAAATACATACTTAGCAATAGAAAATAAATTAACAAACACACAAAGCTATATACAGCCATAGATGAGAGGGGATTTTTTAAACTAATAAATAACAATAAATAGTAAGTAGGCATTTGGCTTCAGAGGGAAACAGCTAGGAAACAGATTCCATGGCAAGATCTCAGTTTGGTACTTCTGATTTCCATCTGAAAAAAATGTAATTAGGGATTAGTTTATTGAATAAAGCAAACCTGTTTAACGAAAAAATTCATTCATAATTTTATATGATGACTGCAGTCAAAGGCAAATGATCAGACAGCCTTTTTTACTAAGCTTTCACATCATCCTTTCTGTTCTCATATTTCATTGATATTCTCTTCGGAATACCAGCCTGTGGCGGAATCATACATAATGGACTTAATTTAATATCAGGTTTCTTATTGTCACATATCAGGCAGTCAATTCATAATAATGTCCAGTGCTCCGTCATTAATAAGAGCATGAAACTCACATCTCAAACCAAGAATGAAAGGCAAACATAATACCAACCGGTTATGCAGTACTTCACAACTCTGTGTACCAGTGAGTGGCGGGGGCGGGGGCAGGGACGTGTGCACTGTAGGCCAGTGTCTGAGGGTCAGTGTCGTCCAGCTGCGCCCCCAGCCTGAGCTGAGCTCGTGGTGGCCACTGTTGTACAGTACTACACTACACTGTGTATACATACCAGTGAGTGGCGGGGGCGGGGGCAGGGACTTGTGCACTGTAGGCCAGTGTCTGAGGGTCAGTGTCGTCCAGCTGCGCCCCCAGCCTGAGCTGAGCTCGTGGTGGCCACTGTTGTACAGTACTACACTACACTGTGTATACATACCAGTGAGTGGCGGGGGCGGGGGCAGGGACTTGTGCACTGTAGGCCAGTGTCTGAGGGTCAGTGTCGTCCAGGCTGCACCCCCAGCCTGAGCTGAGCTCGTGGTGGCCACTGTTGTACAGTACTACACTACACTGTGTATACATACCAGTGAGTGGCGGGGGCGGGGGCAGGGACTTGTGCACTGTAGGCCAGTGTCTGAGGGTCAGTGTCGTCCAGGCTGCACCCCCAGCCTGAGCTGAGCTCGTGGTGGCCACTGTTGTACAGTACTACACTACACTGTGTATACATACCAGTGAGTGGCGGGGGCGGGGGCAGGGACTTGTGCACTGTAGGCCAGTGTCTGAGGGTCAGTGTCGTCCAGCTGCGCCCCCAGCCTGAGCTGAGCTCGTGGTGGCCACTGTTGTACAGTACTACACTACACTGTGTATACATACCAGTGAGTGGCGGGGGCGGGGGCAGGGACTTGTGCACTGTAGGCCAGTGTCTGACGGTCAGTGTCGTCCAGCTGCGCCCCCAGCCTGAGCTGAGCTCGTGGTGGCCACTGTTGTACAGTACTACACTACACTGTGTATACATACCAGTGAGTGGCGGGGGCGGGGGCAGGGACTTGTGCACTGTAGGCCAGTGTCTGAGGGTCAGTGTCGTCCAGCTGCGCCCCCAGCCTGAGCTGAGCTCGTGGTGGCCACTGTTGTACAGTACTACACTACACTGTGTATACATACCAGTGAGTGGCGGGGGCGGGGGCAGGGACTTGTGCACTGTAGGCCAGTGTCTGAGGGTCAGTGTCGTCCAGCTGCGCCCCCAGCCTGAGCTGAGCTCGTGGTGGCCACTGTTGTACAGTACTACACTACACAGTGTATACATACCAGTGAGTGGCGGGGGCGGGGGCAGGGACTTGTGCACTGTAGGCCAGTGTCTGAGGGTCAGTATCGTCCAGCTGCGCCCCCAGCCTGAGCTGAGCTCGTGGTGGCCACTGTTGTACAGTACTACACTACACAGTGTATACATACCAGTGAGTGGCGGGGGCGGGGGCAGGGACTTGTGCACTGTAGGCCAGTGTCTGAGGGTCAGTGTCGTCCAGCTGCGCCCCCAGCCTGAGCTGAGCTCGTGGTGGCCACTGTTGTACAGTACTACACTACACTGTGTATACATACCAGTGAGTGGCGGGGGCGGGGGCAGGGACGTGTGCACTGTAGGCCAGTGTCTGAGGGTCAGTGTCGTCCAGCTGCGCCCCCAGCCTGAGCTGAGCTCGTGGTGGCCACTGTTGTACAGTACTACACTACACTGTGTATACATACCAGTGAGTGGCGGGGGCGGGGGCAGGGACTTGTGCACTGTAGGCCAGTGTCTGAGGGTCAGTGTCGTCCAGGCTGCACCCCCAGCCTGAGCTGAGCTCGTGGTGGCCACTGTTGTACAGTACTACACTACACTGTGTATACATACCAGTGAGTGGCGGGGGCGGGGGCAGGGACGTGTGCACTGTAGGCCAGTGTCTGAGGGTCAGTGTCGTCCAGGCTGCACCCCCAGCCTGAGCTGAGCTCGTGGTGGCCACTGTTGTACAGTACTACACTACACTGTGTATACATACCAGTGAGTGGCGGGGGCGGGGGCAGGGACTTGTGTACTGTAGGCCAGTGTCTGAGGGTCAGTGTCGTCCAGCTGCGCCCCCAGCCTGAGCTGAGCTCGTGGTGGCCACTGTTGTACAGTACTACACTACACAGTGTATACATACCAGTGAGGGGCGGGGGCGGGGGCAGGGACTTGTGTACTGTAGGCCAGTGTCTGAGGGTCAGTGTCGTCCAGCTACGCCCCCAGCCTGAGCTGAGCTCGTGGTGGCCACTGTTGTACAGTACTACACTACACTGTGTATACATACCAGTGAGTGGCGGGGGCGGGGGCAGGGACTTGTGTACTGTAGGCCAGTGTCTGAGGGTCAGTGTCGTCCAGCTGCGCCCCCAGCCTGAGCTGAGCTCGTGGTGGCCACTGTTGTACAGTACTACACTACACTGTGTATACATACCAGTGAGTGGCGGGGGCGGGGGCAGAGACTTGTGCACTGTAGGCCAGTGTCTGAGGGTCAGTGTCGTCCAGGCTGCACCCCCAGCCTGAGCTGAGCTCGTGGTGGCCACTGTTGTACAGTACTACACTACACTGTGTATACATACCAGTGAGTGGCGGGGGCGGGGGCAGGGACTTGTGCACTGTAGGCCAGTGTCTGAGGGTCAGTGTCGTCCAGGCTGCACCCCCAGCCTGAGCTGAGCTCGTGGTGGCCACTGTTGTACAGTACTACACTACACTGTGTATACATACCAGTGAGTGGCGGGGGCGGGGGCAGAGACTTGTGCACTGTAGGCCAGTGTCTGAGGGTCAGTGTCGTCCAGGCTGCACCCCCAGCCTGAGCTGAGCTCGTGGTGGCCACTGTTGTACAGTACTACACTACACTGTGTATACATACCAGTGAGTGGCGGGGGCGGAGGCAGGGACGTGTGCACTGTAGGCCAGTGTCTGAGGGTCAGTGTCGTCCAGCTGCGCCCCCAGCCTGAGCTGAGCTCGGGTGGCCACTGTTGTACAGTACTACACTACACTGTGTATACATACCAGTGAGTGGCGGGGGCGGGGGCAGGGACGTGTGCACTATAGGCCAGTGTCTGAGGGTCAGTGTCGTCCAGCTGCGCCCCCAGCCTGAGCTGAGCTCGTGGTGGCCACTGTTGTACAGTACTACACTACACTGTGTATACATACCAGTGAGTGGCGGGGGCGGGGGCAGGGACTTGTGCACTGTAGGCCAGTGTCTGAGGGGCAGTGTCGTCCAGCTGCGCCCCCAGCCTGAGCTGAGCTCGTGGTGGCCACTGTTGTACAGTACTACACTACACAGTGTATACATACCAGTGAGTGGCGGGGGCGGGGGCAGGGACGTGTGCACTGTAGGCCAGTGTCTGAGGGTCAGTGTCGTCCAGCTG
This sequence comes from Flexamia atlantica, assembly GCA_035578135.1. Taxonomy (NCBI): domain Eukaryota; kingdom Metazoa; phylum Arthropoda; class Insecta; order Hemiptera; family Cicadellidae; genus Flexamia; species Flexamia atlantica. Next base: position 7,803,622 of record JAQJVK010000006.1, on the reverse strand, counting down.
CGCCCCCAGCCTGAGCTGAGCTCGTGGTGGCCACTGTTGTACAGTACTACACTACACTGTGTATACATACCAGTGAGTGGCGGGGGCGGGGGCAGGGACGTGTGCACTGTAGGCCAGTGTCTGAGGGTCAGTGTCGTCCAGCTGCACCCCCAGCCTGAGCTGAGCTCGTGGTGGCCACTGTTGTACAGTACTACGCTACACAGTGTATACATACCAGTGAGTGATGGGGGCGGAGGCAGGGACGTGTGCACTGTAGGCCAGTGTCTGAGGGTCAGTGTCGTCCAGGCTGCACCCCCAGCCTGAGCTGAGCTCGTGGTAGCCACTGTTATACAGTACTAAACTACACTGTGTATACATACCAGTGAGTGGCGGGGGCGGGGGCAGGGACTTGTGCACTGTAGGCCAGTGTCTGAGGGTCAGTGTCGTCCAGCTGCGCCCCCAGCCTGAGCTGAGCTCGTGGTGGCCACTGTTGTACAGTACTACACTACACTGTGTATACATACCAGTGAGTGGCGGGGGCGGGGGCAGGGACGTGTGCACTGTAGGCCAGTGTCTGAGGGTCAGTGTCGTCCAGGCTGCGCCCCCAGCCTGAGCTGAGCTCGTGGTGGCCACTGTTGTACAGTACTACACTACACTGTGTATACATACCACTGAGTGGCGGGGGCGGAGGCAGGGACGTGTGCACTGTAGGCCAGTGTCTGAGGGTCAGTGTCGTCCAGGCTGCGCCCCCAGCCTGAGCTGAGCTCGTGGTGGCCACAACACTGTTGTACAGTACTACACTACACTGTGTATACATACCAGTGAGTGGCGGGGGCGGGGGCAGGGACGTGTGCACTGTAGGCCAGTGTCTGAGGGTCAGTGTCGTCCAGGCTGCACCCCCAGCCTGAGCTGAGCTCGTGGTGGCCACTGTTGTACAGTACTATACTACACTGTGTATACATACCAGTGAGTGGCGGGGGCGGGGGCAGGGACGTGTGCACTGTAGGCCAGTGTCTGAGGGTCAGTGTCGTCCAGGCTGCACCCCCAGCCTGAGCTGAGCTCGTGGTGGCCACTGTTGTACAGTACTACACTACACTGTGTATACATACCAGTGAGTGGCGGGGGCGGGGGCAGGGACGTGTGCACTGTAGGCCAGTGTCTGAGGGTCAGTGTCGTCCAGGCTGCACCCCCAGCCTGAGCTGAGCTCGTGGTGGCCACTGTTGTACAGTACTACACTACACTGTGTATACATACCAGTGAGTGGCGGGGGCGGGGGCAGGGACGTGTGCACTGTAGGCCAGTGTCTGAGGGTCAGTGTCGTCCAGCTGCGCCCCCAGCCTGAGCTGAGCTCGTGGTGGCCACTGTTGTACAATACTACACTACACTGTGTATACATACCAGTGAGGGGCGGGGGCAGGGACGTGTGCACTGTAGGCCAGTGTCTGAGGGTCAGTGTCGTCCAGGCTGCGCCCCCAGCCTGAGCTGAGCTCGTGGTGGCCACTGTTGTACAGTACTACACTACATTGTGTATACATACCAGTGAGTGGCGGGGGCGGGGGCAGGGACGTGTGCACTGTAGGCCAGTGTCTGAGGGTCAGTGTCGTCCAGGCTGCGTCCCCAGCCTGAGCTGAGCTCGTGGTGGCCACCGGAACTGTGGACCTCACTGTGGGAATGGTGCGGGTGAGCCACGACTTCGTATGTCACGTGTCGCTCCTGAGAGAACAACTTCTTCAGTCCTATCACGGCGGCCAGCAGGAAGGCCAGTTTGGAGACTAGGAGGGCCTTCCCTACGAGCAAGGCCAGAGCCTTGAACGCCAGCACTCCCACCATACCGATCTTCATGATACCCGCTGCGATCACTGGGCCCATGTTCTTCATTTTCCCTCGTCCTGTAACATTCATTGTAAAACTGGTAACTGCAATGTTTAAGAGCTTTAAAAACACTTCATAACATAACCTAAATTACATGATAAATCTTTTAAAAAGAAAACTGATGAGAACAAAGCCGAAACAGCTGTAAAAATAAGTTTACCTGTAGAACTATTTCAGAGATTGGTCATATGTTCAGTTTAAAAAAAAAAACAAAACTGAGCTTGCTCAAATAATGTCGATGAATAGCGCCACTGTTCCGAAACTTCAGCCCTTTACTGTACTTTAGTGAAGCCCTTTTTTAAAATTCTGAGTCTTGTTGACAAATCTATACTTATTTAATACACGAACAGTTTTTTTGTTACGAAGACTCCTCCTAAACTACAGAACCGATTTTCATGTTTTTGGTGTCATTGGAAAGAGCTTGGCGTGAAGTTTTGCAGGAAATAAAATTTAAAAAGGTTTGACTAAAGGGAAGAACCCTAGAGGCCCTTAAAGTTTCGTATTAGTCCATAAGATTTAACATGGGAATAGAAATTTCAAATAAAGCAGCTGATTGGAGCAAACAAAGTTTTTCAGCAAAGCCATATGTTGTTAATGGAATTGAAACCATTGCATGTAGAGATGGAGGCATTTCAGTTGATGGAAGATGTAAATAAATAAACTATTATCCTAATACATACTTAAGGTCAGAAGAATTCAGTTTTAAAAACATTTATTTTGAATCACATGTGTGAAGATCTTAATATTTAAATATGTTTATATTCCAAAGAAAAATACTAAAAGGAGGAATAAATTATCATGTATAAATTCTATACATATAAATAGATCTATAAATAAAAGAAAAAACACAGACCTAACATTGATTATAATAAGTAGATTTATTGAACCATTTTAGTTCGGTTTGAGATTAAGATGGGTCATACGCTGCTTAGGGCCGCGAAACATGGACATCTCCTTAAAGATGACTGAGTTTTCACAAAAAAATTAGTTTTAAAAAGCTTTTGTAAAAAATTTCAGTATAACAGGAAGTTCAACCATATAATTAATACAATAGTTCTAGAATACTGAACCATAATAATTTTTATTTTGAAATCAATACATAACAATTGCTCGATTTCGAGCAACAGGTTTACTAGTCTACATAAAATTCCCTTTAATTTTACACCTCAAACGTTAAATTCCGCGCCCAGCCGTTACTGTGGTTGGACTGTGAAAAGAAAACCGCTTGCGTATTAATATATAGATATGGTATGTCAGATTAACTGTGTAATTATTTTTATATCGAAATTTTAGAGCCCGTTTCTCTTTCAAATAAACCCTTTTGGAAAATTCCAGTTGCGAACGGCCCGTTCTAGTTAGTGTCGAATCTCCAGCCCTATCATTAGTGGCCGCTATGTCCTGGACTGTGGCCAGATTTCGGTCGTTCCCACTCAAATTTGGGCCCGTTGGCCCCGCCCCGTGCCCCACTCGGACGCGCGGACATTGGTCTCTCGGACACACATTATCGCAATTTTTAACGCGTCATAAGGCCACGAACAATTTCCACCATTTCAAAAGGCGAAAGTGTAAAAATTTATTTCTGTATTCGTTGGTACGGTTCAAATTAAGGGCGATTCATCATTTGGCTGAAACTTTTTTTTTAGAAGTCAAACTGCTTAATCGTGAACGCAAATTGTAATAGCACTGAGTACAGTATGAATCTGATTTATAGTCGAGGGCTATGGCGAGGAAAAATTAATAAATTGTATTAATTTTTAGGCATTATATTTAATTACATTTAGACCTTATAGCGGTTATCAACTGGGATTTAAATATTCCGCCAATTTCGCCAGCAAAAACTCTAAAAAAATAAACAAAAAATAACCCTTGTTCAAAAGTTGTTTAATGGAAGATAGCATTGTCTTAAGGTTTTATGAAAAATTCAGCCACAAGTATATCGAGATCGGGATCGGGTGTTTGGGGTTAAGATGTGCAGAGTTTATATTTTTAGAGAGAAATTACATTGACATTATGTAATGTTTTAAATTCTATATTAAAAATAAATTTAAATGGTATTATAAACTAAATAATTTTAAATTGATAAAACGTTACCAGCACGTTACGAAACACATTAAGTTTTGATAAATATCTTATATCGGAGCCGAGTTTACGTCGGCCCCGCTTATATTAAAAATAACTGAATATCATTTTTTACTTGATTTGAAAAAGATGTAAAAAATTGTTTTAAAAGATGGAAGGGCAAAACTAATTACAATCAATTAAGAGGGTAAAACTTTATCTCGTAAACAAAAGGTGTATTGCCATAACTCTTAAAGTATCGGATCTATATAATGGAGTGATGATTTTTAATTAATGAGACAATAGCTAACTTCCGCATCTTGAGATTTGTATTGCATTTTTCTTTAAGTAATAAAATTAAATTGTTTAGTCGTTATGAAATGTTTATTTTATAAAACACTATGTTTTCTAATAAACGTGTCTCCAATACTCTTTCCACGCAAGTTCTTAAATTACATATAAATTGAGTTGTCATATGTAGAAAATATTTTAAAGTTCAGGCCTAATTTTTTAACGATCAACGAATTTTTTTGACCTCAACTTAATAGTCCACTTTTCCCCACAAGGAGAGTCTGTACAGAGAGCCGCTGCGGCATGTGGAGAGCCATTGTGCGTGAAAGTGCTCGTTGACACTGACCACTACATCACATATACGGTATATGGGTTTGTGGGTTGCGGACTGCCATACCATAAACGCGTGCCTGATTTACTCTCGTAAAGTGAAGGTTAGAGAGAAAGTAAAAACACATTCGGACAGTGTTACTACCTTTTCAAAGAACCTTTGGATAGTGGAGCACACTGTAATGGGCATCCCTTAGTTTATTGTTGTGTTTAAGTGCCTTCAAATTTACAAAAGAATCGATTACGTAGTTTTTCACACACTTTATTGTATTTACGGTAAAATTGTGTGACCATTTTTAATTTCTTGATGGAATTGTTTAAACTTGACTGACGAGATCTTACTAAACACAATAAAATATTAATTATTGCTGAAGTCTTGACACCTTATATTAAAATCAATAACTTACCAAATTTTATTAAGAAACCGGTCTCTAGTCTGAAATTAAATTTGACATCTACAGGCTACACTGCCAAATTTGGTAAGTTATTGATTTACAATAAAATATGTTTTGATCCAATACACTGTGTTACATCAAGTCAAAAAATCTTCAATAATATTAGTAACTAATCCAATATTATTGTAGTTTTCAAAAATATTATTTTCATCAACATAGTGATTATTTTTTTACATTTATTAAATGTATAAATTAAAGTTTATATTTTTAATTAAATTCAAATCTATTGCTATTTTAATTGATTTAGGCTATAATTACTATTTGCTTGAAGTATTAAACCATTGACTATGAATGAAGAACTTCTACATTCATAGTCAATGATTAAACTTAATCAATGCAAAGGAGGCAGTTGTCAATTTGAAACCACTGTCTAATAAAACTAGGAACTTCCTTCACCCACAGCGCTTCGAAAAATGTCGAAGTTTCAGGGGGACTTTCAAATACACAATGCGCAAGAATTCAAATTAAATTTTATCCACATAAGCCCCTGCAAGAAGTGCTAACCTCCAATTGTGATTTTTGTCGTTACATATTAATTTTAATTAATTCGCGTTTTCATCAAATTAATTCATGCCCAAAGAATCAATAGAGGACTTAGTTATTTAGTGTCCCGTTTATTTAAATTTAGAACCTCGATAAGATGACACTCGAGAACATAAAAACCTCGACAACGAGTTTACTTTTCAAGTTCCCTTAAATATCTACTTATGTCTTAATATCAAGAACCTCATTAAGAATAGTATCTTTATAACGAGACGTCTTTAAGGATCCTCTTGAGAGTATTTTTATAGGGGTTAACTTAAAACTGAGGATCCGCCAAATGTGAGGGTACCATTTAATTCCACCACCACACCACGGTATCTTAAGTCGTGATCCAAACTGCGCAACGGGAGATTTATCGTGTCAGATGATATCAAACTGTCAATCGCCTGGTAACTGCGTCAGCTGATGAGGAGCAAACATCACGTCTGGGGCAGGTCAACGACGCCGACGGACCGCAGCTGCGGTTAATGTGAACGTCTCGCACATTAGAGGATTACATCCTGATCCTAGTCAAGTCTGTGGTTGGCAGTGATTTCGTACTTCTAGCACGGTCTGCTTGATGATAACGTTTCATCGAGGATGTAAGAAGCTAAAAATTATTGATTCGACGAACATGCAGTAAGCTGTCTCAACAACTGTGAGTATGTGCATAGTGCATAATCTATACTGTATATTAATAGACAAGTACTTTTGTCATTTGATTTTTATAATCCTTTTTTTAGCCTCGTGCAACGTAGCGAAAATCCAAGCACACCGATAGAATTGTATTTTACTGTAGATGTGCACAATATCCTTGAAAATAATAATAGTCTTAGATATGTAGAAAATTAAATTTAAAATTTCAAAAAAAAAACATTGACTTTTTGAGTTGCCATGTTGGTGATGGAATAACAACAAAATGTAAACAAATGTCACCAAATAAGTAAATAACATAAATCCTCACTTTTCTTTCTCTTCGCCGACGAGATAAAACCGTTCATAGAGTAAACTGCTCCATTGACCAGGATGATCTTCAGCATTCCCTCAAAAACTTCACCTTTTGGTTACAACAAATGTACATGCCTGCACTCAAAACCCGTTCCGCACTATAACCTTCAACTACATTTATACGACTCACATTCATCTTGCTAGATATGTAGAAAATTAAATTTAAAATTTCAAAAAAAAATCATTGAGTTTTTTGAGTTGCCATGTTGGTGATGGAATAACAACAAAATGTAAACAAATGTCACCAAATAAATGTAGCCGTTATCATATTTACTTTTCGTAGAGTAAAGATTAGATATCGAAACATTATGTGAGAGCAGAAAGTGGGCCAAAATGTAAGCTGTTTTTTCTGTCATCTAATGAGATATAAAACCAAAACAATAACAATTTTTTCAAGCAGTAAACAAATCCAAGGGATTCATTTATGACGACTTAGTATTTTTCTAGTGACAAATCCAACAGAGTAAAACAAATTTTAATTTTCAAACAATTTCAAACCACATGATTTATTGGGGCATGGAGTGAAAATGTATTATTTAATTGAAATGGGACTATTTGGAGAAGATTGAATTGTAATCCAAACGTATTTAAAATGTATTCCATTTTAGGGAGAAAATAAAGTTTGCTCGCTTAAATAAGACGAAAAGATAAAAATTTGCTGATAAAAAGGGAAGATAAAAGTACATAATGTTGAGTCTCTACCATCCAATGTACAAACTGACTTGCAACTGAAGCACGACTGGACATTACATTCAAATTGTGTTTTTTATTCTTGAAGAATGGGTAAAATATCAAATTTTAGTGATGGTGACAGGAAGAGAGGTGAGGAGGGAAAATTTCAGAAGAACAGGAAAGGAGGGAAGGGAGATGGTAAGAGGAGAATGAAGGAGAAAAGGAGGGAAAAGAGGGAAGAAGGTAGGAAAGAAGGGAACTAGTCTGAGCGAAGGAATGAAGAGAGGGAGGGGGGGAATGGTAAGGGGTATGGGATAAACTGTTTCGATGACTGAATTTGTATTTTTATCTGAAGTAATAATCGGCCCAGTCTTACAAATAAAAGTTAATCCTATTAGAATACTAATCAGGACATAAACCATGGCATAAATATACGCAAGAGATGAGGTAAAAAGTGAGTCAAAGACTGAGTCTGCTTTCGGTTCCCGTTTAGCTACATAATATATTTACATGGCGAATACGTCCTAGTTAAAGTATATGAAGAAACGCATTGTTGTATATAAAGATCGTTTTCTAAATTATTTATATTTATTCCTCGATTTGAAAAGTGGTCGAATTTTCGACCTCAGGCGACCTCTAGTCTATATAATTAATAGGCAAGCATGAGTTTTGTGATCCCTTTTCCTCAGCGTGTGAATAACATAGAAAGAATCTAAGCTCACCGATAGAAATGTATATTCCTGTAGATGTGCACAACTCGATTAAAATTACATTAAACTTTGAGGCATGTAGAAAAATGAATTTAAAATTTCAAAAAATACTATTAGCCTAATGGGTTGCCTTATTCATGGGCGGATTCCTGGGGGTGCCCAGCACCCCCTGATTTTCGCTGGATTGTTTGGCAGAAAATGGGGAGTTAATTTTCAACATAACTTTGAATAAGCTGTTACATAAATTACAACAGGGTTGTTATTTTTTCAAATAAAATGAATAGATATTTATTGGAGTATGTCTGCAAACGGACTATTTGATGATTAGGAGTTAGATGTCTGAACTTGAGCATACAATACTTCATAAGTGAGGTGACCCGGCACCCACAAAAATAAAGACCTTAATCCGCCAATGGCCTTATTGGTGATGGAATAACAATACAGAACTACTGATGAACATTTGTCATAATATGTAGCTGTTTTCACATGTTACTTTTCGTAGAGTAAAGATTCGCCTTCGGCTCCGTCCCCATGCAGAATTTGCTCGCTTAAATCAGATGGAGGGATAAAAATTAGTTTATGTTGATGATAAGAAAAGTTAAAAGAACCGTACATTAAACTGAGTTTCAACCATCAAATATACTAACTGACGTGCAAGTGAAGTGTGATTGGAAAAAGTGTGTTTTTAATTGGTGTAGAATGGGTAAACTATAAAATTATATTTTGAGTTTAACATATTTTTTGTGAAATGAAAACTATTTTTTCAGTGAAACTTGGTTATCAGGTACTTTAAGCTCTTTACAAAAAATTAAAGATTTAAATTGTGGTTGGATGAAGAGCGGGAAGGAGGGAGAAAAGAGAGAAAAGTAAGGAGGGCGGGAAAGGAGGTTGGGGAGATTGTAAGAAGAGAAAGGAATTAGGGAAAAGACGAAAGAGGATAGCAAGGAAGGGGAATAGAAAGGGAGGGAAGGAATGAATGAAGGGGGAGGGAGGGAACCAAGCGGAAAGGGGTATGGTATTCTATAGGATGACTGAATTTCTGCTTTTCACTGAAGCAGTGTTCGGACCAGTCTTTAAAAAGTCAACGTAGAATCTCAATAAAATACTAATTACTCAACCGTAATTCAAACCGTGCCATTAATTTAGCCTGAGGAGAGGTAAAAAATATGTCGAAGATTGAATCTCTCTGTTTTGTGTTCGGTTCCCGAGTTTACATGGAAATTGTGTTTTATATGAAATGTATATAGAAACGCACTGGTGTGTGCCAAAGCAAAGATCATTTTCAAAACTAGTTAACCCTATTTTTCTCAGTTTAAAAATTGGTCGAATTTTCGACCACTGGGTGATCTCTAGTATTGTTTATTTACTGTTCAAGTCTAATGTAAAAACGTTCCTTCCAACGTAATCAAATTGAAGTAAAATATGATTTAAAGAATGGCATATTTTAAATTTTAGATTTTGTTCTTATTTACTACTATAAAAGTTGCCCCTAGATGGCATATAAGATGTTTGCCAATTCTGACGTTTGCTCTGCAGTATCTGCATTATACTTTAAACAGTGATATGAAAGCCAGGTGTTAAGAAGTGCTGAGGAAAAAAGATTAACTATCCTCGAAGCTAATTATGAGAGGATCCTCCCGCCTTATCTCTAGACAGGGGCCTAGGGCCTACTCAAATTGTTGTTTAGAGCACAATGACAATGAAAATAAATAACGTGCAAAATAAGAGAGCAACGATTGTTATAGCAATGGCAAATTATAAATTCTTTTTCGTTCAATGTAAAAATTACAAAGTTCAAGAATTCAAAACATTTTAGCATTATCAAAATTCTTAAATTCTCGACTATATTAAAGCGAGTCAATATACGAGCTCGTTAATTCTCCGAGCAGAGAAACCCTTATCTAGGTTTCTTCGTCCTCGTCGGAAGGAATATAGACACGCAAAATTCAACATGTCTCGAGCACCAAATCGTTAATCATATCTATTATTTAACAGTTACCCATAATATTGTTATAACTTTTAATTTTACCTTAGCGTTTAACAAATTTCCATATATTTATTTTTAGTTCCATTTAATTAGACTATGCACTGCAATTAAATCTACGTACAGTCCATTCGCCCATGTAAACTCTTTTCTAAAATTATGTAATTAACCTAGACGATTCTGATACCCTACACACAACGTTTTTGTTTCCACATTTGATGTATAAGTTTTATTCATCATACTTACACAGAAACATCTGGTTTCAGTTCCTTTTTGTTGGCTCGAAAGTTACCAATTGCCGGATAAACTCTTATCTGGCCTAGGCCGGAGAGAACGGAAGTAAACAATTAGCTGATTTGCAGCAAACCGACATTTAATGCTTGTTTATTGGTGGTTTATTTGATGTCTTTTTAGAAGAATGTAGTGGCAGCATTGCATCCTTAGCAAATGCTTGAACTGTTTGTTATAGGTTAGGTTTGAAGGTTTGAGAAACGTATGTTTATGCAAGGACTACTTTATGATTGAAAGTATGTTTTTTCTGCGTAGTATGATGAAAAATATCGTACGTTACACGGCCGGGAAGTTTTGTCCAATCCCGCACTCGCTTTCGCTCGCGCGGGAACTATCATGGTCGTCCGGCAAAACAGTACCTCCCGGCCTAGTAACGTAATATACTATTGTGTCTGGAATCTTCGTTTGTAAATGTTTTGAATACGCGCTATTTGAATGAGTCGAGTACCTGTCTGGAGCGCCTTGCCGGCGCGGATGTTGACGCCCAACTTGAGCGTGCCCTCGTCCTCCGCCGTCGCCCGCAGCTCCAGATCCGCCTCCGGCAGCACCGCCCACTTGATGGACCTGCCACACACCACCACTCACATACTCAACAAAAACTACTATATCTATATAGGAGATTTATTTTATTTTACTCTTGACTTATCATTTTAATTTTTTGCAGTAGAAGCATCTTTTAATTTTTTATGGGTAAAATACAAAACAGAAATTAAAGAAAAACTTAGAAGAAAATGTAAAGGCCCATAACAGATTATAAAGTTGTTACAGATTTCTTTATATTTTTACAAACAACATGGATTCGCACAACGTATGTTTATGCAAGGACTACGTTATGATTGAAAGTGTGTTTTTTTCTCCGTAGTATGATGAAAAATATCGTACGTTACATGGCCGGGAAGTTTTGTCGTACTTACATGAAAATCCCCTACAAATGCAATAGGACGGTAACAAAAGTTTAAAAATTCAATTTCGCTCTGTAACCTTCTTGATTTGATTTTACATTTTTGAGCGTGAGCCTAATATTTATGAGAGATTTGCCGGTTTGACATAAGGCTATTAATTTAAAAAAATATTAAAAATATATTATCTGGTAGTACTGTACATAACAACCTAGAAAATATGCGTGACTTCTAAAACTGTTTCAGTTAAAAAATTGGTCTACAATAACTAACTTTACAGCGTAAGCAACGTTACATGAGTTATGTTTTGGAACTCATGCTGAATTTCAAATTTGTTACTTAAGATTTAGTCTCACATTGGAAAAAGTAAAAAAACCTCATATACTCCATGTAGAAAATGAACAGCTATAAATGAAGCATTTTAGGAACGATGTCAACATGCAAAAACTGTTTTACTTATTCTAATTCATGCTCAATTTACACTTGTTTATATACTTTAAAAACAACCACAAGTTTTAGGTACAATGCTTTTTACATTATTTATATCATTTCAAGTAGGTAAAACAGTTATTTATATCAGCGTACTACGTTAAGTAAATGCAATACCTAAAATATCATAAGTTGGAAAATATTTGTCTTGAGAAATATTATTTCAAATCATACAACAAAATACACGCAACTAATGATTTCAACTTTTTATTTTCATTTCAAAGCTAATAATGAAAATTTAAAAATTCCAAAATTTTGCCTTAAAAAGAAATACATTTGCGAGGATAACGTTAGTAAAATTTAAATTATTATCAATTAGGGTTTGTTTAATATATAAAGCGTACTTCTAACTATATATCTGTTTTAAGGTTAATAGAAGATTCATGCAGCGACTTATTTATGTAGTAACATGTTGAGAACTTTCAATTTTATAAACATAATTATAAATCCATGGAATGGGCTTAGTGTTTTTATGATGACAAAAAATCAAAATTATTAAGCAGTACCATAATATATAATAATTGTATTAGTTTTCTGAAGATTGCACGATGTTTCAATGTTTTAAGTTAGTCTACAGTCCACGTATTTAATATTTATTGTATAACTCAATATGAAAACACAATTACATTAAAATTAAAACCATAGAAAGTAATATTTTTTTTTTTTATTTTAAGAATAGGCTAGGTGATTATTAGATTAAGTCCTACAATTAAATAATAGTTTAAGAAGTTTACCAACACTGATATTTGTAACAAATAATAGCCTATGTTAAATTTACTTAATTATCATTAAAGATAATTATTACATTTTTTAAGAAAATTATCAATAAATCCTTTCAAACATGTACTTTCGTATTTTTTATTCATGTTGTTACCTGAATAATTTCTCGTAATTAAAGTATTTTATTGAACATTTTAAAGAATGCAGTAAAATAATATCATGAAAAGAGGTCTTTCACTAGTTTTCATATTTTTTCACAAAATGGCAATGCGGATTTATATATAGTTTACAAAGGTGGTTTTGACTTTTACCAGCATTTTGAAGCCTAATAATGACATAAAATACATACTATAGTTTATACTCGTAAAATGTAACAACTCTAGTTTGAGTTGAAATAATTTGAATAAACTAACATTTTCAACTTTTAGATTTTTTACATTTTACAACAGATATTTGATTGGCCAGATCTGCCTACCTGGATCGCACGAAGTTCCAGAGCTTGTTGGCGATGAGGAGGCCGAGCTGGCTCTCGTCGGAGCCGTCGTCCTGGAGGTTCCTGGAGAGCGGCGACTCCTCCTCGACCACGGCCGAGGTCTGCGTGATGACCAGCGAGTCGCCCACGCCGATGGACGACTTCTTGAGCAGGCGGTTCATGTAGGTGACGAGCTTGAGCATGAGGCAGGAGGAGGTGTCGCGCTGGCTGCACTTGGCGTTCAGCTTGGACATGAGCGTCTCCTCGGCTGTGGCGGCGGGGGCGGCGGCGGCGGCGGCGGGCGCCTGGTGGCCCACCTCGTTGTCGAGGGCGCGGGCGGGGGCGGGGCTGCCCAGGCAGTGGCACAGCAGCAGCGGCAGCAGCGCTGCGGAGGCTCGGAGCGGCACCATCCCGGCGGCGGTCAGGGACACTGTGGAGCCGCTCTAGGTCTCGGCCACTCTTTTATCTCCTCGCTCGCTCGCCCGCCGCCTCCCTACTCTCACGCCGCTAATCGCCGCTGTAAAATTTCATGTAAAAGTGAAATTAACCGTCCTGATTTTCAGGAGGGTCGCTCCTGTGAACTGGTTCCCCGGACTGAACGCGAAGATAAATTGGCCGACATGAATATGTGATGGATCGCTTTAATAAATACGCCGCGTTTCCCCCGAACCTCCGACCCGGCGCCGCGCGATTCGTGGACGACGATGTTGAGATTTACTCACAATGGAGAACCGCAAATTGGATATGCATGTCTAAAGAAAGGAGAATGGACAAACACACTTGGAAAACAAAACCGTATGCATTTTAGTAGCCAGGTGATAATTTTTTTGTATGAATTAAGTTGGCAACACAGATTATAAAATCACCTGATTTAGAGCTAGTTGTTACCAATAAGCCGAACGGCCGAACGTTTTATAAACATGATCGTTTCTTACCTACAGATTTTGGAAGGTATTTAAAAAAATAATACTTTAGAACAATAATGTTTAAAATAGTGTGAAATTTTGAATAAATGGTTGTTTAAATTGCTTGATTATAATTGCTTTTCATTGCTTATGTTATATATTTATATGCGATTTTAATCTAGCATAGTTTAAAGGAGAAAAATATCATATGAAGGTAACGTTAAGTCACAATTATTGTTAATGGTGTAGGTGGAGGAAAAATTTAGCGTCTATCATGGGTCTAAAGTGCTTTTTCTCCCTCGGGAAAATTGTCGCCCGATGGCTTCGCCATCATGGCTTCGCCATCGGGCGACAACATTTTCCCTCGCGGAGAAAAGTTGCACTTTAATCCCTAGATGCACAAATAACGATTTTGGTTGAAGGCTTAGTGACAAGTACTTAAAATTACCATTTTTCAATGTGGAGATTAAGTCTTAAATAATAAAAGTGATTGCGAAGAAAAATACACTTATGAAAACCGAAGACCAAGTATACAATAGTAGTTTATGCAACGATTGTATAATGAATGTCTTTAAGCCACGAGTGAGATGTAAGTTAGAATACGAGCGAAGCGAGTGTTCTAAATATCTCACGAGTGGCTTAAAGGCATAATACAATCGTTGCATACACTATTTTATCTACGACCAACAATATACAACAAAATTTCCCCGAAGTTAAACAAAACTCATGACTTTTAATAATGATGGAATAGGTCAACTAAAATTTGAGGTTAGGCAAATAAGCAGACTGAACCATGAATCGTTGTGGAACAATCATCTGATGGGATAAGTAAACTCAAACATGAATCGTAATGCAACAATCAGCTGATGTGCGAATTGCGTAATTGTTATTATGACACTACTTCCGTCAAATGCCGAGCTCTCATTGGTCTAGAACCAGTATTCTAAAGTGACTCCAGTACTCTAAAGTCGTCAATAGAGTACTGCTTGGTTTTTGGTGTTTTAATGTATATCATTATAATGTTTATTGTAATACCATAATTGGTGCTTATTGCAATGGTCGTAGATAAACCAATATAGGATATGAATTGGAATGGATGAATTGCTAATGTTTAATTCTTTTTCTTTATTCGTCACAAAAATTACTGGGGCCAAATTTCGATTCTCCCAGGATGATATCAAATTGAAATACTAAATGATTGTCCCAGTGGTTTGAATAATTATACTGCACATTAGTTTTCTTTCGATTGCCCTACGTTAGATTTGTCCCAGGATTTTGAAATACTAAATAAATAACTTAAGTAGCAATCTTCCCGGGTTCTTGTGTACTCAATACACCCGCTCCACCACACCTGTATACTCAACGAATTTCAAATGCAAAAGAACATATTTCGATCCAAAATGGCGATATTTGACATGTTTATGTCATCATCATTGAAAAAACATGTCAAATCATTTTTAGATGATTTTTTTGAAATCATCAGAAAAACCTGCAATAGGTTTTGGAAACTTTAAATAACTAAATTCTTACAAAAACGTGGTTTATGGAGGTAACTCTTCTTAAACACCATCTTATTTGTTAGAAATATTTTAAAACTTGAATACATTCTTGAATTGTACTTACGGGAGTTACATTCATTACAGAACTAAGAAAACTGGTATAGTCATATGGGTTACGGGAGTTGAGGGTTTATATAGAATAGATGTTATTAGGTCATGTTTGAGTAATTACTGTTATTACTCTTCGGAGAATTTTCTATTTTAAACACGAACTCCGAGTCACGAACGGAATCATTATTATGAAGAACTGCGCCGATACTTCCCATAGACAGCAGAACAGCGAGCGTCCCCAGCCGCCGTGTGCGGACCCACTTGTTTGATATTTATTATTTTCAACCCTTACAGGCACGAGTTTTGTGACTAATTAATTAATTAAAATGTCGGCCTCGTAAGGACCCGACAGAATTCTAATGAGTTGTAGGGTGAGTGCACTGGTGAGTGAATGACCAACTTCATTGAAAAAATTCACAATAAGAGTTAAAATTGTAATAAGTAATGAAATCATATGTGAAAGGCAGTTGTTATTCTTTATTGTCATTGAGATGACAGCTTTGAATGATTTATTAAGTATTAATTTAACTTTTGCTGTTTTTACTTTCTATTGTTTTGAATAAGGTCATCAGAGCTTCGATCACTACAATGTGATTCTCTGTAAGAGAATTTTAATTTTCACTATATCGGCTAAATAATTTTTATGGTGTTTATTTTTCAATTGAAAATTGTATATGGAAATTTAAAACTGATGAAGTTGTCTACAAGTGATCTTTACAGAGGCCTAAAATAATATATTTTGTTAGACCTGTCGTTCTCTGAATCACAATTTCGGTAAAAAAAATAGCGAATTACCGCATCCTAACCGAATTCTTCAAATTATCCTCAAAATACCGTTACGTCAAATAGTAACATATATATATGAGATTTTTGTCATGATAAGTTTAACGGGGTTTCTCGTCCTATTCAATTAATAACCGGGGTGTAAAAGGCTAGCAATATTTTTGGCTTGACACGTTCAACCGCTTTACAAAAGTAGTTATGGCATTTGTATAGATAAGAAGTTCACACAAAATCCGAACTTGTCGTGGGGTATTTAATGTGCTAAGAGGATGAACTCAACTTTATGCGAACTTCATGAAAAAAAACTTCTCTAAAACTTAATGAAAATAAATATGCTATGAAATTATGCAAAAACGAAAATAAAAATGGGAAAAGAATATATTAGAGAAACCTGTGATGAAGAGAAAAAAGGGCACACAAAGGTAAAAGAAAGGAGCACGTAAATGTTTTGAGAGAGAGATGGCTCAAAAAGGTAACATGTTAATATATTCATAATTAGACATTGAAATATTTTTACAAACGTGTTATTTTTCTTCATCTTCAACATTTTTATTTAAATGTTTGTAATAAAGTAATTTCCTAAGAATTTATTTTCTATGTTAGTCGTAATCGACCCAGTCATTCACTGAAACATGCGACCGGTCATTTACTGACGTTGAGACCGGTTATCCACTGAAACCAAGGCGTGGTTTCCTAAAAATTTAGTAAAACTTTGCTCTTTATATTTAAAGTTATATTTAATATCTTACGTTAATCTATAGTTATCATGCTAGAGTTAGACAACATAAAAACTATAGATCCCGATCCCAGGTCGTAAAAAGCTTAAACGGTCATTCAATAATGCGCTCGCCTTTTACTTTAATTGATTTTGTTTCTTAGTATTTTTCTTTGTAATATAGTTACTGAAACAACTTCGCTTCTAGTGCCATAATACGCAAGTCCAGTAATACGGTGTCACAGCTCCGATAAGCTGTTTCAATCGAAATTTCGATTCCAATACAGTATAAATTAATTTTTTTTATTTTTCTTATTGAGAAATACCATAATTGATGGGCGTCCAGGGCTCTTCCCCTAAGTCTCATCTTTATAAGGTGTCCTTTGAAACTTGACGTCGAGCTTTTTCCAACGACGCCCAAATTAGTAAAATAAGTTCGGAATCGTAGGAGGAGATAGATTTACGATCATCACCCAATACATGAGTATTTCAAGATCATCAAGCTTTTTAAAATATAACCCCAGAACCAATCACGTGATTTTATTTACTTTCTCCAGAATAAAAAGTTATTTTTAGCTCCGTGACATTTTGCCGTTTCCGGTGCCATATGGCGGGGGCTGAGGGATACTTTCAGCTTCGCCTGCAGTTCACTCGCCAGGGTCGAGGTCAAGGAGGCGAGGAGGCGCGTATTTTCCATACCAGTCGGGCGAGAATGCCGATGCACTTGGTCCGGACTGTTTGTCATTTGAATACAGTTTGGCCTACTTCCCAAGTGTATTTTTAGAATCGATACACAAATTTTATTTTATGGTTGAAATTTTATTTTTTTCACTATTCTTTGTGTAGTTATGTAATCTATAATATATTCCTTACTTCCCCTATTTTTCTAGGAGTGCATTGACAGTATATATCTGCCTTTACTAAGTGTAAATTATCATACCAATCAATATGCATTCAAAATTAATATTTTAAGTTGAATTTACGGCCTTAACAGCTCGTATACTTTGAATTTTCCACAATTAAGTGTTTTGGGGTCGTGCAGGAGTAACGGGCATTTATTTTCTCTCATTTCTGTGTTACCCCTCCCCTGCCATATTATCTTAGGAAGAAGTTTAATCGCGAACTTGACGACTGCCTTGTGGCTTTTCCAGATTTTCTGCAGTTCAAAAAATTGCCAAAAAAGCTCAAACTGGTTTGTATAAATACTTATCAAATCAAATCAAATAATTCTTTATTTCAAGAAATAATAACAAAGCAGCGTTATAATAACAAAATTAAAAAAACCTCACATGGGTCAAAGACCTGTGCGTGTGGCGAGTTCAAGTCCATAGCTGCGTTAATATTATGCAAAGAAACTAAACAATAATTGTATATTCAAAACCACAAGAAGTAAAATCAATGGTAGTTATAAGAATTTAGTAGGTAGGCCTAATTAAGATTAATTTCTTAAACAGCTGCTGATAACGTGTAACATAGACTAAATAGGATACATGTAATGGAGAAAATAAATATTAATTTAATTTTATGAAACTGCGTGAGGCATGGGTTGTTTTGTTTGTGAAAGTGGAATTACGTCAAGGTCACGTAGGATATTCTGGGCCGATAAGCGACTCAGCGATAACCGGGCCTATCTCCGCCAGCCAGGCCGCCACGACCCTTTTGTAGGTACTAAGCGGAACCTGCAGGCTCCGTATTTCTAAAGGTATTTTCCGTAACAAAAAATTTGCTATGTAAAAAGAATTAGTCAGGTTAATAGATTTCTACTCGAGGAACCTGCAGGCCCACGCCCACCGCGCTACGGGTACGGTAAGTGTGAGTCACAGGAGCCACTATCAGGTTTGGATTATTGTAACAAAACGTTAATAAGTTCTTTATGAATAACTGTCTGACTGACAAAAGCCCAGACTCTTTAAAAAGCTGTATAGTCGGGAAACGCGTCGTCTTTTTGAATGCTGCTTTAATAATAGATCTTTGGATAACATTTAATGGCTCAAGAACTGATTGAAAACTACCTCCCCAAGCAATTAAACCATATTGCAAATAGGACTGAACATAAGCGTAATAAATAACTTTGAGTTCTTTTTCGTCCAAGATTTGTCTCAGCTGATAAAAAACAAAAATCATTTTTCTGAGCTTAGATTTAATCAAATTTACATGATTTTCCCATCTCAATTTTGAATCAACAATTACCCCAAGATACTTATAATGATCGACTCTTTCAATAACTTGGCAACAACAGTTTGCCGTGTCTGCACCACTGCACGAGTGCAGAACCACTCTGAGCTCTGCGGGCGGCTCACTCGCTGGGCGTAACGCGATCGGCATACATTTTGTTTTACTCACATTCATTGTTAAAGTATTTTCAGAAAACCAATTTTTCAAAATCTTTAATTCCATCGATGCGGTGTTAAAAACTTCTTCCCAATTTGAACCTGTGAAAATTACGGCTGTATCATCTGCAAAAAGAAATAATTTACCAGAGATTGGAAGTTTATCAATATTATTTATATAAATCAAAAATAACAGAGGCCCAAGGGTGCTGCCCTGAATAACTCCGTAGTTAACACCCATTTCTTCACTTAAAACATTATTAATTGAGACAACTTGACTCCTAGAACTTAAATAACTTTTGAACCAGTTCAATTCAACCCCACGAACCCCAGCGCACTCAAGTTTAGAGAAGAGAATATTTCTGTCAATCGAATCAAACGCTTTTGCAAGATCAATAAACGTTAATAAAATTTTATCATTGTTGTTAACTGAATCAATTAAATGTTTGTGAAGAAGAAAAAGAGCGTCTGATGTACTTGTTCCCACTCTAAACCCAAGAGAGACTATCTGACAATATGCGATTTTCCTCTAAGTACGATTGAAGTTGGATTTTGATACACTTCTCTAGGACTTTACCTAGAACACTCAACAAAGATATCGGTCTGTAGTTATTTGTATCGTTTTTAGGACCCGATTTATAGATAGGAATCACTTTAGCGACTTTAAATTTATTAGGGAAAATGCCGGAAGTTATGCTAAGATTGGTAAGATGTTTCAAAGGCGGCAATATTTGTGTCAAGTGATCCTTAAGAACTTTAGGGGAAAATTCGTCACACCCAGGAGCAGAACCGCCACGCATTTGTTTCACACACTCCACGACCTGGCTGTCGGTGACCGGCCTCAGGCGGAACTCATGCTCTACTCTATGAGCAGCATCGTCGACCAGCGGGGGGCCCACAGACAGAGGCAGCTCGTTCGCCAGATTGCTACCTACATTTGAAAAAAAAATATTGAACGAGTCAGCGATCTGTCGAATGCCCCCAGCGCCAGCGTCCGAGTCCTGCAAAAAATGTGAAATTGGAAATTTACATTTGTTAGTCTTAGCGCCATTGAATTCATTGATAGTCTTCCAAAACATTTTTGGATTATTTGTCTCCGACTTGATTTTATTTCTGTAAAATAAATGCTTTATATTTTTAATTTTTTTGGAGAGATTATTTCTGAAAATGTTGAACTGTACTTTTAGTTGATAATCATTTGGACGTTTTTTTACCAGTTTACTAAATTTGTCACGTTTTCTGGTAGCAAAAATAATTTCAGTAGTGATCCAGGGTTTTAATTTTTTGAATCGCGAAGTTTGTTTTTTAAGTCTCATAGATCTATTTTTTAGCTCCAAAAAAGTATTAAGCATTGCGTCACAACAATCATCGACATTTCCGTGAACCAGAACATGATCCCACGTCTGAGCCGCCATCAGGCCACTCAGAACATCCGAGTCTAAGTAGTAGCAGTTAGTGTCAAGGTCAGTAGTGCGGGAGTCCAGTTCAATTTTTGCTATCACAGGATAGTGATCCGTAATATCAGTTTTTAGTACACAAGATGTTATAGAATGGTAGTTGGGGTGATCAGTAAAAATATGATCAAGGCAGGTTTTGGAGTTACCTACTTCCCTCGTCGGTACATTAATTAACTCTAAAAAACCTTTTGAATATAAAATATTTAAATAATCATCCTTAAAAATAGATACGTTACTATCAAGCAGGATATCAATGTTGCTATCTCCCATGAAAATATTTGTAGAATTACGATTTAAAGTAGAATAAAAAATTTCAAGATCATTTAAAAATAAATTGCAGTCCATAGAAGGGTTGCGGTAAACAATCAGAACGGAAAAATGCCGCTTATTCAGGTCAAAGTCCAGTTGGAGTCCAGTCGCCTCGCCCAGTGTTATCTGTTGCATATTTCCACTAAAGTCGCTGTTCAAGTACACAATTACTCCGTCATTTCGATTCCAATTGTTTGTCGTAGTAAAAACATTGTATCCGTCTAATTCATAAACTGTTTTGTCATCATCAACCCATGCCTCGGTAAATGCAATTATATCAAAATTAATTTTCAAACTCTGTAACATGACCATAGCAGCATCAAAATTTTTAAAATAACTCCGAATATTCTACTTAAGTAATCAAATCACTAAGGTATTTAATGTTAATGCGTCATAAGAATATGCTTCATTGTAGTACAGACCAGACCAGTCGACAATACAAACCGTCAAATGCCCCATCTAAATTACAGGAGGCACGCTCTGCAGCTGAGAGACATTGCAATGACACTGTTTATTTCAATTAATTGCCGTTGGAAGTAGGTCAGAGGAAGTCCCACGTATTACAGTACTGTTAGCAGTAAAACTAATACCATTTGTCTCACTCATAGAAGGTGGAACAGTTTTGAGCACTGGGAACATGAGACCAATTACAGCTAACTATGTATTATACATGATTCTCACGGCCTTTAATTTTAAACCGCCATAATAATTAAAGAAGAACGTATGATTATTATCTGATCAGAACATTTGCTAACATTTTTTGATAGAATAGAATCAGTATATTTGCAAGAATAATTTAACTTTATACTATTTTAAATCTCTCCACAGACCAACTGCCAAGTGGAGAAGACTCAAACCAAACTCTGTTACAATGCAAAGAGATTCTTAAGACATTGTAATTAAAAAACTGGGTTTAATTTGGCTGATTCACTGTTAAATATACATTGTTTCAATAATTGAAATTCTTAATTTCAAGAACTGGGTTGAATTTCAATAAACTGAAATATAGTGTCAAAATATAAAATTATAAGTAAATTTAACGCGTTAAAACACGTTTGTAAACAATAGTCAGGCAACAGGTAATTTACCAAATAACAGAGGCTTACACTTTAAATACTGATTCTCGATAGGTACAAGTCAAGTAACTTTGGTCACGCTTGCTAAAAACAATGAGGTCAGTTCGAGACTGAGGAAACGCTATCAAAATTGTAGTGAGATTTTAGCTGTGGAGAGGAGAAAGAGAACTCGGAGAGTGTAGAGTGAAGTAAACTGGCGGATGAGTGTAGTAGGTCCGCCATATGAGGGATAATGAGACACAATAATGTAGTGTTGTCGTAATGAGGCGGCACCAATGTTGTGATTGCTCTGGTGATGGCGAGAAAGGTTTCCGTGACAGCGACCTTGTCACTCCCACAAGCCGCTGCCAGCAGGTCATCGGACTCGCCGCACTTGCTACGGGGAGCGCATAAAATAAAAACTCTTTAGTTGAATCATAACTTTTTTATCTAAATAGTAGTGAATATTTTAAAAGCAGTAAACATACACAGGGTGTCCGAAAATCATGGTAAATATTTTAGTATATTATAGTAGAGGTAAAAATAAGAGAAAAAGTAAATATAGGTCCTAAAATGCTTTCGCTTGCCATCTGTGTGTCTCTTTGTGATTTTTACATATCTAATCATATCTCACGAACCACTTAACATATAAATAAACTTCAAACTTGGTATATAGATGACCACTATGAAGAACTATTTTTGTAAGAAGTATCGAATTTCTATTTTGTAACATTTCAAAATGGCGACTGTTTTTTGTTTTCAACACAAAACTAAATATCTTAAAAATATTTTGAGTTTTTTCAATTTTGTTTTTTTAACCGAAAATTTTATAAAAATTGTAAAAGAGACAAAAAAGTTGTAAAATGTTATCTAATTGACACTGATATAATTATGATTATCTGACTACTAATAACGAAGAAATTTTAACTTTTTGAAAAAATGGTTCTTTAGAACATCTGTCTCAAATTTGCATGTTTTTATTTGGAAAATTCAAAATTTCTCCATTACTAGCTGTCTGATCATTATAAACTTAATATCAGTGTTAATTTGTATTAAATTTTGCTATTTTTATCCTTTGTCTAATTCCTCTAAAATTTACTGTTTTAAAAATATTTAGCTTTGAAATAAAAAAACAGTCGCCATTTTCAATTGGTACAAAGTAGGAATTTGATACTTCTTACAAAAATAGTTCTTAATAGTGGTCATCCAGTACCAAGTTTTAAGGTTATACGTTTAGAGGTTTGTGAGATATGATTGAACATGTAAAAATCACAAACAGATACACAGACGGAAAACGAAGCACTTGAGAACCTATGCTTATGTATTTTTTTCTTGTTTTTACCTCCGCTACCATACAGTAAAATATTTTTCCATAATTTCCGGACACCCTGTACATGGTGAGTACAGCATCTTGGATAATTTTACAGATCGTAAAGAATGATAAACTGCATTGGGTTAGAATGAAGATATGCGATCCGAATTTATTTTATTTTTTCTTAACATCATTTGTGAGTTATTATTCAGGGTGTTTTTTAACGCAACCCAAAACTTTATTTTTCCAAAGAAGGATTATTCCCGCCATCAGGATCCCCGGATTTAACACCACTATATTATTTTCTTTGGGAATACATAAAAAGTAAGGCATACGAAAACAACTCACAGAATATTCAGCACCTCAAAACAAACATAACAAATTTAATGCAAACAAAGAGGCACCTTGCAACACGTGTTCAGGAATTTGATGAAGAGAGCACATCTTTATACAAATGCCAACTATGCTATGTTTCAAACAATACTTCAACAATGTTTCAATGTACAATGTTTCAATGTACAACTTTATACTATGTTTCGAACAATCCGCAAACTATGGATTGTTTGAAACATAGTGTAAACTAAACGCGTGATCAAACTGAAATAATAGGTTGCATAAAATGTAAATATTAACAAAATAATACTCATTTCATATTTATATGTGCATTATTCAATCTTAAAAATGGGTTGGGTAAAAAACACCGTGTAGTTGATACCTATGAGATGGACGACCGCTATTGAAATAGTATCGTACCTCGTACGGACACCGCGGGGACTTTAATGAGTGAGAGAACTGAAAGCGCTCTGATACATACTGCAAAATAAATTGTAAATTGAATGTTGACAGTAGTTCGTAATCGTAATACATTCATTATCTTTAAAACTCTTAAATTTAATATCTCTTTAAACCCAATTTATTCATTGAAAATAATTGCAAATTGTATATTAACACTTAATTTGTGTATAAGGCTCTCACGAAGTCACGAATAAATACTTCTGGCCCAATTCATTCACTTGAATTTAATCAAATCACATGATTACTTTGTTTATTTTGTTTTGTTTAGTGTTGATGGTGTTCTTCTTAAGCTTTCGATTTAACATTCACATATTGAAACGAATGTAGTCTGCTTATATGGAGAAATTCTCTTTACGTAAGTTCCTAAATTATGAGTGTTCTTTCCTCTTGCCATTACCAACGTCGTGAAATAAAATTTATTAATGCTAAAATTAGTGTTAATAATAGATTTGTAATTATTATTCTGTGAATCATATTATATAGAACATTCCGCGCATTCATAGTTTAGAACACGTATGCTCAGAAAGCTCTTCCTCAAGTCATGTAAACAGTAAACTTACACTAAGGCTAGATATCTGGAGTAAAAACTTTAAGGAAATACGCAATGGCACTATGAACTAAGCGTTATACTATAATATTTAGATATAATGTGATTTTTTTTAATGGCAGTTCTCAACCAAAATACAAAGTGAGGACCACATGATTGAGTAGATTGCTTGAAATGTGCACAAACAGCTGAAACTCATAAGTAGGCTGATGACTAACTCATAGGCGAAGCCACGAAAATTGGTTAGACCACTAACGATTTTGTCGGTACTAAAATGTGTGTAGTTGAACGAACGGTTATAATTCTGTGCCATATCGGCCACCCCTTTGTTTTGTGGGCCAAGTGACTGCGGCGTGTGAGAGAGAAAGAGAGAGATGATAATCATAAACCAGTAAAGGTCATAAACAATATTGAATATTATTTCAATCCATTCAATATTATGTTTCAATCTTCTACACAACTAGCGAACACATAATCTTATCTTTTAAAAATTCTGATTTTTTACCCTTAATACTACCGAATGCTACTATATTTTCTTCAAAGTAAGAAGAAATTTGAGATTAGATGACATCCACCATCGAAATGGTGTATAGAAAATCTAGTGGACTTTTTACAAATGGTTATAACAAAATTATACAGGCTAACAAATTAGTTGTAAATTGTTTCATTGATCTTAATTTTTGGATTTGGAGGATAAAATTATTTGACTTCACATCAACTAAGATCCCCTGTGATCCCTTGTAAAAGTATGAATTTTTTCTTCCAGTTCCGCTACAAGACTCTAATACTGAGTTCTCGTCCTCAGAGATAAATTTTACATTGCGTCCTTCTAATTAATTTTTAAGAGCCACATATAGTACATTGCTCCGATACAAAATATTCAACTCATAAGGTATAACAACCGTTCAAATTTTTTATTTCAGAAAATTCAATTTTCCAAAAAGGTTTATGAAAATAATTGTTGTAATGATTCTTGCTTAGACTATTCGTCTTTGTTTGAGAATGGTAGCGAAGTCCATTCACTAAACTTTTTAACTTCTAAAATAATAACCAAAACGTTTATATAGTAAACGCCTATGACAAAAAAAACCTTAAAATTTAAACTAAAAAACGTTTGAAACATTAATTATTTTGAACTAAGGTAAACATACAGGAAAATTATTTTTAACATTTTTAATGACGTAATGGATTTATTACTGGCGAAAAAATGAAGAATATAAAAGGAAAAGGATAATGAAGAAATAATCATAGCTACATTTTGCCCAGGTGGCAGATAAAGAAAAAAAATAAATATATTTCCCTAATAAAATTTGAATCTAACCACCCTATGAATCAGCATAATTAATTACAACTTAATACAAAATTTATAGACTTTCAAGAACCAGCAAAGTTTCATCACAATAGTAGTTTTCATTACTAGGAGCGAAAGTGGCTCTTTTTGGTACGAGATCGTAATTTACAGGCGAGGCGCAGCCGAGCTTGGAAATGCGATCGAGTACCAAGGAGACACTTTTGCTCCGTGTGATGAACAACTATTTTCATCATTATGTATAAATAATCATTTAATCGTTAAAAAATTAGACTACATAATTTTGAGGTTATCCAAAATAGTCATAGTCATTTACACATCTGTTAGTTGTTTACAAACACAAGATAAGAAATCGTTCAACCTTTCAAACGTAACATAAACAAATTTTGACATTAGAGTACGGCAAAATTTACCATATGTTTTTCCAGTACTCCTATTCGAAGTAATCCAAAAACGATCATTTTGCGTACGATTTAGAGAACTAAAAACGGCTGTTTTCGGGACAGTATGATGAAAAAATTCTTAGACCAATCAGTAATAACAGATTAACTCTATTACGGATTAAAACATAATTATAAAAAATATACCATCTCAAACCCCCCCCCTCCGTTACACCAGCCAGGGGCGGCGGTTTGGCAGCTGAGAGGCGCAGCGGAGACAACTGGAGGCGGCGCGGCGTTGCGCAATGCGACCTTGGACCATGTAAACAAAGCCTTCCACGCTTCATTTTTTGTCCCTCTTTCGCCGTCGCTGGATTAGCGAAGTGGCCGCTATAAAAACTAGTACAGTCCCTAACCATCGCGCCGCCCGCTAGCGCGGGACGGCAGACGACATTTCCTCTCTTTTCCGGTTCCGTTTTTATAGTCCTTCCAGTGTCAAGTTTTTGCCCAAAGTGATTCAACTTCGGTTGCATGGTTTTCGTAAGCCGATTGCGCCGCTGCCCCCGCACCCTCTGATGCAATTCTCTCGCAATGTAACCCTACAACTTTCAATGAATTTACAGATATTAATATTAAATGTATGACCTAATGGGAACAAATTAAGTAGCTCCCCCTGTTGTGGAGGTTTTATGTAAAAATCGTGATAAAATGTGTACGACTCTTTTTTACAAAGTATTTCGCGAGGGTTTTGGATTGTAGGCCTTTATATCTTTCGTTAAATTTTCTTGAGGCTATTCAATAAAATACGCAGCTCCAATACTCAGCCTAAAGTATTCTCAAAACAACTTTCTATTAGTTCATAAATTACTGACAATTGTTAAACTGGGCCTCCTCGCAGTCGGTGTCGCTACAAGCCGAGAAGACTGGGGTCTGAGGCACCAACTCCTGTCTCTTGCGGTCGCTTATGACGAAGTTCCCTCTCATAGAGACTCCGTGAAGCACTGAAAACCAGGTCAACTGACAATATCCGTAGCTTTACTTCGTCGTAGTGGAATTTTAATTATGTTCCGATACTCTCTAAATGGCATTTATTTGTAGAAAGTTCACACAGAACTTTTTGTCAAAATAGGCTAGTTCATAAGTCTCCACTCAACCTTTCCCCTCCTGTTCAACCTCTTGACCCAGATATACTGTGGACTGTCAGGAACATACATCCAAACTAATTATTTCATAAACTATTACTTTGCTTCTGGACCCACAATGCCTTTTCGAGATTTACGTTCTTCTTCGAGGTGCTCGGAAAGATTTTTCATAGGAATTTACCTCTTTAAGTAATAACTCAATTTTTTTAGCTCAATTTATGGACTATAGTAAACATTTCTAGAATGTACATTTTGATATACCCTCCTATAAAAATTAATCTATTTTATTATGGTAAAATCAAGGCGAAGATGATATCTGAAATTTTTTACGGGGACCCCAGACACTGAAATGAGAAATCAAATCTTTGTAAATATGCTTTCAATACAAACATCTTCTTCTTCACCAAAACCTCTGCAGGCCTCAAACCTTTACTTACAAAATGGCCGTAAGTTATAATTTAAATGTGGTAGTTGTGGAATGTCATTATCTACTCTAAGAAGCTGCAAATATGCCACCTTTCCATCATTTACATTCGTTGGATGAACATGACACTATTAAAGAGGGATAAAATGCAGAAGGGCAATCCTCACCCAGCCCTGCAGTCAGAGCAAGGCTATGAGCTCCCGGAAGCTCCGTGGTCCAGATGCTCCGCCCTGGGGGCTGCGGGTCCGGCGCCGGGTACAGTGTATCACCCAGCCCTGCAGTCAGAGCCGAGGCTGAGCTCCCGGAAGCTCCGTGGTCCAGATGCTCCGCCCTGGGGGCTGCGGGTCCGGCGCCGGGTACAGTGTATCACCCAGCCCTGCAGTCAGAGCCGAGGCTGAGCTCCCGGAAGCTCCGTGGTCCAGATGCTCCGCCCTGGGGGCTGCGGGTCCGGCGCCGGGTACAGTGTATCACCCAGCCCTGCAGTCAGAGCGGAGGCTGAGCTCCCGGAAGCTCCGTGGTCCAGATGCTCCGCCCTGGGGGCTGCGGGTCCGGCGCCGGGTACAGTGTATCACCCAGCCCTGCAGTCAGAGCCGAGGCTGAGCTCCCGGAAGCTCCGTGGTCCAGATGCTCCGCCCTGGGGGTTGCGGGTCCGGCGCCGGGTACAGTGTATCACCCAGCCCTGCAGTCAGAGCCGAGGCTGAGCTCCCGGAAGCTCCGTGGTCCAGATGCTCCGCCCTGGGGGCTGCGGGTCCGGCGCCGGGTACAGTGCATCACCCAGCCCTGCAGTCAGAGCGGAGGCTGAGCTCCCGGAAGCTCCGTGGTCCAGTTGCTCCGCCCTGGGGGCTGCGGGTCCGGCGCCGGGTACAGTGCATCACCCAGCCCTGCAGTCAGAGCGGAGGCTGAGCTCCCGGAAGCTCTGTGGTCCAGATGCTCCGCCCTGGGGACTGCGGGTCCGGCGCCGGGTACAGTGTATCACCCAGCCCTGCAGTCAGAGCGGAGGCTGAGCTCCCGGAAGCTCTGTGGTCCAGTTGCTCCGCCCTGGGGGCTGCGGGTCTGGCGCCGGATACAGTGTATCACCCAGCCCTGCAGTCAGAGCGGAGGCTGAGCTCCCGGAAGCTCTGTGGTCCAGTTGCTCCGCCCTGGGGGCTGCGGGTCCGGCGCCGGGTACAGTGTATCACCCAGCCCTGCAGTCAGAGCGGAGGCTGAGCTCCCGGAAGCTCTGTGGTCCAGTTGCTCCGCCCTGGGGGCTGCGGGTCCGGCGCCGGGTACAGTGTATCACCCAGCCCTGCAGTCAGAGCGGAGGCTGAGCTCCCGGAAGCTCTGTGGTCCAGTTGCTCCGCCCTGGGGGCTGCGGATCCGGCGCTGGGAACAGTGTACGACCGTGCAGAATGGTGCTTTCTCGGACCTGGCTTGAGGAATGAGGTTTCTCTCTCTCGTCTCACTGCGTGTGTGCGTGTGCGTGCGTGTGTGCGTGTGCGTGTGCGTGTGCGTGCGGCAAACTGTGTCGCAGAAAGTGCGACGCTACATTTGATATCGCGACAATTCCTTATCATTTGTTTCGATTGACATTGTTCTTGGCGAGCCTACTGATGCATCCACTTGGCTGCTTTCACTTTAATCAAAGATACACTCCATATATCTTTGTATGTTGTAGTTCGAGTTTGTTTTTTTCCAAAATAATTCTCTAATCATGATTTTGTTGTGATATATTTTTGTTTTATGTTTTAGTACGGGAATACAACTCCAGAGCAGTCTCTAAATAGCTGATTTATTCACACTCCTCTTTCTCCTGGTTTTATCAGCCAATATCACTGATCTTATTTCACTCGAATGAAATTTGTGGCGTCTTCGATTTACCGTAACAATCTCCTGTCTCCTCGAGCAACAGTTCCGAACCCATAACTTCCCTCCTATTACTTTCGCCATGTTCGCTGGTCGATCAGTCCTAATAACAAAATCGCATCACGCCCATATAAAGGATCATATTATCATATATACTGTCATATTTTGAATTGTAATTCTAAGGGATTTAATTTATAAGGGCACCCCCTTATATACCACACCTACGGCTAAATTAATACAGTATGAGTGTTACAATTATGAGAAAACCATCTCTATTTCACTTCGAATAGATTTAACTTAAACATACTCATATACTTTCTTGGTGACAATTTTTTATTTATATATATATTTATAAAATATATAAATAAAAAAATATATAAATATATAATTATATATATATATATATATTTATATATATTTGTAATTTATTCTAATTACGAATTGCATGTTGTAGATTTTAGAGTCGCACGGTTCAATGATCAAATTTTTGAATCTTTGGAAAAGTTCAACAGAAAGAAGTTTGACCCTCTTTGTTGAGGTCGCTTTGATGCCTAATCGCTCATCTAGAACACGCTTATTGTTGGTGAAACGCGTGAAAACACTGTTGAACAATAGATCCGCGTCGATGCGACGTCGGTTGAGGATGGGCATGGTCTCCGATCTGGTCTGTGAAAGGGAATTATGCATTTCGTGCTCGCCGGGATTACTCCGACCCCTGACCCGGGTATCTCGGCATCGCCGGCGCCGCGGATGACGGGGAGGGGAGTTCGCGCGGCTGATTGTATACAACACCCCCGCGTACCCGCTCTTTGGTTCCGCTGCAGCTGCATCCTCTGCGAGAGAAACCACTGCATGGGAGTGGAGCGAGAAATTACACGGTGCAACTTTCATTCTAGGATCACCGTCATAACGTATTCTGAATGTAGAGTAGCTAGGATACTATAGCGTTGTTTGCACTGTATCTAGAATAACGTTATTTTCACCGCAAGGATGCGATAACTCCTAGAAACAATTTTTCTAAAAGAAAATTTGTTTTAAAAACACAGATTTCATTGCGGAATGTTCTTAATCAGTTGATAGTACTAATCTACCATCCGCAACCTCATCTCGAAATCTAAAAGCAGCTGATGGTTGGTTGTTCCAAATTCTTATGTAGAAACTATTATAAAGAGCAATTGTTTTTTGGTTGTAAACTGTATTTTTACCTGCTATATTAATACAACATTTCATGGAATAGAACCAAACTATAAAGTTTAATTTAATATAGGTCATTTGTCCATTATCCGTGATATATCGCCCATAAATGAGAACAGATTAACTGCTAGTAAAAGGCCGGAACTCACGGAGACTGCGACGACGAAAGTAAAGAGCAAAACCTGGCACGCCCACCGCGACCGCTGTGTTGTTTTCGATGGGCGTAGTTTCGACGATTTCCAGCACAACAAAATCAACCACGTATCCCCTATCACCTTCAATCTGTCGATCGTTACTGAATCCCGTTTTTCTATCGGTTTCCAATGAAGAATGTGGGTCAAGTGGACGCACGAAACTAAGCAAACCGGTGACAGATCCCCATCAGGGGGAAAGAGCTCATCAACCGCCGTGCCGCAGTCCGCTCGAGATAGCATCGCAGGTCGCAGGTGGGCGGCCGAGTGTGTTGTTGGCCCAGCGCTGATCTCCGGCCAGTCCCGAGCCTTCATCGTCCACTTTCAATTTTAATCCTATAATTTCCGCTTTATGTGTCGAAATACTTTATTTTGCCTTTCATTTCACATTTATTTGTTAGAGAATTAATAGTTCTATTGAAACGGAAGGTATAAGTTACGTTAGCTCATTTTACTTATTTTATGTTTATTACATAGTTTCTAGGTTATTTAAAAGTAAAAAGAACTAAAAATATTTGCTAATTGTTTAAAGTTAGGAGATGCGGGGCAAACCTGCGTACTGTCAGAGTGTGAACCGATGTCAGTTCAGGTCGCGGACTATGAGTACTTGTAAAGAATTAAAGAATACAAGGGCGACCACGGCAATTTTCGCAGTTATGAAACTTATCGGTCAATATCCAGGTTTACATCATATTTACCCAGGCATTGTTGTTAATAATCGACATATACTTAATAAAAAAATATACTAGCGAATTTTTTGGAACCTGAACGCCTCCTACAGTTAGTTCTGAAATGATTGTCTACAATTTAGGTGCCATTAAAAAGAGCGCCGTCAAATTTAGCGAGAAACAAATTTTATGAAGATCAGGCATTCCTCCATAAGATTTAGCATTGGATTAGAAACTTTAGGAATTGCTGACTATAATACGCATTGTTTTTTCAGAAGACCATCTATAAAAAAGAAAAAACGAAAGCCTAAAAGCTGCCGGAGAAGCAAAACGCGAGTCCACTATTGATGGCTACCGTTACCGTGGATAAATTTCGAATAAAATATTAAAATTTCACTAGGATGTATAAAAGAAAAGAGCGAAACACGATTATTTTTTCTTCTATCTTAAAAAATAAGAACCCTGGTATGACTTTCGCACCCGGGGAGCGCACGCACAGGCGCCGGACGTGTGGCCCAGTTGCCGCTCTGGATGGATGGCATTGCTCCTTTCACTGTAAGTTTTCACGGATAATCCGGCAAGGATCGCAGACGATAGGCACGCGCGTCCCGCCCGCCTGACAATGAGCTCCAGATCACCGCCGGCTCCGACCATCGGTCCGGATGTGGCTCACGGCTCACACTCCCGCGCCTGTCAATCACACTGTCGACATGTCAATCTGCACATTCTGGCCCTTCTCCGCCACTCTCAGGGCGGACGTCCTTCCGAGGTCGGAGGAGCTCGGGTATGTTAAGCTTTCACTACCAAAATGTAGATTCTGTAGGTGTTTAGCACCAAATATACAACAAAAACCCCGTCGAACGGTAGCAGGAGCTACTAGGGCGTAGACCCGAACAGACAACGAGTCAAAGCGCCATGAGCGCAGAAACTTGAAAAAATGTGGGCAAGAACCCACAGGCAACCGACCTACAAAAGCACCAATTATGTAAATGTAGATTTGTCAAATCAAACCAATTTCATTGAAATTTTGGTTTTGATGTATTGTGATCACCAAAGTGTTACTAAAGTGAAGATACTATACTGAAGGTGTCATTGGTTTTTATACAAATACCTTTGTTTACACCTTTAGAAAATATGAATTCCCAGTATAATTAGTTTCATCTTATCTTTAGTTCTACATTTACCTTGAAATCTGACCATCGGAAGAGCTTAGTACTTGGTCACTTCAATGAAAACCCTCACCTGGCAGACGCCCTAGATTTGCCGTTGGGAGTGTTCTCCTAGGTAGGGAGATTAATCGTACGTGCTGGAGAGGGTATCGTGAAGTGCAGTCATTGATTTTTGGACTTTGGAGCTAATCAAATAGAGACTAAATCGTCAAGGAGCAACACAGAGTAAGTGGCTTTCTCCGTGTTCTCTGAGATCGCCACCTTGTAGGCGATGAGACATCGTCATCCATAAGATGAGTTGGACCACTTTATCAGGATGTATTGTATATCTATCGGTTGATATAAAATATCCCTCCAGCAAGTTGTGTACAATATCCCTCCAGCCCAGGAAGTTGTGTATACCCTCCTCATTCCCAATCCACAACTATGTTATGATGTGTCTACAATTACTCATATAATTTACTGACGGAGGGAAAAGAATATTTGTTTCCAAATTTAATATAAAAAAACCATATGGCAAGTAGTAATATTTTATTATTAATGGCATTGAGAATAGGATGAAAATGTTATCGTGAATAAATAAGGTTTGTATTCCGTTATAATAATATTTTGAAGTTATTGGCTCGTCTTTGAAGAACAGTTCAACAAAGTAAAAGCTTTAACTGGGCTATCCGTTAATCTATGTTTGCGTCCTACGATTGTAATGTACATTATTGATAACAATCATGGGAGAAAATCAGCGCCCAGTAAGCATTGCTGCTACATCGTTAGTTGATTTTCTACCGACGCATCTTCTCGCCATTAATTGACTCAAGCCTCTGCATATTTCATGCATCCTCGTCAATGTTGACTTATTATTTACGGCCAGAAAGGTTGGGTTTTCTCGGAGGAAAGTGTGCCAATTACTCAGCATGCCGCATTACTCTGACCGGTCTCGACTGTCTTCAACTTGAAACTTGAACTCCACGATATCGCCGGCCCCAGGCCTGTCTATGACGCGGATGCGATCTGCTCTCTAGCCGAGCACAATAAGGTCATTTCCTCGACTGCATTCAATCACGAAGAATAACAGAAGAAGTGGTGCCTGCCTCCAGAATTGCTCAACATCTGTTTTTGTATTTTCATTTCATAGATGGTTTTATGTTCATTTTAATTTGGAACTAATCTTAGTTTACTAGTCTTAGTTTTTATTAAGGAGCCGACGTTCCTGTTATCACTCTTTAGTCGAGTAAAATTAACACAAAAACCAGCTCGACCTAGAAGTAGTTGCAATAAAAATTGGAATGGTTGTTTTTAATGGGGAAAGTGCGATTAACACGATCGAACATATTTTACTCATGTATGACCCTGGGTTTAACCGCTATATTTAAAAATAAGCGGCCATCTAGGATTTCATGCAAACATTTACTAAATCCTCTACTGTTTGGAAACCAATTAACCCAAAAGGTCAACAATTTTACTAAAATGTTCCCAGTGAAAAAGGCATTCATATAAATACATATAAATCTTGATTACTTATTCATTTCTTAGGAAAATAGTAACTTAAACTTTTAAATCTGCGAAAAATTTATTGTACTTTTACAGTTATTATGCATTTATACATTAAATTTTAGTTTTTGTTTTTGAACCATTATATTCATTTTAAAGAGCGATAAATTTTCTACAGAATCAGTCTGTTAATATGGCCTTCCAGCCATTTTAGAGTGGAACGGGGGCAAATTAAATACTTCTTTTAAGGACAATTAGACCATAGTAAAGATCTATAATGTTACAATCTTACAAACTTCTGACCACTAGGGCAATTGCAATATAGAGGTAATTTACTGTACCTAGGTGAAAAATGTACGATAAACACGACGAAACAAAGTCTACTCATGTACGACCCTGAGTTTAGCCGCCATCTTGAAAAATAGGCGGCCATCTTGAATTTCATGCAAACATTTACTAAATCCTCTACTGTATGGAAACCAATTAACCTAAAAGGTCAACATTTTTACTAAAATGTTCTCAGTAAACCACGCTTTCATATAAATACGTATATATCTGATTATTTATTAATTTCCTAGAAAAATAGTAGCCTAACTTAAACATTGAAATTTGCGAAAAAATTATCTTAGTTTTACTATAATTATGCATTTATACATTATTTATTATTTATTTACTAGCAGCCTGCGTCACTTCGTGACTTTTACGTTTTGGTTTCATGTTGGTTAGTTATGAAGTTCCGTAGCGTAAAAGACCGTTCAATGAGGAAGTGTGTGGTTTGTCGTGTTTTTTCTAGATAAATTCACTGCGTTTTTTTTTAAATAAAATTACCCGTAGTTGAACTTTTAATCAAAGTAAACTTTTAAAATTAACCTATTGCTTAAGATTTGAAACTTTAATATGGATAAGAAATTCCTCACAGAATTTTCGGAGTTCATTAATTTAACCTCCTTGAAAGTGTCCATGAATATAACGTTATGCTGATTGTAATCACTGAAATATCCTTCGCATTCCAAGTACGTTGAAATATGCACCAATTGTTTGAAAGACCCACTTCATGAGCTCCTAAGAAGTTACATTTGTTCCTTTTTTAAGTTTCCTTTTTAGAAAATAAATACTATAAAATAAATACTATATATGAATTAAATACCTTACCTTATGCTATGCTATTAAATTAATTACCTTACGCTATGCAAAATAAAACTATTATAATTTACTAGTATGGCATGAGGCGGGCTATTATTTGAAATAACTATACAACCCTGCCCTACCATTCTCAATGTGTCCTTGTTCCTTATAGACTTCTAGGTATAACCCTATTTTTACTCGACTACTTCTCTTACATAAATGTGAACCAAGCATGGGCGGATTTGTGGGGGTGCCAGGGGGTGCCCGGCACCAAGATGCAGATTGTTGGCAAATTCAACTCTGATTTTCATCCTTAAAATACATTCAAAAAGTATTTAGTTTAATATTTACAAATTTTCTCGTTATTTCGCTCAAGATTTTGCTGTGGAGTGACCTTCACTTTACACTGAGTCAATTTCGGTGTAGACCCTACAACACTTTACTGGCAGGCAGTGACTTGACAGTAATTACCTTGTCCGTCGGAAAGATTATGCGAGAGGTGAAAAAACTCGATAGTATTGATATTTTAAATTAAAAAACTACGATACTCGCGCTTAAAAAAACTCGGGCAGGCTTACACTCCAACTTTAATATTGGTAACGTGAAACTAAATTTGTTTTTGTATATAACTCGATAATTTTTATGTTTATTGAAAATCTAGTCCATTTTAAATATTAAAGAGGTACCTGATTAAAAACCCACTCAGATTTAATATTTCGCCTGATAACTGTGAGATTTGGCTCGTATTTACTTTCTTTCACTTGTTAATATTCTTAAACAGGAGATAACTTTCTACATTAGGATTACTTTTGGTCTGCGCAGTAACCAGCATACAAACAGATTAGGCATCTTTCATAGGCTGCTTCAATTGCATAGCAAACATTACTACAGTTGCTCGTCCATTAGACGCCACCAAACGGGGAGATAAATCATGGAGAGGCAGCGAGTGTGGAGGAGCCGCGGGCGCCAGGCGTTCGCCGAGAGAGAGGTACGAAAGTGGCTGGCTCAGTGAACGTCGACGTTTACGGACTTGGCTGTCATCAACTCGGCCAACCACCGTGAACTCGGCTGCTGTGGACGGTTATGGCTACCCTAGTGGCCTTGACACTTATGGTCAAGTAATTTCATAAAGGAGATTTTATCATAGATTTGGTTGTGGGTGTTAGATAAAAGTGTCAATCACTTGTAAAATACAGTAAAATGTTATGGCTCCCCTGTCTGTACTGAGAAAATGTGAGTCGACTAATACAACTCAAGGAACAAAGAATTTTTCAATCTTAATCACGGGGGTTGTAACTTAGTCTTTGTCTTTTCAGGGATTTTCCGTCATTCGCGGAAAAGAGGTTCGTCGAGAATTAATCGAAAGAAAAAGTGCTGGAATGTCTTTTGCCCACAGCACAAGCTTCAGCAGAAAGCCAACATGTCTTCTGACTGAACGAAATACACTGTTAAGCCTGGTGAAAAATTAGCCTACTAATGATCATTATCGTACCCCTCCCACCAAGCTTAACGGTGTATTAAGCCTTACCTGAAAAGCAAACCCTAGGAAGAAATCCGAGAAGCCCTCTTAATTAAAACTTCAGAATCTTCAGCGATCGCAAGATCGCTTTCCTGGGGTAAATTGTATTGCGTCGAATTTTTTTAGGATGTATTAAGCCTTAACTGAAAAACATACCCAAGGAAGAAACCCGAGATGCCCTCTTAAAACTTCAGAATCTTCAGCGATCGCAATCTCTCTCTCCTGGTGAGGTAAGTTGTCTTGCGTCGAGTTTTTTTTAGGTTTTTATCTTCTCCGGTATGAGATGCCGGGAAAGTTGTCATGCCAATATAGTTATATTTTTTGCTGACATTTTTAAGATCATAAAGAGGCCTTAAAAACGTACAGCTTGAATACTAAATATAAATCCAGAGGTCCGTAACAAATTGAGTAAACTGTCAACTCTTTCAGTGCCAACAGAACTATCTTGGACCCATGGATCAAACCTTTGTATCAGCACGTATGATGAACTTTCCTCACCGGTACATTCCCACGCCATCACACAGAGGACGTGTGGACGGGTGACGTTCCCTCACTGTCAAGCGACAATAGTGCGCGTTAGCCACAGCACGGGCTCCAGTAACCGCAGAGGGGCGCTGTCACCGTGTGGGCAGTTGCATGATTATTAATCAGTTTGTGGCGTGCGCACGCGTGCGGCAGGAACTGGGCCGCCCCGGAGATGTTCCGCCCCATCGCCCGCGAACGTCGCAGGCGCGTGTCCAATAACTGATTCATTACAGGAGGACTGCGAGCGGAATTTGGGTCATCTTTCACTGATTTCTCTATAACTACGTGCGAGCAAGGCTGCTTCGCTCAAATTTTTTAAAGAGACTTTATCTCAGAATCTGTAAGTTTTTTAAGTTCTTTTAATAAGTAGACTAAAACATGAATCCGTGCAAATCAATGTCACTCAGAAATATATTTCCATAAAACAGTAGTACATTACCGTTCACTATATATTTTATATCCCCTCAGAAAAAAGAAGGATCCAGCAGACTTTTTCTGTCCAATATTTTTAAATTTCAAATCCAGCCAAAAGTAGGACGTACATTCAAACAACCTGACTTGCTAATACTCTACTCTGTTTTAGATGGTCCGGTTGGAGCAGGAATGGCTGTCTTTCTGACAACAAGATAACCATCAGTTCAATCGAAATGAGAACGTTGTCCAAGGCGTGAAAATGTGGTAGAAAGTAAAGTGATTAAAGGATGCAGCAGCAGCGGGTGGCTCTGGTGGACTGGTAGGTGACCTAGAGGCCGGCTAGCGGTCGCGGACTAGTCGATGATGACAGGTTAGCGGCTGCGTGGGGACGGAACCTGCGTCGTGACGTCACCAAGGCCGTTCCTGCTCCAGGGCCAGGCAAGCTAGGAATACGTCGGCCCTCTACAACATACTAATCAAGTGTATTTGGGTTTGGAAGCAAGCTGGCCAAGTTGGTCCTTAGCTGATGAGTTTAGTTGGCTGTAGCCACATTTGAACGCTCTTACATCACATAGCAGACGGACATCTCACTTGATGTAGAGCACGTGTCCTGAAGAGGTCAGGTGCTACAAATAACCACTCCTACTGGCGTTTCTTCTAGTTTTAGAGTAATAGGTCATTAGATCTAAACGTCGAATCTCGCAAACATGCATTTTATTCTGATTTTGTTTATATATTTTGTTAGCATCTCTTAGAGCAGTTTAAATTCAGTTGAAACCCTGAAAACACTGTGCAACTCCCATAGTACTGGAAAAACTCCCAAATTCAGGTCTTTTTACTTTTTATAAAATCACCCTTAAGGAAGCAATTTACTTAACCTAAACCATTTATCGAGTTAAAGTAGACAAAAACTGCCACAATTTGAAGCCAAGTTGAGTTCTCTAAGTTTAGCGGTTGCGGAGATATAGCTAGTCAACGATAGGAAATTTGCATGCAATATTTATTCTTTAATTTATTTACAATTATCTGTGACGCCCTTACCTACGAGGACCACCAAGAGGTGGGGGGGGGGGGGCAACGGGGACAGTTTTCCCCAGGCCCCCGGCTTCCAGGGG
The DNA here is from genome assembly GCA_035578135.1 of Flexamia atlantica. Lineage (NCBI taxonomy): Eukaryota > Metazoa > Arthropoda > Insecta > Hemiptera > Cicadellidae > Flexamia > Flexamia atlantica. Next base: position 7,764,547 of record JAQJVK010000006.1, on the reverse strand, counting down.
ACCTCGAGGGGCCCCGGTCCCGCGGGAATTATACATGTTTGTATGAGTACTGGAATACCGCTGCAGCGGGCAGTTGAAATTTTTGAAGAAAAAAGCATTCTCACATTCAGGAAACAAATATTTAATAAAATCAATTGGTTTTAAGAAGATTATAGTGAGCAGATCTTCCCGGGCTAGCCAATCGGAGAAATGATTTTTGAGTTTTATTTTGACTGGCACCATAATTCACTCGGTCCTTATCCCTAAGCTCAGTGTTTCCCACTCGATATTTATTCGCAGCCACAGCGTCACGTTGTTTCGTCTGCCGTGTGTTGAGAGATTGTAGCTGTTAATGTTTTATACTGCTTACTGCTTGTAGTGGATGATGAATAATTGTGTTTGATATGCAGTAAAGCAATAGTGAACAGTGAATCAAGCCTTTTTTTTCAACACTGCAGAAGCTTTGTGAAAACCTAACCCAAAAGATCTAGACTGTGGCGAATGAAGCTAAGAATTAAGAATATACCAGAAAACAGTTAATGGTGGTGCAACAAAATTAAATAGAATTGTGAATTAAGCTTTAAAGATCATTTATCAAATATCTGATAAAAGACTTCAACCTGGGTTTCCTCAAAGTGTTGCCTTAAGACTCATGATAGTTTTGTCAGTGCCGTTTTCCTCTGGGGAACGTGCCTTCAGTAAGATGGCTTTAATAAAAATAAGCTACGTTACACAACGGCCAAAAATCGTTAAAAACACTAATAATATTACGTATTGGACATTTTTGTGTTAAATCGATCAACTTTGATGATGTTATCAATTATTTTGCAATAGCTACGACCAGGAAAGGAATTATTTATTTATAGGTTTAGACCATAACTTTCTTTATGATATTATAAAGTTAAGTAAGGTCAGGTCTAATGTATTTTACATGTTCTTTTTACTTGAATCATAAACACGCAATGATTCGTTATGATATTAATTTTAACAAACTGCAATGAATATAATATTATGTTATGTTATTTCAAGGTCGACGTAAAAAAAACTTTCTGTACACAAATATTATATTGGTTTGTACTAACTCTCATATAAATTATTTATCTTAGGCTAAATTAGTTATTTACCTTTATTATACCTTTTAACATCAAAATGAATAAATTAGTTTGCAATGAGTACAATAGTTATCCTTCAAATTATTATCGGAGCACAGCACAAATTTAAGTTTAATTAATCCAAATTTTCGTATTAAAAAAAATGTGTTTGGTATTCGACATGACAGCAAGGGCCCCCACCAGAACTTTTGCCCCAGGCCCCTAATATCCTTGTGACGGCCCTGTTACATGCAGGAAGCTGCCTGGGCTGAAGACTTATCAAGTATAACCTTAAATCTAAATCACAAATATCTTAAACCTAAAAATCAATGTAAACAAAAACGTTATCTTGAAAATGAGGCACTTCCGGTGGTCAAACTGAGGTAAACTTTTAGTATGCACGTAAAATAGAAAACGCAGGATATCCTTTCTAGCGATTTTTCCCGGTCGGGGAAGGTGGTTCTTTGTCATATTGTCTACTATATATTTGTCAACTATCACTCACCTATAATCGCACAGCCCAAACTACTTGATCCCAAACCTTGAAACCAGGGGTGGACTGGGAAGAAAAAAAGGCCCTGGCATCCTTCTGGCAACCGGCCCTAGACATGAAAGAAGGGGGCACCCTTCCGGGGGGGCTGGGGGGGTCCTCGAGGGGGCCGCGCAGTAATCCGGGCTTAGGGCCGCAGAGGATGTAATTCTGGCACTGGTGCCTGGTGTGCGGCCTCTGTTTCTCAGTAACTTTTATGAAACAATTACAGTAATTGGATGGGCCATCGACCAAATAAATCCACAAGGGCCGGCCTCAGCTCAAAAACATAAGAGGCTGATTTTTATTTTGGTTAAGGCCCACTTTTTTAATCCACTGGCCCTTTTCTGACCTAAAGAGGCCGGCCCTTCTGGCATTTGCCCGAATGCCCAAATGGCCAGTCCGCCCTTGCTTGAAACTTTGCATGACGTTGCTCTCAGGCAAAGGCATACACTAAGAACGGATTTTTAAAAATTCCCTCAGGGCTACGCCCTGTGATACATCAAAGTTTCAATATTAAAGTATAGAGAAGCTCATTTAGTTGTCATGGCAACCTTGTCTTTAAATCATGAATCCAAGGAAGTTTTTCTGTTTTCCACGGGTAAAACCGTGTTGAGCAGTTAGTTCCTTTATGAAAGTAAAAATTACTTTTCAACAATAATTTTAATGATCCAGCTGAATTAAGGGATAGTGGAGAGGGAATAGAAAAAAAAAACCTTTTTCAATCGCCTTTTTGTATTGAACAAACAAACGATTTGAAAACAATTGTTTATTTACCAAAATAATGAATGATCGTACAAATCTCCCATGTTAAACTATTAGGCCTATACTGGGAAACAGGGGTCAGGCATTCTTTCACACAACGGTCAAAGACATAGTTTAGGAATTATTCAAATTTTTCTAGTGAAAATTATTTAAAATACTAAGGTTTAAAAAACTAACAAGAGTTAAGGAAGGGGAATCTTCCTGTAGCTGAGACGATAGCCTACAATGCTAAGCAAACATTATAAACTGTAGTTCCATATTCACTAGAGTAAGATCTTTGAAAATTGCTCTGCTGCTAGTTTCACTATAGATCATTTAGTACTTTGCAGAATGTCGAGCAGATCTGTCGCCGTCGGAATGCAGGCCAGGCACGTCTAGTCTAGCATCCAGCATCCGCGGTCGACCGACTTGACTTGCCCTGCCACTTTCTAGAGAGGTCAATCAATGATAGTTTTATGATTATTGTTGACAATACGTTTTGTCTGCCTGTTTATGGCGACTGAGGAGTCTCAACTTTTTTATTCCAAACGAAAGAACATTGAAACTTGGAGGTGTACCATAGAGCGTATAGCCCTGAGCCCTGATGTCTACGCCCTAAGAGGAACGTCCATGCAAATGTTCAAGGTTTAGGTCAAGTGGTTTGGGCTGAGCGATTATAGGTGAGTGGTATTTGACAAATACAGTATATAGTAGATTACTTAATGGAACTTTTTGTACCGAAATTGTGGGCGTTTGGCAAGACGGAGGATGATGAGAGAGGGCTCAAATTGAAGGTCTAGATTCCAGGGAGTCGGGAAAATACTGAAATTTCTTGGAATCCGCCAGAAAATGAGAAATGTTGCAAAATCGCTGTCATTTAAAAACATTGTAATCTAAAACTTGATCCCAGGGACTCGGGGAAAATATAGTAAAATTACTTGAAGTTTACGAGAAAATGAAAAATAACATATTTGCCTTTTAAAAAGCATTGGGCTCTAAAAACGTCTGCTTTGTTTACATAACACACGTGTTGCTGATATGTTCAAAGCCATATCACAGTCTAAGAAAAGAAAAAAAATGTCGTAGACTGTGGCCATATACTAGATATTGACATAATATGGTGGGTCTTAAAGCCAGTTTAATAAAAATGTATTTCGTACTTCTTCCATATCTGGCTGGGTATTATTTAATAAGATACGTTTAAGAAACATCACTAAACTTTATTAATATTACTGAGTAGGCACAATTACCACATTCGATCTTAGCGTCCGCGTCCATCGTTAGAGAGAGCGAGCCACCGGCAGGGGTTCACAGACCCAATAGCCAGGCCGTCTAGATTCATGTTAGTCAATAAACTAATACTATACAACACTACTATAATAAAGAAGGATTACTTTAGTTAAAATTTTCTCTTATGATTGTGTGCTATCTACCCCTTCAAGCCACTAGTATTTTATATGGCCTGTTTCTGTTGGTTAGCGAGATATTCCTTCTTCTTTTACAAATTTACATGATTCACCCATCATTAAGGCCTTGAGGTCTGGCTAGTTAAAAATATCGATTCAAAACTTTACTAAGGACCCTTTGGGCGACCACTTCGATTTCGGAATTTATTATTATTTTATATTACAGTGAGGAGTAAAAATCAAAACCTGAATATTATTTGGTCGAATTTCAACCACTAGGTGATCTGTAGTAGTAACAGTTAATTATTGAATCTAATAATGTTTTTAGACCGTTCTGAGAGGCCGTTCTTAGTTAATAAACTGTTTTAGTTTGTGTGACTAGTGTTTGCTCATCTACTGAACTATAAATAAACAGATATAAACAAGTTTTTTGCTGATGCAAATGTTTAACTAGAGAAATTAAGTACAGCAAAACTGTGTGAAAGTATGAAAAAAAAACATCCGGTAAATGGATGCAGCTTTGATATCGTGCTAGCTTCTCTCAGCCCCGGATAAGACGACAGGACTCGCCCTCTGCGCGCTGAGACGGCTTGCCGGGCAACTCTGGCTGTTGGTTAGCTGAGGTTAGCAACGCCCTATAGACCTCAACACTCAATACACAGCTAAGGGAAGCGAAATAAGCCTGTCGCCTCTGATGCGTTGATATAGGACAGCCGATGAACTTAGAAGTTGCGTACCTGATAAAGATGTGGAATAGGCCAACAGCACTCACAAAAATGCTGCATACGAACTATATGTATAGACCGGGAGCTGGGAAGTCAAAAATTACGTTATAAGGTGCACATGTAAAAGCTATACCGTTTTGAAGAGGTATTGTGGGAGGTGCCAAAAATGGGTTTTTGAGCCCTCAATCTAGGGGCTTTCTCCAAGGTGGACCAACTTGAAAGTAACCCATAAAAATGGGTTTTTGCAATTATCATGTAGAACAATTTAAATGATCAAATTTTAGTTCACACCATTAAATTCAGCTTAAAAAACAAACAATTTGGTATGTTGAATCATTGCTCTACGTTCATTGGTTACCGAGATACTGAGGGTGATGAACTCAAAACGTCGTCCTATGTTAACCATATGGGAAATAAATAAAATCGTATAACTCGCTTATGTCTCAAAATATCTTGATGAAACTTGATAGGTGGCTTCATTTAGTTAAGAACTATTGTATAATAGCCTGAAATCCCCCATTTTTGTACTTCCTTGGCAGTAAACTTGCACACATTTTCCCCATGTTCCTACTGGGAGAAAAAAAGCCTATATCATCCTTATTTTTTTAACATATAATGATAAAACTTGGCGAGGTTTATTGGATATTGACCTAAAACCATCCAATTTTTACATACCTATTGCAACAAACCTGCAAACTTCATCCCCATGTTATTCTTGTGAAGAATACAAAAAAGTGACATTCAAGTTTGTCCACCTTGGAGAAAGCCCACAGATTGAGGGCTCACAAACCCATTTTTGGAACCCCCAGGATGCTCCTTCAAAATGGCACAGCTTTTACATGTGCACCTTATAACGTAATTTTTTACCTTCCAGCTCCCGGTAATAGTTTCTGTATTTATTTTTTAATATTCCCAAAAAGTTAAGTTCCTGAAGTTCCTGTGACCACCCTTCCCAAGTGTGAATGGGGAACTATGGAATTTCCGCACCCTTCGCGAAGGTATTGTTGACATTTTTACCTCTGCACCGGACCTTTCATACAAGTGCTCTATTTAGTTGCAAACCACTCGTAAGGATTCAGAACTAACTCGTGTGGAGTAGGAAGTTAGGGAAGGTGGTATTGTGGTATAGGGTAGGCGAGGCTTTCCCGTCGCGGATGAAATGAAACTCCAAGCACAGGAAGAGACTGGCGCCTGTAAGGGTCAATCTGGAGTTAGGATGAGGTTTGGGTTTCAGATGAATTGGGACTCGGATGAAATTGGATGGTATGGATTATGCGACTGCTTCTGGGCCCGAGAGCGAGAGAGGCAGCCGCACACGTGATCGCTCCGAGACAGCTAGCTTCTCCGCTCCTCCCATGTAATTGTTGTCGTGACATTTTCGGATATTCAGGTCGCAGTTTTTTTGGAGAGGGGACATTGCGAGTTAGGTTTAATCCGTATGAATGGACAGTAGGAATTTAAAAGCGGCCTTAATAGCTTCAATCGGTTGGTATTTTTAAAGGGAAAATTTATGAACACTGAACATAGAATCTTGTAAATTGTTACACTCTTTCAAAGCTTAAAGCGTATAATCGTAATGAAAAGAAAAAATCGAATTTTTAAACTCATAACACATACTTAAATGTCCCGTGGCCATTCAAATGGAACTGATTCTTACATTCCAATGTACCCACAACAAATTCGACAGCCTCTTTGGACCGCCCAATCTCAACAAAACGACGCTGCTCCAAGGTATAATTTATTATAACCATAGGTCTGAAGAATGCGGGTGAAGCAATTTGGAGGATTCCGTTTTGTGGGCGAATTTCGCCACGCTGATAGAATCTTTAGATAGATTATTTAACTTTGAAGGAATTATAGAGCGGTTAAAATTGTGGAGGTGTAAATTGTATCGGTTCCCCTAGTATGTAGGTGAAGGTCAGCTAACAGTTCCCGCTCTGCCCATCCATCGTCTGCTCGCAATGTCTCGGGCCTCTTCATCTCGGTAATCGAGGCGTTCCTCTCTGCATGATTAACCTTCGAATGTTTGTTTAGTTCTGCTTCAACGATCAGACACACTCCTCCACCCTCCCCTTTAAACCATCGAGGAGTAATTTAAAAGGTAATTCCTTAGTTTGTGTCCTTCAAGGTGATCACCAATATCATTGTATAAATTAAAGGACGTAATTTTGGATATAAATCTTTCCGATGTGTTGTTTAAAATTAGGTAAAAATTTTAATTGCCAACTTTTGATACCATCTGCCGGTTATATGGAGAGTTCAATTTAACTGTCATAGGCCCTACATATAATTTTAAATGTAAGGACCTTGGAGCAAGGCAGGAAAGCCTCTCTCGAACCTCTGAAATGTCTAATTTCCCTTACGTCTAATGCTTAAGCTCACCATGCAGAGGCTCAAGTGTATGTCGATAAGAATAGGGCATTGGAGGGGCATGATAAGTCAGTCTGACATGCACAGGCCATGGTCACCCTATTATAGAGAATTTGGGCCAGAGCTCTCTTCCATTTCAGCCTACTAGCCAACATGGCATTTATGTACTGTATATGCAGGAACGCGATTATTGCCATGTTGTATTGGCTTTACATTTTCATTTGAAAAAGAAAATATCTCATTACAGATCGTGACCATCCTTTATAAAATTAGTTTTACTCGACATTGGCAAATAAAAAATCCTCGAAAAATCCAAAGATCATAAACTTTTCCGAAATGAACTCCAAACAACTTTATTTCATCTGTAGATAAATTTATCTTTTAGGTAAACTCATCAGTCCATGTAAACCATAAATCGTCCCTAAACGAGCAAATGTTAAAGCATACCAACTATCTCGAGGTTTTTTATATTACCTACTATATCATTGTAATGATATTATGCTCCGTTGAAAAAAAAACATTAATCTGAATGATAAAATTAAAAGAACTTGATCAACTGTATGCAATGCAAACTTACTTTATCCTACTTTCACTTCATTTAGGTTCAAAAAGTGCTAGTGAAATTGAAAGTACACCTGTTAGGGGCATAGCAACGGAGGGGGTATAAACAGGATGGACGATGAGAGTCAAGTGGCTCAAGTGCAAAAACTGGACCACACCAAACCGGCGCAGCGAGTCCCTGTCTCCGGAGCGGCCATCTGCCGACACCGACATGACACGGAGCCGGCTCGGCGCGGGGTCGTCCAGGAGCGGCCATCTGCCGACACCGACATGACACGGAGCCGGCTCGGCGCGGGGTCGTCCAGGAGCGGCCATCTGCCGACACCGACATGACACGGAGCCGGCTCGGCGTGGGGTCGTCCAGGAGCGGCCATCTGCCGACACCGACATGACACGGAGCCGGCTCGGCGCGGGGTCGTCCAGGAGCGGCCATCTGCCGACACCGACATGACACGGAGCCGGCTCGGCGCGGGGTCGTCCAGGAGCGGCCATCTGCCGACACCGACACGGAGCCGGCTCGGCGCGGGGTCGTCCAGGAGCGGCCATCTGCCGACACCGACATGACACGGAGCCGGCTCGGCGCGGGGTCATCCAGGAGCGGCCATCTGCCGACACCGACATGACACGGAGCCGGCTCGGCGCGGGGTCGTCCAGGAGCGGCCATCTGCCGACACCGACATGACACGGAGCCGGCTCGGCGCGGGGTCGTCCAGGAGCGGCCATCTGCCGACACCGACACGGAGCCGGCTCGGCGCGGGGTCGTCCAGGAGCGGCCATCTGCCAACACCGACATGACACGGAGCCGGCTCGGCCGCTCGGCGCGGGGTCGTCCAGGAGCGGCCATCTGCCGACACCGACACGGGGCCGGCTCGGCGCGGGGTCGTCCAGGAGCGGCCATCTGCCGACACCGACACGGAGCCGGCTCGGCGCGGGGTCGTCCAGGAGCGGCCATCTGCCGACACCGACACGGAGCCGGCTCGGCGCGGGGTCGTCCAGGAGCGGCCATCTGCCGACACCGACATGACACGGAGCCGGCTCGGCGCGGGGTCGTCCATGAGCGGCCATCTGCCGACACCGACATGACACGGAGCCGGCTCGGCGCGGGGTCGTCCATGAGCGGCCATCTGCCGACACCGACATGACACGGAGCCGGCTCGGCGCGGGGTCGTCCAGGAGCGCGAGCCCATCCGCTGGAGTGGAACTTGCTACTGATATGTTTGGCAACTCCAAACCAGTGTTGTACGACCAATGCCACCCATTCACAGCCAACCACCTCTCTCACAAGGCGTTAATGTTATTCATCGCTGGATTGCAAATGTTACGTTAATTGTAAGAAATCCTAAAAAACATAAATAATGCCTGTCTGAGCAGCGAATAATCAACTAATTTAGACGAATCCTTGAAACAAGTAGAATCAACGTGCCCGTAGAAGCATGCAAACATATTCTCCAGAAGAATAATATAGGAAGCGAATATGCGGGTTTGCTGCCAAAGAAATGCGAAAACAGGATATTTTAAGCGGTAATCCCATAAATCACAACTAAATGAGACCAATTTGTTGTTAGATATGTTTCGAAATAGCAAGCTTTACAATTTTATTTACATCCTATAAAGTAAACATAGGAAAGGACAGAATACGCAGGTTTGATGTCTCCGGAGTCTAAAACTTAGGGGATTTTCGACCATAATTAAGTAGATCTTTAGTTAGATGAAGCCACGCACCAAATTTTATCGAGTTATATCTATTTCCCATAAGATTAACATGGAAAATAAGTGAGCAAGTTTGATGCCATGAAAATTTTTTAAATGAAAGATTTTACGTCATAATCCAGATGAGGCCACATACCAGATGTTTGTAATATATCCTTAGAAACAAGTGAGGTATAACATTTGATTTATTGAATTCAACTGTGTAAACCAAGATTAGATTATTTTTATTTTTATTTTTTTTGTAAATAATAGATAATCCCCATTCGGGGTTTATGGATCACCCATCAACCTCTCGATGGTCCGATAGAGAGAGAGAGAAATCAACTTTATTAAAAATTGATAGCTGTCTGGAAACCCAGATGACCAACAGTTCCAGCATACACAAATAATTTTTTTTTATAATTTAAGTTGTATAAATTTAAAAATATAAAATAAAATTGTTAAAAAAATCTTAGGGATTAGTTGAGAATAGATGGTAATTTAAAATTTTGATGGAGTCTTTCACCACACTTATGACGATCTGATTTATTATTTTCAATGGGATTTTATGTATTTTTAAAGATTCTACGAAATATTTTGAAATGGCTCCTCGACTGCCGATAAATATACCTGTCACTTGCCAATCTTGAATTTCATATTTTTTAATTAAGTATGGAATGCAAGGTCCATAAATTTTTTTTCTTTTCTTCGTTGACTTCTTTAATTTGATCTTCCCTTCCTTCAGTTCTGATGGTGGGGTCAATAATCAGTGCTTTGTTTTTTCTTTTGTTTATAGCAACTACATATCTAATCTTCTGTTTGAGCCATCTGTTGAGGTGGCATTGACTTCTTCATATACTTCCCAGTTTTCTTTTTTGAAGGAATCAGCCAGAATTGATCTTACTTTATGGTGGGTGCCTTGCATTTCTCATCAGCTCCCCTTTTGGGCAAACTCCCAGGACTTGGCTAAGGGTTTCAATCTCATTGCAACCTATATGGCGGCAGTGGTTGTCCTGCGATCTGCCAGGAATGGCTCTAACAGCTGCTATATTTGTAGTCATTTTTATTATGTTGGTCCATTCTGATATACTAAGGCCTTGTTTATTCATTATTATTTTGTTGAATTTTGGGCATTGAGCAAAAAGAGAAATGCCCTTTCCTTTTTGAGGAAGATTGTTCCATTCTTTAAAAGAATCTTCTCTCAGTTTATTCCTTAATTTTCGAGTTGTAGGAACTTAAGTTGTAGTTGGAGTTAATTTCATTTGTATATTTTGTAATTCTTCACAAAGATTCAATTTTTTTAAACAGAAAGTCATTTCTTTTATAAAATCATTTGACATTTGTAAATGTAAATCTTCTACAGCAAGTAGTTTGGTATTTATGCTGTAGTGTTGTAGATTCGCTTCCCAACTGGCTCTAAAAACTCCGAGACCTCGTTGTGTTTTAGGGGCATATATCATACTTGTTGGACAATCAGATGGAAAGCCAATTATCTCTTTTACAGAACTTCTTATAATTTTGTCTATATCTTCTAAAAATATAGTTGGTAATTGGCTCGATGGTGCACATTGTAGAGGATAAACAATCGATGGCCAAATATATTGATTTATGATTGCCATTTTTAAGATTCAATCAGGTTTTAAGAGGATGCTTGAAACTAATTTTTCTATGTTATTTCTTAATTTCGTGATCATTTCATTTTTGTTTATTTTGATTTCTTCGTTATAATCTATCCCTAAATATTTTATTGTATCACTTTTTGTAAATGTATTTATGCTATAGTTTTGGAATTGTAAAACACTATTCGTTCGAATTTGTATATATATATATCTATCTATATATATATATATATATATATATATATATATATATGTGTGTGTCTGTAAGCACGATAGCGGCCGAAAAAATGATCCGATCTTTGTGAAATTTGGTACGGACATGTAAAGTGGTAATCAATTGGACGAGTTCGTGAACCAGCCCGATCGGACCACCGGAAGGGGGGGTAAAGGGGGATAAACCCCCCCAAAAATGGGTTTTTTGAGTTTTTTACATAGAAAAATAAAATTTATCGAAATTTTATGGGCACCATTGAATTCAGCTCAAAAAAACAAACAATTTAGTATTTTGAAACACTGCTCTATGTCCATTGGTTACCGAGATATTGAAAGTGGTAAACACAGTACGTTGTCCCAATGTTAACCTTATGGGGAATAAGTAAAATTCTATATCTCGCTTATTTCTCAATATATATGGATAAAACTTGGTTTGTGGGTTCATCTAGATGAGATCTAATGTATTTTAGTCTAAAATCCCCGAAATTTCCATTTTTGTGGCAGCAAACCTGCATAATCATTCCCCATGTTATCCTTATGGGAAATAAAAAAAATTCTATATCTTCCTTAATTTTTAACATTTCTTGATAAAACTTGGTATATGGCTTCTTCTAGTCAAGATCTATTAAATAATGAATTAAAACCAACCAGTTTTAACATACCTGTAGCAGCAAACCTGCATACTCATTCCCCATGTTATTCTTATGGAGATTACAAAAACATGTCAAATTTCGCTATGTTGCATTGAATTATGGTCTTTTGCATTTGAAATCCGCTGAGTATGCAGGTCTGCTGCAACGGGTGTATTTCTATATCGATTCCTTTGTCAGAATTGATATATTTTGTGTCATAGACAAATTTAAAGTATTAGTATTTCTATTCTTCTGTTTTTAAACTTGGTGACACATTTGATAATTAACATATGTTGTTGTTTGTTTTTTGTATGGGACTAAAACATTGGTTTTTGATTATTAGTACTTTCTGAGATGTGAGTTTTTGTTATAGGAGTGAATAATTTGTTTATATGTGTTTTTCAGTTGATTGATACTGAGTAGATTGGAGTTTGGGTTCGATTTGAGGAATTCAATTGTGGGTCATTTGGTTTAATGTATTTATTTAGATGTGAATGAGACTTCCTGTAACAATTAATAAATCGTGTTGTTGTTATCATGACTAAATCATTTAACTTTTGATAGGTCATGGGCCCAGAGCCCGCTTGAATGCTAACTGTGTAACTTTGCTTGAGTCTTAGAGGTGAAAATATTCAAATATTATGACATCAAACAGTGACGGCTTGAAAATTGAGAGACTAGGATCTAAAAATTATCTAGTTTGGAGTAAAAGGGTAAAAGCTTTTCTAATGAGGACAAAATGTTGGACTGCTATTGATCCTGGTTTTAAAGATGATGAAGAGTTAAATGATGAGGAAGAAGAACAGAATTTAATTGCTCTTAGTTATTTAACTGAGCTGGTAGAAGATTGTTATTTAAATGATGTGACAAAACATGACAGAGCCAAACATGCATGGAACAGATTGAAAACTATTTATCTAAACATTTCTCCACTTCAGTTTGTGAGTCCTATGGATGAACTATCTAGCTGTACGAAAAAATCTGATGAATCAATATTGGAATATTTAAACAGAGTAGAGCAGTTAGTGGAAAAATTGAGAAATCATGGTTCCAATATCAACGATCAAGATTTAGCAGCTTACATGCTTAGGGGTTTAAAGCAAGAAAATTACAAACATATTACACATGTGATGGAGTTAAATGAAGAAAAGAAAACTTCAGAAAATGTCAAGAGTAAGTTGATGCTGGAGGAAGCTAGAATAGAGAGGGAAAAAGCCGAACGCGAGAAGAAAAATCAAGAACTAAAAATTTTTATGATGTAAAACAGAGGGAGAGATGAGACAAGTAATGTTATGAAAACTAATTTCAGTTATAGGAAAAATATCCTTCAAGATAAATCTTGTCACTGCTGTGGAAAACTAGGCCATTTTGCACGAGAATGTCCAAAGGTAATGGAAGCTAAATCAAAGGGAAATATAATTTGTTATAACTGTGGAAAGGAAGGACATCCTTCGACAAAATGTAAAAGTAATTTGAGAAATGTGCACAAAAAGAATGAGACCAGTGAACTACAAAGAGATTTCAAAAATAGAAATAGTTATGAAGAGAAAAAAGAGCGAGAATCGGAAGAGAAAAAATTAGGGGACAGTGTGGTGAGAGTAAAGTATTCTGTGCTTATGATGAATGACTTTGATAGAGAAAGAAAGGAAGATAATGCAATGAAAAAGTCGAGTGATGCAAACAAATGGATAGTGGATTGTGGATGCAATCATCATATAACTCCTTTTAGAGAGCTGATGAATAACTTTACGGACAACACGACTGGAAAAGTAGAGATGGGAAAGAAAAATGTTTCATGCGATGTGAAAGGCGTTGGGTCAGTGACTCTGAAGATAACTGATGAAAATGGCGGATGGACTTTGAAACTGACCAAAGTTTTATGGGTACCTGAAGTTTCGGACAATATTTTATCAGTGAGACAGTTAGAGAAAACTGACGTGCGCTACACAATTGAAGATGGGGCATTGCGTGCTTTTGACAAAAGTAATGGAGTTGAGGAACTTTTTTGCGCTAATACCTCGGATGATGATATGTACTTAATCAAATGTGATTGGTATGAGTTGGAGACTTCCAATCCAAACAGAGACTGTGATGAGGAGCCATTGAATGCTACTGCCTGTAAAATGGTGACCAGAGATTTGTGGCATAATCGTTTTGGACATGCAGAAAACTTGCCTGACAGTGAGTTAATCAGCAAAAGAGTAACTAATGATAAATGTGATGTGTGTTTTAAAGGGAAAGCAAAGAAATCTTCTTTTCCTGACAGACCTGTGAGGTTATCTGCTCCACTGGATCTTGTGTATTCTGATGTGTGTTATGTCAAGCCGAAATCTTTAGGCGGGGGTAAATATTTCTTAACACTGACTGATGATTTTTCACGTTACAGCGAAGTTAGTGTGCTGGAAAGCAAAAGTGATGTCTGTGAAGAAGTAATGAAGTATAAAAAGAGGGTTGAAAATCTTCATGAAAAGACCTTGAAGTCAGTACAAACAGATGGTGGAGGCGAATATTGTAACCGTGAACTTCAAGAATTTTGTTGTGAAAATGGCATTGTTCATAGAATGTCATTACCTGGAGAACATCAACAAATGGGTGTCGCAGAGAGATTGAATCAACAGCTGTTGACCTTGGTAAGGTGTATGTTGATAAATTCAGGACTTGCTCTTAATTTTTGGGGGGAGGCTCTGCATACTGCATGTTTCATTAAAAATAGATGCAAATCAACTTCTATTAATAATAACATACCTTCTGAGTTGTGGTTTGGTAAAAAACTGTCTGATGATGAATTGGGGAGAATGAGAGTTTTTGGATGTCGTGCATGGGTTTACGAGGAACACTCTAAGGCTGACAAATTGGAACCTCGTGCCAAAGAATGTGTTTTTCTAGGGTAGCCTCATAATCGAAGAGGTTATAGATTGTGGGATTTGGAGAATAAATGTATTGTCCTGTCTAGAAACGTTGTTTTTGAAGAGAAAGTCTTTCCTATGAAGATTAGGGGAGGTAATCCTGAACCTGTCCTAGCTGCTGAAACTAGATGTAAACCAAAAATTATTGATTTGAGTTTGAGTGATGAATCTGATAACGAGACTGCATACATTAATGAAACTAGTGAGATCGTTGAGAATGATAATGTAGATGTTGAACAAGAAATTACGGTAGTAAATGAAAATGACATTGAGATTGATGAAGTTGAGGAAGTCCCTGAGTTACAAAGATCTGAAAGAATGAAAAACACAAGAAATTGTTCTGATTGTGTTGGATGCAGATTGTGTGTTGTGGCTGATATGAATGAAAATCTTCCAAAAAATGCCAGAGAAGCTCTAAGTGGTCCAGATAATAAGAAATGGGAAGAAGCGATGAAGAAGGAGTTACAAGCTTTTGAGGATAATGACTGTTGGGAGCTGGTTGAAAGACCGAAAGGGAAAAATATTATAGGCACCAAATGGGTATTTAGAATAAAGGAGGGGACTGATTGCAATGAAAATGTATATAAGGCAAGACTTGTTGCTTTAGGTTATACACAAATTGAAGGAGTTGACTACTGGGATACGTATAGCTCAGTGATTAGACGGTCGACAATTAGAATTTTGATTGCTCTTGCCACGGTGAAGGGCTGGAATGTTGAGCACTACGATGTGAATGCTGCTTACCTAAAAAGCCCAATCAAGGAGGAGGTGAACGTGGAACAGCCTAGTGGTTTTGAAAAAACAAAAAATTTTGTTTACAAATTAAAGAAGAGTATGTATGGCTTACATCAAAGTTAAAAAAAACTGGAATATTTGTTTTGACAATATTTTTAAATTAATAGGCCTTCAAAGATCGGTGTGTGAGCCATGTGTGTATTTTGATGAACACATAATAGTGGGAATTTATGTTGATGACATTTTAGCTACTGGAACTACTGAAAAACTAGCATTGTTTAAATCAAGATTATCTACCCATCTAGATTTCAAGGATCTTGGGCAAGTTAAAAGTGTTTTATCCATGTCTGTAAGAATAACTGAAAATGCTGTGTATTTAGATCAGTGTAAATACATTGAGAAATTGCTGAAGGAGTACAATTTAGAGAATTCAAAAGGCTGTGTTGCTCCATTGGATGTTGGTGATAAGAGAGTGGCTGGTGAAGCTGATGATTGTAACCAAACTTTGTATCAGAAAGCTATAGGTAGTTTGCTCTACGTGTCAAATAATACCAGACCGGATATTTCATTTGCTGTGTGTAAACTGAGTCAATATTCACAAAAGCCGAGTGTGAAAGATTGGCAAAGAGTAAAGAAGGTATTGAGGTACTTGAAGAAAACAAAAATGCAAGCTTTGCTACAATAGGGAAAATAGTTTCTTACAGATTTTTTGTGACGCAGATTATGCTAACTCTGAAGACAGATAATCAATATCTGGTTTTCTGTGCAAGTTTGCTGGTTCACCAATCTTGTGGTCAAGTAAAAAACAACAGATTATTGCTACCTCAACAGTTGAAGCTGAGTACGTATCTATGGTTGCATGCTCAAAAGAGGTTCTGTGGCTAAAAAATTTCTTTTCTGAAATAGATGAAACAAGAATCGTCAGAGAGCCAATCAAGATTTTTTGTGACAATCAAGGTGCAATATGTGTTAGCTCAACTTATGTTGTATCTGAGAAAACAAAACATATGGACGTGCGTTATTTATTTTTGAAGGACATTGTGGCAAAAGGACTAATCAAATTTGAGTATGTACCTTCAAACTGTAATGTCGCGGATGTTTTCACGAAGCCATTATCGGGAGAAGTGACATCGAAATTTAGAAACTTGCTAGGTTTAGTCGAGTAACTTATCAACCATACTAGTATCTTCGATTAAATTTGTCATGACAAGGGGAGGTGTCAGAATTGATATATTTTGTGTCATAGACAAATTTAAAGTATTAGTATTTCTAATCTTCTGTTTTTAAACTTGGTGACACATTTGATAATTAACATATGTTGTTGTTTGTTTTTTGTATGGGACAAAAACATTGGTTTTTGATTATTAGTACTTTCTGAGATGTGAGTTTTTGTTATAGGAGTGAATAATTTGTTTATATGTGTTTTTCAGTTGATTGATGCTGAGTAGATTGGAGTTTGGGTTCGATTTGAGGAATTCAATTGTGGGTCATTTGGTTTAATGTATTTATTTAGATGTGAATGAGACATCCTGTAACAATTAATAAATCGTGTTGTTGTTATCATGACTAAATCATTTAACTTTTGATATCCTTTACATTTGTTATAATTTAAAGATAGTCCGATTTGACAGAGATTGCTTTCTGCTAATGATATCAAGGTTGATATCGCGTTTAAACTATTTCCTATCAAAACGATATCATCTGCAAATGCAAGGGTCGTTATTTTATCTAAACCATCTATAAGTTCATATCCATATTGATCGGATACGTTTTTATCTGTAAGTTCTTTTAATATGAAGTTTATTGAAAGGTTAAATATTAAAGGTGATAGAGGTGACCCTTGGGGAACTCCTCTTTGGACATTTATTGGTTTTGATTTGTTTAGGTTGGTTTCTAATTGAACCATATTGTCTTTAATCAATGACATAATCAATGTTTGTAGTTTACTAGGCATTTCACTTTGCTTTAGACTTTGAGAAATATGTTTATGTCCAACATTATTGAAAGCCTTACTAACATCTAAAAAAGTTATGCAACAGTTATGTTTCTTTTTCTTTGCATGATAAATAAATAAATAAATAATGCTTTATTTTCAAGCGTTCTTCAAAGTTTACACTCTGCTTTACAAGACAACTTACGTCAAATATACATATAATACAAAAGAACACTAAATAAACAGTAAAATAACAACTTAAAAAGATAGGCCTTTTATTTTTTTCTTAAATTGAATGTAGCTTCTGCCCTTAATGGTCGGAGGCAGCGCATTATACACCTCAGGCCCAAAAAATGAAAAAGATTTTTTCCCCTTTTCCAATCTAACTCGCGGGAGCTGCAATTGGCAGTTCTGCCTGGTGCTTCGGAGGCTCACATCGCTTCGGTAAACCAACTTCCTCCCCAGATAAACAGGCCTTCCTGACAGAAGAACCCTGTGAACAAGTTTTGCGGTTTGATTTTTCCAACATTGGACAATGCCCTGTACTTCAGCTCTTTCTCTGAAAGCACTGATATGATCGAATTTTTTGACGTTGAATACAAATCTCAGTGAGGCATTTTGAAGCCTTGTGAGGAGTGTGATGTTTTCACGGGAGAGACTATTTCCAAAGACTGGGATTGCATAATTGATAGTTGGAAATATTGTGGAGCGGGTGATCCCTAGTTTAGCTGATTCAGGTAGGATGAATTTCAATCTGTACAAGGTTTTTAACTTGCAAGTAACAGTTCTACGAATGTGACTAACATGATCTGAAAAACTGAGGTTTGAGTCCAATAGAACTCCGAGAACTTTCAAAGAGCCACACTCAGGTAAGATCTTTCCATCCAAGACCACACCAATCCTTCCATTGCCTGAGCCCACGTCATCCCGTGAAACCATATGACCAAAGCGCATTAAGGAGCATTTCTGAGGATTTAGCTGAAGGGCATGATCTTCAGACCATTCTTTGATTTTGCACAAATCATATGTGATTTTAGATACTGCTTCTAACTGCTGGGAGGGAGGGAATGAAAGAAGTAACTGTGTGTCATCGGCATAAGAGTGGAGAGAACAAAACCTTAGCTGGTCCCCAATGTCTGCCGTGTATATCACAAAAAGGATCGGTCCCAAGCAAGATCCCTGGGGCACTCCCGAAGTTCTGGGCAAAACAGAAGAACACATACCATCAACCTTAGTCATCTGACCTCTATCGTGAAGAAATGATGAAAACCATTTGATTGAAGAGTGATCAAACCCAAAAAACTTAAGCTTAGCCAATAACATTTTGAAATTTACAGAATCGAAAGCAGAAGAATAGTCAAGTGCAGTTAAGAGACTGTCAGAACCTTTGTCTCTCGCAATGTATAATTCGTCAACCAGATTGAGAAGTGCCTGATTTAGGCAATTATTTAAGAGTAAAGAATTAATGTATGTTCCAGGTACATCAACAAATCCCCTTTGATGTGAGACTAGATTAATATAAGGTGTTGCTTTTATAACTATCACACGCTCAATTATTCTCCTGAATATAGAATATATTATTATCGGTCTCCAGCTTTTACAATCATTACTGTCTCCACCCTTATGAATTAAAACAGTTCTTCCATATTTAAAAGATGTTGGGACATAGCTAGTTTGTAATGATATTTCCTAATATACTTAATATCCTACTTACATCGAATTCCAACAATGTTCGGATTAAAATTCTATCAGGTCCTGGGGCCGTGTCTTTAGAAATTCCTTTTAGAGCTTTCTTAATATCTTCCTCAGTAAACTCTTCAAGATTTTCTTTTGAAAGACTGTTGTCTATTGTTAAGTCATCATGAGTGTCTTTGTCAAAAGGGGTAAGATTATTGGGGACAGAAAAAGTGTTTTTAAAATATTCTTCTAGTTTTGGCATGGGTATTTTGCATGAATTATTATTACTAGATAACACGTAGCTCGAAACCGAGCAAAAATCATATGGAATAGAATGAAGAATAATCAGCCTACTTATATACTTTTAAAGTTTAATCAAAGGGCTAACTTCATTAACAAAATTATGGCTTAACTACTGAAACTTTTAAAGTTAATTTGATCTACCGCAGGAGTTTCTGGTAAACGTAAACGATTTTTTAGGGAACATCTTCATTTTCCCATGTTCTCTTTTTTCTGAAATGTATATTTTAACACCGGCAAAAGATCACGCTCTGCTTATAGCAACATGTAGCTGACCGAGGGCAAACACTGGCGCCATGAACAATGACTTCCTTTGTTTAGGGATTGCCGCTGAACCTTAATGATAATTATCGCCAAAACATAGATATTGTAGGGAACGGCCGTCTTTATAGGCAACATTTCCTTTGTGGCAAAAACGCGTAAATGACGCACTACTCTACCAGTCTTTTCATTCTTGAAATGCAACCCACCGCAATGAAAACATTTTTAGTTCATTGGTCTGGGGTTGGAAGGAGCATCAAATGTTACATCGAGAGGGCGATGCCAGCGGTTCTTTCCTACAGGTCAATGTTCGTCTTCTTCTTATTGGTGGCATTATAAATGCATTAAATCCAAAAATAGATTTTCTCAGGCTGATATCACTTTAAAAACACTATGGAATATTATAAACTACATTATAAAACGGTAACTGCAATGATTAAGAGCTTTAAAAACTTCATAACATAACCTAAATTACATAATAAATCTTTTAAAAAAGAAAACTGTTGAAAACAAAGCCAAACCAGCTATAAAAAACTGCTCTTTTCGAAAAATTAATTATAATTAATTGCTGCAATCTGTGGTTTACCTGTAGAACTATTTCAGAGCTTGGCCATATGTTCAGTTTGTAAACAAAGTAAACTAAGCTTGATCAAATATCGATGAATAGCGCCACTGTTCCGAAACTTCAGCCCTTTACTGTACTTTAGTGACGCCCTTTTTTAAAATTCTGAGACTTGTTGACAAATCTACATAAAATTCCCTTTAATTTGATACCTCAAACGTTAAAATCGGTCCAGCCGTTGTTGCGGTTGGACTGTGAAAAGAAAACCGCTTGCGTATTAATATATAGATATGACGATTTTGATTCATAATATGTCGTACAATCTTTTTCCTTTGATTGTAGAAGAGATATTGAGCTAAATCGTAGTTATATTTTTGTCTTACTTTTTCCTTTTTCCTTTTTTCTTTTTGAAAGTCTTCGCGGATTTGAATTATTACGATGGAACTTTCTGCCTGGGCCATTAATTTGTTTTTCTTAAATTAAAATATTTTATGGCTGGATGTTTAGGACCCGGTAGTAAATCTGAATTCTGATGTAGAAATGTGCATAAATCTGATATCTAATCGTCAATTCGCTTTGTATTTATGTTATTGACATCTTTTGAAATCAAACATAATAATCTTTCTTCCCATGGCTTTAATAGGTCATTTAATCTTACATTTTGATTACTTTTAGGGTTTTGATGGCGTTCTTTGTTTTTATTTTTATTTAGTTCCATATAAAAATATTTATTTTTTATATATTTCATATTTATCATAGTTTAAACTCCGCGAATTTAAAAGCTACCAATACAGCCGTAATACAGCTAAATGAGCCATAAATGAGCTATTTTATTTTTGGATGCGATATCAAGGTTATTAAAATAATAGCTTTTACTATACCACAATCAAAACATCATTTATTAAGAGTGATTTCTTGAATCTATCTCCATTTGTCAGAGACACCGCTGAGTTGCGCTACCGGTATTGACAGTGCCCCATGACCCATGACTCATCGCCGACCCCTGACCCCGCTTTGTTGTGCAGCATTCCTCCACCTCTGCCCACGTCGCGGACCGGCTCTCTACCACCAGGTCAGTTGGTCACCAACTTGCCGATTTAAAATGGATTCCTTTAAACAAGTTCATGTTTAGAAGACGGAAGTCATACATCTCTGAGAAGGAAGGAAGAAATTTCTCCGCGAGAAGAAAGTCGAGTGGGTTAGAACCAAATATTTTTAAATGATAAATCCTGGTGATAGAATTATTTAAAATGATACAAATCGTAATGTTGAAATATTTAAGAATTTTTTTATTATATATTCCTTTGTCCTATGAGAAATTTAGGCTCCTCCGATTATTCCACTTAAACCTGTCCATAAAAAACAATTCCTAATAAGTAATATGTCCATTATTATCTAAATAATTTCGGTATCTTGTGCAGGTATAACAATCTTTTCCTTGGTTATGAAGAAAAGGGTGTGTTTATTATACATACATAGTATGTATGTGTACATAATACTTATGTGTGTGTTTTTATACATAGTAAGTAATAAATGTAAGAAGAGACATTCATCCTTCCAAGTACAATTATTGTGAATAGATTAGTATGGGATAGGTGACGTAGGACGAAAATGTTGGCCGTTGCATTATACTTTATATTCAGAAAGAACCCTAACATAATTCTGTATATTACATCAATGTTTTAAGTACTATGGAGTAGATTAACGGTTAAAATTTCATTGATCTTGGGGTTTTCCGAGTATCTTGAAAATTTTATAGCGATTTAATCCAAACTCTGGAATTGGCCTCTCCCTCAGTGACACTGAGCTTTCCGACCTCGATAGCCTGGGCACTCAGCAAAACTACCGCCTCGGACATCACACTGCCAGGGTAAATTGTTATTGGGGGATCAGAAAAAGCATCTCTCGTAACCATTAACCATTTTAGAGCCGGTGCGGACATAGAGGAAAGTTATAATGCGGTCGTAGGATTTGTTGAAACGAGCGGAACCATTGTCGGACACAGAGTAACGATGACTGGCTAATGAACTGGCGGCAACTGTGGAAAGTGGCGGGAACTTGATGGGCGCGGGCGCGGGAGATGAGGGTAGCGAACGGAACGGGAGTGTGCAGCAGCAGCGGCAGTGTGGAGCCAATTATATATACAGCGCCAGCTCCCACCGCCCGACCTACAAACACACTTGACCGCTCTCGATAACTCCAACTTGTAAATAGATTAAATTATCTGATCGCCAGGCTAATTAGTTATGTGCAGGAAAAGTGGACGGTTGACTAAAAGCTCAATTTAATATCTTATGTGGTTTAACCAAGAAGAAAATCATAAATTGAAGTTTTAATAATAATGTACCTATAATAATAATAAATCAATTCAAATAGATAAAGTTCTCCAGACTCATAAGCCCCCTGTAAGAAGGAGAGGTTTATATTGGCATGTAAACCGCCAAAACGCGCGTCCTCTGTTTTCGACAATTTAAAATCTGCCGCTTAGCTATTTAATAATCTGGAATCCATGTGACAATTTATGACAAATCGGTGCCGGTAGACCGCGTGATTAATTTCGGAATTACATTTTCATTATTACTTGAATTAATTGTAACTTTTTAAAATAAAACTTGAATGAGATTTTAAGTTCGAAAACTCGAGAAAGAGGTGCCGGAATGCTCCTCTGCCTCACATAAACACTGCCTGATTTATGAAGAGTTGCGCCCTAATAGACACTAATTTAACGTGAATATCTTTTGAACTAGCAAATGGACGCAGATTTATTTAAGAAAAGACGTCCTTTTCTTCAAGTTTGGGTTTAAACACTACTAGATGTTACTCGTGTCTTCGCACATGTTCAAATGAAAACAAATAAGACAAAATAATTAAATAATTTGAAACATCTGGTATTGTTCCTGCACTGTTTTTTTATCTGTCCACTAGCGTTACCCGGCGCGCGTTGCTGCGCCCATGATAATTAAATATTTTTTGTATCTGTGTGTGATGCAGTCTGCAGGAAAAATGAGGAACTACATCAAGTCACAGTCTTATATAGAACAGTGTATTGGAGTTTTAAGTATAATCATATGTTTTTTATCTACACCATTGCAATAAGCACCAATTATGGTATTACAATAAACATTATAATGATATACATTAAAACACCAAAAGCCAAGCAGTACTCTAATGACAACTTTAGAGTACTGGAGTCACTTTAGAGTACTGGTTCTAGACCAATGAGAGCTCGGCAATTTGACGGAAGTAGTGTCATAATAACAATTACGGCAATTCGCACATCAGCTGATTGTTGCATTACGATTCATATTTGAGTTTACTTATCCCATCAGCTGATTGTTCCACAACGATTCATGGTTCAGTCTGCTTATTTGCCTAACCTCAAATTTTAGGTGACCTATTCCATCATTATTAAAAGTCATGAGTTTTGTTTAACTTTCGGGGGAAATTTTGTCGTATATTGTTGGTCGTAGATAAAATAGTGTATGCAACGATTGTATTATGCCTTTAAGCCACTCGTGAGATATTTAGAAAACTCGCTTCGCTCGTGTTCTAACTTACATCTCACTCGTGGCTTAAAGACATTCATTATACAATCGTTGCATAAACTACTATTTGTAAACAAACCAAAAGCTCATTTGAATAACATGGTATCTTTAGGAGCCCGTGGGGCAGATCCATGTGGATGGATTTACACCAAACTTGACAAAAACCATCCTGGGAACATGGTAAACAATCCCTGCAAATTTCATAAAAATCCGTTGGGCGGTTTGGGCGTCTATAGGGACCATACCCACACACACCACACACACACACACATACTTCCTCTTTTATAGATATAGATTGCATTTGGGTTTGTTTGTTTACATTCGTCAGCCTGGATGTTGTACAGCTGACTTACATGATATGACAAACAAATGATGTTACAGTTAACTTACATAATATGTCTAACGAAAATTGTTACAGCTGACTTACGTAATGTGACAAACAGACAAACTTTCACGCCGATAATATTATAAAATCAATCTTACGTACATCTCAAGAAGGAAGAGATAAACAATCCACTAGTAAAGTAGCTTGTTTGTAAATTTTGTCTTTGTCTATACACTATTTGACAACTCACAGTAATAAAAATAGCAGGACTTGACTAAATTATTAACTAACCCTAGTTTTCCCTTTCTGTTTTGTAGTTCAGTGTTTTCATCATACCCGATTAAAGAAAATTTTAGCCTGTTCTTGAAACTTAATCATATGTTCAAACGTCCCTATAAGTTTTTGGAAAAATCTAAGAAATCTCATTTGCAGTCTCGTCCTCGTCAGTATACGGTAAACGGCCGTGACAAACAGACGCGCGGTTTACCGATTACGGATGAGCGACGACGACGCTACGGAATTATTACGACGTCAATGACGCGAACTGCCGTAAAACAATCGCACGTATACCGAACGTGGGAAAATGGCGGTAATCACTTTTCTAATGACAGAAATAGTCGTTAAAGACAACTACGCATAGTAAAGTAATTGAGGGTAAAAATTGGTAGTACTAATGCGAAAGAAACAATAACCGAACAAAGCAACCGCGCGGAAATACCGATAGCCGGTTAACAGGGAGGGAGTAAATCAATATTATGTTTTACTTGTTGGTTGTATAAAGAAAATCCAACTAAAATCAATAGATGATCAGAATTTTTAAGAATCGATCACGAGACAGCCTAAATTTGTTCGAATTGATGGGGATTCAATGCATATTTTTATGCCTCTGTCCTCTAGATCATCTGAAATGCGAGTTTGAAGTTTTAATTTTTACAAATCCCCGAGCCCCCTTCCACTGATATCATACCCCCCAGGCACCCTGGAAGTCATAACCCGCCGGTACCTTCGAAAAAGGTCTACCTCCGCCACTATAATAATAATACATATACATTTGATATAATAAGAGATCACTATTTTCGGCATTAGCTTTTTTTGATAAGAGAAATTTACCAAAAAGACATCAGCTAAAAAAACACTCCATAGTTTTTTTGAGGCTGGGGCAGGAATGTGCACAATCTGGAGCGCTTTCCTCGCGCTAGACGCAGGCACGCGTAAAATCGACGAGGCACGCCCCACTGCGTCGGCGCAGCCTTCAACTGTGTGTGCAAACTGTCAGCGGAAATCTATGTGACATTAAACTAAGAAATATCATAAAGACTAAAAAATAAGAGTTTTATATCTTGGTACAGTAAAGTAGTAGCGAATTACCCTCCATGTATGGGAATAAGCTATTGCCGTAGGTCTCACGGTAAGACCTAAGCCCGAGACCATTATCAATTTTTGTTTTGGGGCCCACAGGAGCAAAATACGCCATTTGTTTTAGGGATATAAATGCAAAATTAATACACTATTCGTCGCGCCGAGGCGAATTAAATTTAAAAAATGCAAAGGTAAAGCATGTTTTGGGGAATTTCTCCTTGAGCGAAGAAGTTATTACCCTGTCAACTTCTACATAGGGTAGATGGTGTATTACTAAGAAGTCTCAAGGTAATACCAAGCCTGGGCCGTTCATAACTTTTTATTCCGGGGTCCCCAGTTCTAAAGACATCATTCGCTCAAATCGTTATGTGAAGGAAAAATGTGTGTTAACTCACTTAAAAATGGACTGATCTTACTGAAATTCGGTTCTGACGTAAAAGTGGTGATCATTCAGATGAGTTCGAAAACCGGTCCGAGTGGACCACCAGAAAGGTAAAGGTGGGTAGTTGAGGATAAACCCCCAGGAAATGGGATTTTCAGATAGAAAAATGAAAACACCCCCGCTGCAGCAGACCTGCTTTACTTAGTGAATTTAAAACAATTAGATAAGTAAATTATACAGATCCTCACACTTAGCAACTTCAAGTTAAGTCCAAAATTAACCATATGCCAATATAATATTCTCCACAAGAATAACATACAGGGTGTTTTTTTAACTGTGCCACCATGGGGATCATATAAACTATACATCTTACAGTAAACTTTAAATGGGGAACTTCCCCTTGTTTTTAAAGAGGTTTAAAAATAAGTTTTTAAGTAATTTTGTTTAAGTAAAGTTTTTAAGTAATTTTTTCAAGTAAAGTTTTTAAGTATTTTTTAAAGAGGTTTAAAGTAAATAACATTTTTGTAAATGGCCGCCATTTTCCAATATGGCGGACAACTTTGATTTTTCTTATGGAACCCTGTATTTTATGGCCCTGTATTTTTTTTATTTTACCCGTAATTTTTAGTACTTCTTGTACTTCGACATTTTTTCCTAAACGTAATAGTTCGGGAGATATGAGCCGTTAAAGTTTGATTTTCCCCATTTGAAATGCATTGGAAATAATTGTCGGTAGTCAGTATGTCGTAAATGAGTGGGTTAAATAAAATATGTAAAAAAATGAAAGTGCCTAAAACAGTGGTTTTAGTTGAGATTCAAGGAAAGAAATACTTTTTAGTCAAAATTTATAATTTTGAATATTTATTTACTCTATAAGGGATGCATGGGAAAGCAAAGGAAAAATGGACATGCACGATGCACTTCAAATGGGGAAAAATCTAACTTTAACTGCTCATATCTCTCAAACTATTACGTTTAGGAAAAATGTCCAAGTATAAAAAGTTCTTAAAATTAAAGGTAGAATCCTAAAATGCCATCAAATACAGGGTATTCCATAACAAAAAATGAAGTTGGCTGCCATATTGGAAAATGACGGCCATTTACAAAAATTTTATTTACATATTTTTAAATCTCTTTAAAACAAGGGAATGTTCTCCATTTAAAGTTTACTGTAAGATGTACAGTTTACAAGATCCCAATGGTGGCACAGTTAAAAAAAACACCCTGTATATGCGTGCAGGTTTGCTACCACAGAAATTTGAAAATGGGGATTTTAAGCTAGATTGAGACCACAGTAGAATGATTATGACACGATCTTGAAGTCTAGTTACTGTCTAAGGCCGACACATGTTCCTCAGACAGGACTGTTAATTATTAATAACCCAATAGCCAATGACAACGGACCTAGGGATCCGAACCACAATTTTGTCTATCGATTACGAACTAGGTTAGTCTTATGGATGAACCAGTGCGGAACCAGTTAATATCTCTCGCACGGCTGCCCCAACTCTGCATGTACGGTGTAAACAATAATAAAATTGAGAGGAAATTGTCAAAAATTCATTCCGGCTTCTAACGACTTTCTGGAAAGAGTGTAGGCAAACTTTCGGTCGTTACAATGAGTCACGATTACCATATTTCTGGCAAAAAAATGTAAAAGCCCGTTGTTTTGTGGAAAAAATGAGGTAAGCAGTAATTCAGTTTTTATAGCCAATGAGAGGCAGGAGGGTCACCTCTTTTTGGTTTTAATTGTATCCTGGATACCCCTTAATAAGGGAATACGGAAAGAGGGAAAATTCGCTGGGTTTGTTCATGTATAGACTAAAGATTTGAAAAGTCTGCCATGTAAGTATCCATCCCAGAAAGGTATTCCATAACAAAACGTCTGTTATTTTGTTGTCACAGGGCTGGTGGTAGTTAACCGGTTGAACTTTTAGGACACCAGAAATTATTATTTATTCAAATTAAGGTGCAGTGGGGTAAGTGGGGCCACGTTTTTGCATAGTTCGACTTTGAGCTCAATTTACCAAGTTATTATTTAATATTATTCAATGAAACTTTGCATGCATTATCCCTACTTTATTGGCTATCAGGTGATATAATTGATTTTAGAATTCCTTTACCCGTTTGTCCTGCAGAATTTTTTTTTCGAGACCATGTTCACTGGCTGCACTTTCCCGGGTGTTCTGGGTAGGAGCAGCCACGGCCTGGATTTCCCATATAGCACACATAGGAGGACATGGGGCTAGTGGCTTATAGCCCACCTTTCACTGAGTTTAACAAATTTTAGATAGTTCAAATATATTTTTTTTCAGGAGTTACGAACTTTTTCGTGATCGAAAACACGGCAATGTGAAAATCCTTAAAATTTCAAAGATATAATTTTTTGACATAACTAATCAAATAACCCCTAATCGTTGTACTTACATGATTTTTATTATTACCTGACCTCTTGTGCATGGGTTGTAATAAATTTTAAGTACACATTTTTTTTAAATTTTTTTATTAATTTTTTTACATTAGGTTAACAAAAGTTTTCACTTAAAACGCCAGACTCATGGTTGTGAGCCTATTAAATTCAACCAAATAAACTTAAAATCACTTGTATTAACTAAAAAACAACTTTGTTGTTGTTTATTAATCATAATTATAACTGTTAGGACTTACGATTTTTTAATCATAAATTATATACTTTCATAAATTTTTTACTTCGTTTTCTCAAATAATAAACTAAAAGTTAGTTTTTAAAGTTAAATTAACACATAATTGGATTTCTTTACTGAACATTATTGTCAATGTCACATTTTGTATGTTAGTTTCTGGGTTTCACTGTAAATTTTATGATGTAAATGAGGTCTTGAAGTATAATTCTCCTCTCCGTCCGAGCGACGGTTCAGGGAGGATAAGGACCTTATCTTGAGCATCAATGTAATGGAGATCTTGGTTCTCTGGCCAACTGAATGTTGTTCCATTGGTGTCAGCTTTACTTTTTCTAACAAACATGACCTCGAAAACTGCGGAGGACACCTTTTTGGTCACTTGCCCTACGAAATGTAAGAGTTTCTTTTTTGCTACAAACTTAACCAGGATCCATTGATTTTTCTGTATGTATTTTCTTGTGCAATAGGATTTTTCAAGTACCCTTTCATCTTCTTCATCAGAGACAATTTCTGTGGCACATTCCTCAATATTAGGAACGTCTGAGTCATCATCCCCAATAAAAAGTGATCAGGATCATCAGATTCCTCGTCACTAAACAGTTCTGACACAAATTTTTTCAACGTTTTCTTCTTTCCTGTCTCATGTATCTGTCTCATGGGCTATACAACTCCTGTTTCTTCTTTCTTCCGCTTTTGATTAGGATTTTTCTTCTGTTTCTGGTCAAATTTTCTTTTCTTTTCCAAATCTTGTTCTTCTTTCTCCTTCTTCTTCTTCTTCTCTAAATAATCTGTTGTTGTTATAATTTCTGCACCTGGGGCAACCTTCTTACGTGCTTGTTTAGGAGTCTGAGGGAACTGCCTAACAGTGGACAAAAGGAGAGACTCGAAAGAATCATTGTCAGAAGACTGGCTCAGTGTGCGTGGTGTTGTTTGGCCTACACTTTCTGGTCGAGATGGCTCTATGTCACTTTCATTCATAGGCCGGTTTTTGACTGAAGTACTAGGTCCTGGTTTAGTTAGGTCTTGTTCTAGGTTTTGGTCCTCCATGATTCGGTTTATGTCTTGGTCTTCCAGGATTTGATTTAGGTCTTCATCATCTAGGATTTGGTTTAGATCTTGGTCTACCAGGGCCTGTTCCTCCTGTTCAATGGCTTTGCGTGTTAGAAGCGTCAATTTATACCGCCTGTAAGCATCAGGGTCATATTTAGAGCTATAAATGACATTTCTATTAAATGGGTACAACCCACTTTTCCCGAAACCAGATATCAACAGTTCAGGGAATGCTTCTTTCCAAATTTGACTAAGCAATATGGAGAACTCCCTCTTGTTCACTTTGTGTCCTTGATTGGGTCGTTGAAAATAAGCAACTTTGCTGTCCCAAGCTGTTTTGAAAACTGACAAGTCCTTTGGCTGGAGCAAGTGGCTCGTATGAGGCGGTAACTTAAGGATCGTCACATCATTATCAATACCACACTGGATGGTCCTTTCATCAACATGGGTTGTATGACCATCATACACTAACAAAATAGGCCTTTCCTTACAGCAAAACATCAAGAAAGTTCTTCTGAAATAGTTGTAGAATATGTCAGCTTCCATCCAACCATTAGCTGAAGCTGCATAGCTGACATCAGGAAACGATTGGTTCGGGGGAACCATCCAGGTATCCCATACGTTTTTACCTTTGAAAACAATCAATGGTGGAAGTTTGTGTCCACTAGCGCTACCACCCATGAGAACAGTGGTGCTCTCCTTTCCAGGGCCTGAGGTTATTCTTACAGAGGGTGAATTCTTTTCCCCCACAACTCTGGTCCTGCTGGGGTCTAGATTGAAACTAGTTTCATCTATATTGTAGATCTGATTAGGTTTATCGACTAATTTTAGGCTCTTCAGTGTAGCATCTACAATATCAAATTATTCTTCAATTACAAATGGGTCCATTCCTGCTTTTTTCCTAGCATACTCTCGTGCCTGTGGCTTCTTAACGGAAAGGCGGTGCCTTTGCTTAAACCCAAGAAACCAATCTTCTCCTGGAATCCCATCTTTAAATGGTGTTTTTATCTAGTTTCTTTTAACAAATAACCCAACAATTTCTAACACCTCTTTTCGAATTAATCCCCATCCCCACTTTTCCATTGTTTTTAAACAGTAATCTTTTTTCTTGTTCAGGTGGTATTACAGTGGGCCTTCCATGAGAAGTACTCTTTGACCCTCTCCTGCCACTGACATGATTTTGAATGGTTTAGTATGGAATGCTATACTTTTCTGACGCTTGATGCATTGTTTTAGTCCCTCGTTGAACTTAATCAATAGCGTTTTCTAGGTCTTCTGGGGTATATTGTTTCCCTCTGTTGGTTTTTCTCTTATAGTTTCGAACCATGTTGTAATAATAATCTTCTAAATCTACATTTAAGGTTAGTAAACACTACAAATTTAAATTTTCATCTCCTCTGGCAAAATCACTGAAACGAAAAACAAAATTAATTTCAAGAATGTAATAAAATACCCTCGTTGCAGCAGACCTGCATACTCAGCGAATTTCAAGTGAAAAACAACATATTTCAATCCATGTTTCTATTTATCAATTTTATGACATTGAAATATTTTATAGTAACTGGATGAACTGGTAAACATGAAATAACACCGAGCAAGGCTCGGTCCACCAGGTACTGAAACACATTAATTCACAACACATTAATTTATTTTCAACAGGACGGTGCTACAGCCCACACTGCAGACCAATCAAAGAGAGTCTCGAGGCAAATGTTTCCTAACAAGGTGATTTCTCGCTTTGGTGACATACCGTGGCCGCCAAGGTCACCTGAATTGTCCTGCTGTGATTACTTCCTTTGGGGATTTCTTAGGGAGTGTGTTTATGCTCACAAACCACGCACTCTAGAGGATTTGAAGTTGGCAATCACAGAAGAGATCAATGGCATTGAACAAGACCTCCTGACCCGAGTTTCAGGTGATTTTCAGACCAGAATGGACATTTGTAGGGAAGTACATGGCCGCCATATGCATGACGTCATTTTCAAAAAATGACTGGTAACAAATGGCACATGTTTACCTCACTATGTAAAGTATTAAAACCATTTTATTCCTTTTAACTATTGTGTACTACTTATTTAAAAAACGTCCGGTTCCTTTGTGTCACCTTGTATTTCTCGGTTGCAGCTTCACTTGCAAATACTGCAATCTGTGGCTTTTTTGGTTTGTGTTGTATTTCAAAGCATGGCCATGATCAGTTGTAAACATGGTGAGCTGAGGTTGGTCAAATGTTAATGAATAGCGCCACTGTTCCGAAACTTCAGCCCTTTACTGCACTTTAGTGATGCCTTTTTTATTTTGGGATGTACTGACAAATCTACATAAAAATCCATTTAGTTTGACCCCTCGAACATTAAAATCCGCCCAGCCCTTATTGAGCTATGACCGTGAAAAGAAATCCGCTTGCATAACACTATATAAATAAATCCCATAGTTAAACTGGCACTGGAAAATTATACTCAGAAAAATACCCCCGCGCAAAAAAACGCCCCCGCTTTGAAACATACGTTTCTCAAACCTTCAAACCTCACCTATAACAAACAGAAAAACATTTGCTACGGATGCAGTGTTGTCACTACGTTCATCTAAAAAGAAACCAATAAACCACCAATAAACAAGCATTAAACATCGGTTTGCTGCAAATGACCTGATTGTTTTCTTCGGTTCTTTCCGACCTAAACCGGATAAGTTTATCCGGCCTAGGCCGGCAATGGGTAACTTTCGAGCCAACAAAAGGGAACTGAAAACAGATGTTTCTGTGGTAGTATGATGAAAAGGCTATTAGGAGCACGAAATAAGACGGGTGCCAAAAACCCTAACCTCATCAAATCGTCTGTTACTTCAGCTGAAATGATAAATGAAATGTTTTTGCTGAACTGTCAAACCCTCCTTTTTCATTGCCTTTGACGTGTAAATTTGTATTTGCATTAACAGTAATTTAGTCAGCAGCGCACTCCACCCACCTTATTTAGAGGCTCCCGTTAATAATGCAAACTTAAACCTAATTCTTTGTTTGAAATTAAACCTAATTCTTTTTTGGCAATGGTGATTTTATTTATTTTTTATTTGGATTTTTGCGGACATTTGCCATCACTGATTGGTAGAAAAACATTGAGCTATGACCGTGAAAAGAAATCCGCTTGCGTAACATTATATAAATAAATCCCATAGTTAAACTGGCACTGGAAAATTATACTCAGAAACATTTTTGAACTCTCAGAAAAATTATACTCAGAAAAAATAAACCTAATTACAAGCAGTATGTTTCAATTAGTTTCCATTTCAATATTTTAATTATGTTTCAATTTCAAACAGTAAAACTGTTAACCGAGGAAGTTGTGGTTCGGATTCCACGTTAAAATGTTGGTCCCTTTAGTTGCCATTTTGGCTGTTGGCAAGTATATTAACAGATAGTTCTGAAGAATAAAAACTGAGTAATGTGAATACTTAATTCAATGCATTTATTACAATATTTGGAATTTCGAATCATGAAATCTTGTAATGAGGTTTTACGGACCCGACTATCTATTTAACTTTTATTAGCTTTTAAACAAGACATGCTAAATGTATCTCAAAGGAAAGATATAAATACTAAAAATATGTTTCCACAAACATCCGAATATAAAACATCTGAGTGAACTCTTTCTATAATACATAGTACACAGACTGGACAGTGTAATATAGTTTGCACGATCTGGTTGTGGCGATGTTCCCAACACGGCTGGACTTTCACCGACTCCTCCCACCGGATCTGCCCGCGGACGTCTCACGGCAGATAATTACCGAGCTGATCATCTCTCGGCTCTGGAATATCTTTAGCAATGGTTGGGTCTGCATTAACCCAACTTATATTTAAATGCCTAAAAGGTTGTAAGATTAGTTTTTAATGGTTTTGATATGATTAAAAATAATATCTATTTATTAGGGGTGTGAGAGTACTCAAGAATCGAGCTTTCTTCGAGCCGAGTATACACTACTCGACTTATTGCAAAATACTCGAAAGTTCGAGCCGTGTAGTTACCCCCGCCGTTTACCCATAATCGGTAAGTACGAAAACGGAACATTCGACATTTGCAATGTCAATCCATTTTTAAAGAACATATTTAAAACCTCGTTTGTTATACTTGAAGTAGAGAGTTCTTCTGAGTTAAATTTTTATATCACTGTGTTTTCTATATTTTGAGGTTATTTACTGTCTTCTAAAAATTATTTCGTTATATTTCAGAAACAATAGCAAAAAAGTAATAAACTCAGTTTTTTGTTGACAATTACATGAATAGAAATGTACCTGTGTGAACAACGCAAAGGAAATATTTTAATCGTGAATTGAGTCAGGTTTATTAGGGCTGTTTTCATTTCACTTCAAAACCAAGGTAAGCCTATAGACAAGTGAGGCTTGAAAAAATACGAGTATATCAAATCAAGAATTATTGTGAGTTTTAAGTAAAAGTTTCCTTTTTTCTGGTATTATTTATTTGTATATCTGCCCTTAGTTCAGTATAACTCCTTTGTTTTAACACCTTAGAATTGTAATTTCTATTTGATTAATGATTTTTGATAGAACAATTATGAAGAAACATGATAACTGTCATATTACAATCTTAAAAAAAACTCGACTCGAAAAAAAGCTCGGAACTCACGGATATTTTTCAAAACTCGACTCGACTCAACTTCAAAATTCACTAACCGCACACCCCTTCCTACTTCTTATGATGAAATTTAATCACGATAGTTCACGAAACGGCTTCTAGTCTAGAACTTTGACAGCTCAGTAAAGTTTGACTATTTGTAAACAAAAAATTGTCTAATGAAGCAGTAACTTCTACAGAATTAAATAATCACGACAGGAAAAGGCAATGGGGTAGTTTTATGTTGTTACGTAGTTAAATGAAATAAATAAGTTGTCAATTTATCAATAAACCTAACAATTAGTGGTGTTTGGTATGAATTAATCCATTGAACTGTCAGAAGTAATTAAAAATATTGGTATTTTTTTAACCATATATTATTGCTCATTATAAACTTTAAACCCATTAGGTACAGTATGGTTCTAAATATGATTTACTTTGACTTCATGTTATTGAATTTGTACAATTCTATTACAATTATACTCTTTGGTTATTTTATAATTAATTGTTAGCTGCAGTTAATGATTCCAATATAATAATGCTGAGAAAGCAATATGTTGAACGTCTTCTTATTACACTTTGAACTAAAAACGTTATGTCAGGACTTGTTATCTAATTTTCATATTACACTATAATTGTATGACTTTTTGACTTCTTACATACAAGTCTAAAAATTTTATTATATTTTTTAACATCGAGTACCAGAAGGTCGGGTAATCACCCGAAATTTTACAACTACTCTAGCACGAGTCGGGTAGCTCCTACTACCCGAAAAAACGAGTCGAGTAGTTAGTTCCCGCCGTTTACGTGCGATCGAATTTACGTGCAATTTTCGTGTGTGCGATCGAATTTTACGGCCGATCGCGAGTTACGCAAAGCTACATCTGCCGTTTATCCTCAATCGACAGATTCTTTATGACGGTCGCTAGCTAGTTTCACAAATAAGCAGCATTTTCTGTTGATTTGTGACCGGTAAAAACGCGCGACCATTTTTTCGGCCGGTCGGTAGTTTCGCCAAGTTACATTTCGTTGATTTACGATCGGCAAATACACGCGATTGTTTTTTGCGGCCGACCGCGACTTTAGCAAGGCTTCATTTGCCGATTATCGGCAATCGGCAAATACGCGCAATCGTATTTCACAGCAGATCGCGAGTTTCGAAAAGCTACATCTGCCATTTATCCGTGACCGACAGATACGCACTATCATTTTTCGCAGCCGTCCATAAGTTTTTCATAACAATAACCTCAACAATACGTCATGCTCATAGAAGAATGGATTTCAACAGTTATCTAGGAATATCATCTCTCAGAATCCAGAAATTGAAAACTTACAGCTATATTTTATAGCTCTGACCTTGCACTTTACAACTTCAAATTTGTATTCATAGTTTATCTTTTGAATGATACGCAACCTTCATTTCTGCTTCATCTGATTTGTAAAAATTAGAAGAAAATTGAGGAGTTAGTTGGTTTACATAAAACAAACAAATTTAGGTTTTGTAATTTTTGAATTGGGGGATATCTTAGGCCTAGTTCACACACATCGACTTCGTGCCGTGCGCTGTGTCCGGCACGACGTCGTGCATTCCATGGCTTGCGCCGTGGACCACACGACCTGCTTGCTCTAGTGCTAGACGACTCGCGCCGTGCCGAGGCCCTTCTGTACAGACCTTATGATTTATTGTTATTCCATTACCTTTGCTAAGTTCATTTGTTTGCTATATTTTACTAAATCTGTAGCATGTGATGATAAAACAATCAGCAGTTTGTAATATAATTTGGCTGGTACAACTTAAATTTCAATTTTAAATAGATTGCTATTGCTAATTATAATGGTAATCCATACTGATCGAAAGGTGAATATGGAACTGAGTATATTCATATACTTTTGTAATATTATTTATTTGGTTAATTAAAAATACAATAATCATTATCTGGGCCTACATAGTTATACTTTTCATTTTAATACTCAGGTGATTTGCTCAGTTCCCGAAAAAAGCATTTTGCTAATTTTTATAATAGTTAGTAGGCCTATTTAAACCAATATGGGTCAAGAGATATTAATGACAGTTGGTTGCTTGAAAGTAAACATAAACTTTAACCCATTTGAAGCTGTATGAATATAAATTCATGTTTCTCTATTGTCTATTATTAACCACAGTATGTTATTATGTAAGTTTTCATGTCATAAATAAAAATATGTCACAAGTGTTTTAATTTATAACCAAAATTTAAATTGTTTTAAAGCAATATTTTTCATGAGAAAAAAATTTTATGAGGGTGACAAAGAACTAATCGTACTTTTGTAGCAGAAAACCATTACATTTAACTTCTGTAATTTTTTTGATTATTAATATATTCATATTGGAAGGCTAGTGACGCCAATTTTCCATAGAAGGATCGACCGTCACTTTTTTTAAACATACAATAATAACATAATCAAAAATAACTTATTCTTATTGGGAAATGTTACACAATATATTTGCCGGTCATAGTGTAATTTACTTAAAATTTTCTTTTTGTAAGCAGATGCTGATAATTACCAGTTTCTTTTTTCCGCGCTTATTTTTTTTTAACGCCATCAAACCCAGGGTGTAACCTCGCGCAGATCTCCCTCCATGCTGAATTTTCTGTTTTACTTTATGACTATCTAAAGTTTTGTCCTACAACACTGGTCGTTCTTAATTAGAGTAGCTAAAACATCCACATCTACATTATATTCTTCCTTTTACACTGGGTCTGTTATTTTCAGTGTCTACTCTCCAAATAACAAGTAAACTGTGGGATTAAAGAGATTCCTACTGGACAGATCTCATTTGCGCATGCGCAAAACCGAGTCGGGACGACGCCGTGTCGATCTGTATGAACGCGCTCATAAGGCGCCATTGTAATCAACAGGTCGTGGTCGACACGGCGCCGTGTCGTTGCTTGATTAACGCCGTGTTGTCCCATAGCATAGCCGCCTCTAACGATCGTTAGAGGCGGCTATGGTTGTCCACGGCCGCCGTGGAAGCGCGTGTGAACACTTACATTTACCCCAATGCAAATGCAATTGAATTTCCACGTCGTCGTGCCGTACACGGCGCACGGCGAAAAGTCGTGTGTGAACTAGGCCTTATTCTTATCTGGTCGCAGCTGTCACTCGGTGCTTGAGTGACTGGATGTCAAAAACATGAGATCAGCAGTAAGGCAAGAGGGTGGGGTTGGGTTTAGAAGTAAACAAATAACTGGGCATTTGTAGCTTTCCTCTCTTATCTTGTTTTTAATTCTTTCTTCCACAGTTTCTTGGCTAAGGTTGTAATTACAATTATTTTTAGGAAAAAATAAACCTGTTTTTTAAAGGTAAAATATTGATCTTTTAACTGTTTAAATTTTACAATTAGGCCTATGCATATTTTATTTACTGTAAATTTATTTTGTGATCTTCTTACATTTAGTTATTTGTTTTTAAGTGATTTAGTACAGTTATTCATTTGAAAGTAGGGTTTATGAAATTTATGTAGGTGTATTAGAAGAAAAATAAAAAAATATTAGCTTAAATAAAGTAGACCAATTTGATAAATAAAACTGATGAAAGATTTAAATTAATTGTACTGTAATTCAAAGACCTAATTACTTTAAAAAAATTGAACATGTCATTACTTTTCACAAACAACTACTCGGCTCGACTCGATACTCGAGTAGTTGGTTTAATACTCGACTCGAATTCAAAATCCACTACTCGCCCACCCCTAATAATTTATAAAATTAACTTCTATAGGCTCTAATAATTCTACTGAGATATCTTTTGTTAGCACTGGATATAATAACACCTTTCGTTTTCCAGTTCGTTTTCTTTTTATTAGCCCTGTTAGAATAAAATTTCAGAGGAAAACAGTTTTCAAAAATATTTTTTTAGATTCTTAAAAACCAACTATTTATATTAAAATTATTATCTTAGTTAACATTCCACTTGCAAATATCCAAATTATTTTTGAACAAAGTAATATCTTTTGTTGAAAAAACTCAATGATACTATAGTTCACCTCAGATTATCCGGATTAATGTGGCCGATCTCTAATCCGGATGACAAAAAATCCGGATAATCCGAGTTCAATACAATATCGCCTAAATAGCGATTGTGTACCTTAGACCCTGCTAAATTGATATTGCAAACGGCGTATCAAGACTTATTAAAAACATTTTAGTCTTTCAAACTTGTTCTGAATGCCATATTTTTCAAACTGCGCTTGATTCAGAATCACCAGTTGACTAATCCAGAAAAAACCAATAATATAAATTTTTCATCTACAACCAATGTGCAGCCCATATTAATATTTTTATGAACATAATTTTACTAACTGAAGTTGAAACAATAAAATTTCTCGGAATGAACATAGACAACAGATTTAACTGGGACTGTCACGTTAATTATGTGTGTAGAAAAGTATCCTCCGGTCTTTCCGCATTAAGACAAATGACAAAATTCAGTTGTTTTAAAACCTTAAAAATTATATATCATGCATTGATTGAATCACACATTTCTTTTGGGCTATGCCTTTATGGTTGTACAACAGTAAATAACTTGAATAGTATCCTAATACTCCAGAAAAAAGCTTTACGTATCATGTTAAAATTAAAATATAAAGAATCAGTTAAAGAATATTTCAAAGAAACAGGAATTATGACAGTGTGCAGCTTATATATTTATCAATTAGTCCTTCATATTAAATCAAATTTAGAAACATTTCCAAAACTAAATTCTTTTCATAACTATTCAACCAGAAAAGGTAATCAACTGGCATACAATAGGCATAATTCATCGATGTACGAGAAAACCCCTTCATATAATGGTATAAAATTTTATAATAACTTACCTGATAACATTAAAACCATATCTGACATTAATTTATTCAAAAAACATTTAAAAATATTCCTAATCAGTAGACCTTTGTATACGATTGACGAGTTTTTCCATTCTTTAGAAAGTTAAGTTATTGTAAAGTCAAGAAAAATTATTTTTAGATGCTTAGTTATAAGACTCAATGTAATGTTGATTGACACCATTCTGAACTATTATGTGCGATATGAATAAAGATATTTTTGATTTGATTTGATTTGATTTGATTCTTCTTCCAGTCACTTACCGTACACCCACCAGTTCCTTAGCTAATTACTTACCTGATTCTCCCGCGTAAAGTATTTTGACAGCATTTAGTTTCTGCTCTAAAGTTAAAACCACTTTTTTCCTTTTACAACCACTCATTTTGAAATTTAACATCAGCTCACACAAAGAGTTCACAACTATAAACACAAAGCATAAAGTGACGGCAGTAAACTAACTCGCAAAATTGCCGTAGGCAACGATTTTGTTGATTCCTGCTAACGCCCCAAGAAGCAAATCAAAAAACTACGTTCATGGAGATGATTTTAATATACTGCAATGTGACTCCTCGAACTATGTATTGTGATTCCAAATACGTATAGTAATGTATTGCATTTGCATTTTACTTTTAGAAGGCGCATTTCACTTGTGAATTCGCTAAAATTACGTTTTTGCTGTGATTTTAATTTGTTTATTTCTCAAATGGACCGGTCCGGATAATCCGGGATTCGGATGATGTGGGGTCTGGATAATCCGAGGTGTACTGTTTTAAATTGAAATATATTGTACAACAGGCCCCTTTACACACTCAGCATTACACTTTCAAGGAAAATAATCTTTAAGTTTTATCCACATTCAAACATAGAGAAACCACTAGTTAACTCTTGTGCATTCTCTTGAACTACTCTTGCGAAAAACTGTTGGATACTCCACCTTTAAGCTTTAACAGTAACTATATAGTTAAGGTATGAAAACACTTCCAACTTAAATTATTTCTGAATTTAATTGCACGTATATATATGTATGTTAAACATTCATTGACCAGTTTTAAATAAGACTTCACACAGGTTGACCACTTTTAAGTAAGGCTTTAGGCAGTTTTCTTATATTTTTCATACAATGGCTGATTTTAAACTAAATATAGCTAATTGACAAATGTTAGAAAAAATCTCAAGAATAACTGAAGAGTGACTGGGGTGCAGTAGTGCATGAACCACTCCCCGTTGCAATGGGTTTGCAGGGAAAGTTTTTGTCCAGGCACAGCACGGTAATGGTGAGTGAAATATAATATTTGAGGGTTATACCAATGACAATAAATTGTTAGTAATCATACGCTTAATCGATAGTTAAAATTGAGCTACTTGTGTATTGCCTTCTTGTTACCGTATACTTTATTTACTTTTATCACCATATTTGTTATACCGATAAATAAGTTTCACAACGATTAGAACAATAGTTTATGATATAATTTTTTGAGTCAGACGAGGTATGAAATATGTGAAAAAACTGGCACTTTGATTACATCTACTTCAGTTTAACATCGCACAGAATGACAGTTAACCATGAAAATCAAGGAATAGATAAAAATAGTCATTTATGTATTAAGAGCATACAGTGGGTCTTGGGCTAAACATTTACCAGTAATTTTAGTAATTACTGGTTATTTTAGCGACAGCGAGAAATAGACTATCCATGTAAAACACATACATTTTTCCTACAACTGCTTTATTGGATTCCCAAATGATAAATACAGGGCTTGTAACAGTTCTTGAGGTTGAAAAAAAAATAACTAAAATAAGAAAAAATAACCTTTTGTAAACAAAAAATGTTGCTAAAAATTAGAAAACCGGCGTTATATTGGGGATAATACATTCTTAACCTTGGTAAAAAAGAAAATCTCTACAGACTAATCACAAATCTGCCTAGATTTGACGGTGAGACTTGGTTTTCACGCAACGAGACTTGGTTTTCACGCAACAAGACTTGGGTTTCACGCAATGTAGGATGACGAGATTCGTCTGCCGCGATGCTGCTACGAGATCGTCTGACAGACAAATAGTGTGAACAGGGCTTGTAGCAGTTCTTGAGGTTGAAAAAAAATAACCAAAATTCCAAAAAAAAAACAAAAATAACCGAATTCAAAAAAATAACAAAAAATAACCAAGAGTGAAAAAATAATGAAAAAATAAAAAAACCTGTTACAAGCCCTGTAAATACAATCACCGTTACCCAGGTCCATTGTAGCTGAATGAGCCATTATGATGAATGGGGGTTATGAACAAGTCGAGCTCAATTGTATCAAAAGGGAAGCAAAAGCGCTGGAGCCAACAATTGTGATTGGCTGAGGAGCGTAGAGTAACAATGCATTCAGCTGGCGAGGGATGAAGACGTTATTGCTTGCTCCTCAGTAAACAGCTGTTTTACAATTGATTTTCAGTGCGTGAAAACACAAGGTTGTAGCATTGATTATAAAAATAGATGGTCAAAGCAATGTTAATTTTGAAGCCAATATGTGATCATATGTTTAAAAAATTAGCAAATTCTGGTAGAGAATCTTTGTAGCAAAGAAATTAAAAATACCTTTTCCCCCACCTACTATCTATAGTCGTCTTTTAGTCCTTGGGATAGAATACTAAAGTACTAGTTTATACTCCATGGGATTTACTTACTTACTTTTAGTCCCATGGGACTAAAAGTAATCTCATAAGAAATACATGGGAAGAAATCCGGCAACGCCGCGGGGGTAGACGTCTAGGTGCCACCCCGTCTAGTCACCACCTAGCCATAGCGTCAGATCATCACCACATGAAAATACACCAATGCCCTCAAGGTGTCACCCCGTCAGATCACCATCTTTCTAATCCAAAGAGGTGGCGGGTTGACGTTGGCGTACACTTCTAATCGCCACCTCACAGGCTCGCATCAAGGTGTCACCCCGTCAAGTCGCCACCTTTCCAGCCCGAGGTGACGGGTAGTCGTTGACGCAAAATCCGTTCAGCGTTATTGGGGTTGGACTGTGAAAAGAAAACCGCTTGTGTATTAATATAGATGATGTCACCGATGAAATGAATTAATCAATTATAACGCCAATGAGGGCAGTTGTAAAATCATGAGATTGACATTATTTATTTCTTACATTAAGGAAATCTGATAATAATCAGTACATTTCAACTGAAAAATTATTTGATCGAAACTAAATAATTACTAGGTAAGCATGATTTGTGTGATCCCATTTTCTCAGCCTGTATGCAACGTGGGAAAAACACAAGCACACCGTGAAAAAGTTCTTTCCTGTAAATTTCCACAATCCAAAGGCCTAATTTGCTATATTTTTAGAGAATTTTTGAAAAATTAATTTGAAATTATAAAAAAATTAAGATGGACTAAATGTGTTACCATGATGGTTGCAGAATAACAAAAAATGAAAACAAGAGCAATCACATGTTCTAACAGAGCCCACATATTTTCTTGTTGAATTTCGACCAGCAAGCTATCTCTAGTTTACTCTAATTACGATCCTGAAATATAAATTTTATTTTTTACATTTTTGTACTATACATATTTCATTGTTTGTCCAAAATCCTATTCTTTCGAAGAAGAAACAATGTGAATTACAACGCAAAATAGAATAATATTATTGTATAAATATTATGATTTGGTCACCCTCTCTATTCCAAGGTGGCGATTGGACGCCACCGCACACGACAGATCGTCACCTTTCACGACCGCGTCAAGTGACCACCCCGTCTAGTAGCCACCTCTCAAATGGTGTCGATCTGACGTCAACGCACACGTCAACCCGCCACCTCAAAACCAGTTTAAAATAGTGGCGATCTGACGGGGTGACTACTTGTCAGGGTGGCACCTAGACGCGTTCCCCGCCGCGGTGGACAGTGAGAAAATATGGCAACACTGTCGATTTTAATTTGTTTCTCTATGTTGAAGAGAGTGTCACAGCATCCGAGCGTCCGTTTCCGTTTTCTACAGGACAGCGTATCCATTTTGACTTTGCTGTAGTTTAGACTATATTCCTGCATATTAGTGAACAAATAAGTTAGGCCTAGAGTATTTTTAAAGAAGAGTGTGAATAAAATGGTTAAAATTAAAGCCTAAATACCTTGCATTATTCAGTTATATAGGCTATGTGATTGTAATGCAGTTTGTTGAAGCAAAGGATCATCTGAAGGTAAAGTTACAGTGTTATACCTGGTTATTGTTAATGGTGTAGGTGGAGGAAAAATTTTGTGTGCATCACGGGACTAAAGTAATTTTTCTCCCTCAGGAAATTGTCGCCCTCGGCTCCGCCATCGGGCGAAAACAGTTTCCCTCAGGGAGAAAAAGTTGCACTTTAGACCCTAGATGCACAAATAACTATTTTTATCCTCTATTTTGCACTCCTAGTTTTAACATAAAAAAAAATCTCTGTTTAACCCTAAACCATATTTTAGTGTGGTAAAAGCAAAAATGTCCCATTTCAGGAATACAAATCTTAAGAGTGAAATCACAATCTGCAGTGGCGAGTGCCAAACTAATTTTGCAAGTGGTCAATTTCTGGTTTCAAAACATCAATAAGCATTAACTGTCTCCTTTAAGTTATAAAGTTAATGGATTTAGGAAAACAAATTTTGTTCTTAAAATACAGGAAAAGGTAAAATGTAACAAAATTTAAGGCAAGTCTTGATATTGCAAAGTGTATTTACTGGCACCTGAGTAAGATGTTATAATATAACAAATTTAACATAAAATCTACTTAAAGATATACATTACTTTAATATGATTAACAAGTTACATAATACTTACTTGTGCTATGATTTAGAAGGGTGAAGTAAAGTTTTAAAAAATAAATATTAATTTACAATAGCAAAGCGTACTTAACCACAGCAAAAAAGCCACATCACATATTTTCACAATCACCTTATTTTAAAAATCACTTATTTCAAAGGCCGTTGGACAGATCATTGTGTCGGTGTTCCCTCGCTGTTACCCACGATGTCGCCCGGCGCCAAGTAGACCCGGACCTGCAGCTCGACGCGGGCCGGCTCCGCGGTGCCCATGGTGTTGACGTAGCCGTAACACAGCACGAACCCGCACATGACCGGGCTGCCGACCCCCAGCCCCACCTCGGGCGTCACCGCGCACTTCACCGCCGCCTTGTTGCCCTTCCTCCACACCACCACCCTGCAACACACCACCACTCCTCTGTGATTGTATACCAACACAACACATGACCGGGCTGCTGACCCCCAGCCCCACCTCGGGCGTCACTGTGCACTTCACCGCCGCCTTGTTGCCCTTCCTCCACACCACCACCCTGCAACACACCACCACTCTGCTGTGATTGTATACCAACACAACA
Source organism: Flexamia atlantica (assembly GCA_035578135.1). Classification (NCBI taxonomy): domain Eukaryota; kingdom Metazoa; phylum Arthropoda; class Insecta; order Hemiptera; family Cicadellidae; genus Flexamia; species Flexamia atlantica. The sequence goes on along the minus strand of JAQJVK010000006.1, from coordinate 7,720,447 downwards.
CATGAACGGGCTGCCGACCCCAGCCCCGCCTCGGGCGTCACCGCGCACTTCACCGCCGCCTTGTTGCCCTTCCTCCACACCACCACCCTGCAACACACCACCACTCTGCTGTGATTGTATACCAACACAACACATGAGCGGGCTGCCGACCCCCAGCCCTGCCTCCGGCGTCACCGCGCACTTCACCGCCGCCTTGTTACCGTTCCTCCACACCACCACCCTGCAACACACCACCACTCTGCTGTGATTGTATACCAACACAACACATGACCGGGCTGCTGACCCCCAGCCCCGCCTCGGGCGTCACCGCACACTTCACCGCCACCTTGTTGCCCTTCCTCCACACCACCACTCCGCTGTGATTGTATACCAACACAACACATGACCGGGCTGCTGACCCCCAGCCCCGCCTCGGGCGTCACCGCGCACTTCACCGCCACCTTGTTGCCCTTCCTCCACACCACCACCCTGCAACACACCACCACTCCGCTGTGATTGTATACCAACACAACACATGACCGGGCTGCTGACCCCCAGCCCCGCCTCGGGCGTCACCGCACACTTCACCGCCGCCTTGTTGCCCTTCCTCCACACCAACACCCTGCAACACACCACCACTCCGCTGTGATTGTATACCAACACAACACATGACCGGGCTGCTGACCCCCAGCCCCGCCTCGGGCGTCACCGCACACTTCACCGCCACCTTGTTGCCCTTCCTCCACACCACCACCCTGCAACACACCACCACTCCGCTGTGATTGTATACCAACACAACACATGACCGGGCTGCTGACCCCCAGCCCCGCCTCGGGCGTCACCGCGCACTTCACCGCCGCCTTGTTGCCCTTCCTCCACACCACCACCCTGCAACACACCACCACTCCGCTGTGATTGTATACCAACACAACACATGACCGGGATGCTGACCCCCAGCCCCGCCTCGGGCGTCACCGCGCACTTCACCGCCACCTTGTTGCCCTTCCTCCACACCACCACCCTGCAACACACCACCACTCCGCTGTGATTGTATACCAACACAACACATGACTGGGCTGCCGACCCCCAGCCCCACCTCGGGCGTCACCGCGCACTTCACAGCCGCCTTGTTGCCCTTCCTCCACACCACCACCCTGCAACACACCACCACTCCGCTGTGATTGTATACCAACACAACACATGACTGGGCTGCCGACCCCCAGCCCCACCTCGGGCGTCACCGCGCACTTCACTGCCGCCTTGTTGCCCTTCCTCCACACCACCACCCTGCAACACACCACCACTCCGCTGTGATTGTATACCAACACAACACATGACTGGGCTGCCAACCGCCAGCCCCGCCTCGGGCATCACCGCCCGATGTTTGGTGAGTGTCTACAGGTGTCGGACTATACAGAGTGTCGAGGTATCATGTGTCGAACAATCGAGAATTTACTGTATATTGTCAAATGAACAATAAGTTTGGCTAACTTAATTTTTTTTGACAAGGAGAGTTAATGTATGTTTACTGTTAACAGTAACATCATCAATCACATTGGCTGAACAAGTGACATGATGGTTGGATATTTCAAATCGAAATTATTGTAGCTAATCTCTAAACACCCTACTTAAGGGAGGGAGTTAAAAAAAGCCTCTCATTGAAAAAGCCCATTGTTATTAGGATTAAATTTTATATATCAAGCATGTTTGTAGTTTCAAGTTCGTTTTCAATATAAAACATCAAACTACAATACCAGGTTTACAGCCAATGCAAGAACTGAGTATTTTTTAGTTTCATTACACTTTACAACATAAATACCCCCATTGCAACAGACCTGCATACTCAGCAAATTTCAAATGCAAAATGACATATTTCAATCCAACATAGCGAGATTTAACATGTTTTTGTAAGCTCCATATGAATAACACGGGGGATGAGTATGTAGGTTTGCTGCAACAGGTACGGTAAAACTGGGTGATTTTAGTTCAATATTTAGTAGATCTAAACTAGAAGAGGCCATTTACCAAGTTTTATCAAGATATGTTAAGAAATAAGCGAGATATAGAATTTTACTTATTTCCCATAAGGTTAACATTGGAACAACGTACTGTGTTTACAACTTTCAATATCTCATTAACCAATGGACATAGAGCAATGATTCAGGATACTAAATTGTTTGTTTTTTTTGAGCTGAATTAAATGGTGCTAACCAAAATTGAATTACTTTAATTTTTCTATGTAAAAACCCCAAAAAACCCATTTTTGGGGGGTTTATCCCCCTTTACCCCCTCTTCCGGTGGTCCGATCGGGCTGATTTACGAACTCGTCCAATTGATTACCACTTTACACATGTCTGTACCAAATTTCATAAAGATTGGACCATTTTTGTGGCCGCTATCGTGCTAACAGACACATAGATATATTATATATATATCTAAAAATTCAAACGAATGGTGTTTTTTGCTTCTGGGGGACCCAAAACGAAAAGTTATCATGGTCTCGGGCTTAGGTCTTACCATGAGACCTACGGTAATAGCTTCTTCCCTATAGGGGAAATTCGCTAAAAGCAATAAGTTCCATACTTGGGATCGTCGCCAAAGTTGTGTGTGTCCCCGGAGTCGTCATACTCGGCGGCATCATCCCGCGGAGGCAGTATGACGCCCCCCACCGGCAGCGAGAGCCCCGCAGTCACCGTAGCCTGGACCCGCCGCGGGGGCAGAGGCACAGACGACCGCTGCCCGATAGATGGGAGCGCCAGGCTTTCCCGCCCACTGCCCGCCTTCTGACAAACATACAGTAGATATTTATGATTTATGGCTCAAAAGTTGTACGTAACATTGAATATTTTCTACATTATTTAGTAAATTATTGAAAAAAATTATAAGGTTATGTTGGTGGGAGAAAACCTCTTGGCTAGGATTTGAAAGGAAGGATACACAGCTAACTCACCTGAAGATCTGGTGTGAAGCAGCACGGAACACAGAAAGGGGGACTAAACACATAATATTTCGTCCCTATTAGGGACTTCCTCAGATGAGGGGAAGAGAAGAATGGTTCTCTCCAATTGTAAAAGGGATGAAATAATATGTGTTTTGTCTTCTTTTCTGTGTTCTGTGCTTCTTCACACCAGATCTTCAAGTGAGTTAGCTGAAAAACAAAATAAAATTCTAAATTTTAATTATACTATTTGCTACCAGCTGACTTGCAGCAACTATTTGAAATAAACTTTGTTGTTTTCAGACTGAACGTCAAGAAGGTGGAGGGTATCTTAAAGTTAGAATATGTTTGTTTCTTGCTCTCAAAAAGAGGAGGCACAAACTCGTTAATTCATCATAATAATTTTGCTGTCCCCACATACAAATTTAACCGACACGCTAGTACTCACAGACTCGTCTTTGCGGAAGAGGCGCTCCATCTCGAGCTCGAGGTCCCGCAGCTCCTCCTGCTCGGTGGGCAGCGGACAGAACTGCACGGAGGTAAGGTGCTGCGTGGGGTTGGTCAGCTTCAGGATCAGCTCGCACGACCGGCCGGCGCGCAGTGGCTCCACCGTCAGGATGCGCACTGACGGCAGGTGGTGGCTGCACAACCAGCCGTTTACAGAGAGTGTTCGAGGAATTGTAATAGAGAGCATATTATTTTGTTTTGTAAAAATCATAAAATTATAAACAATACATTGGTGTTAAAAAGCCAAAGATACTAATAGACTTTTGAAAAAAAATTGTGTATTCATGATAATAACTGCGATCTTGGTTTTTATTTAAGAGTACTAAACATCAATTTTTCAAAAAATTACTAGTAAAGGTTTTTAAAATACAGTATACCTTAGAGTTTCTAGATGTGAATTAACCTGAATTATCTGGACCATGCTGAGGAAAATAATTACAAGTAAAGGTGTTTTTTTTACTTTAACTTTTTTTAAGTTTCCCTTGAAACTCTGTTATATGCACTTGAATAGTTACAACTTCTGTAACATTGTACTTCTGTATCCAACTGGTTATCTCCTAAATTTGACAGTCAAATCTCAAATAAACCGAGCTATGGTGCATTGTGTGGTGACAAATCTTGTTTTTTGAGATACCTCGATGAGGTTTGTCTACCACAATAATGCCATGAGGTTTTCTGGCTGACAAATTTTGAGTTGTGCTCTGTAAAGTACCATGAGAAGACAACAATGCTTTAGTCTAAAATATAACATTGTCGAAATCAATGTGCTTTTTCAACCACATGAAGGGAGGTATCTCATACAATATTATTATGAGAGGCGCAACCTCAGAGACAATAGTTCCATGATCACTATTTTTAGGATTTGCAAGGTTGTCATAGTAACTTCCAAGGTATCTGTACTACGCCACATTTATCTGAATAAAAAGAAGTACTGAACTGGAATGATAAAAAATATGTTGAATTAAGATATCTGATTTATAAACTAATTTAACTAAACTACCTCTCGTTCTGAATGACCTAAATTATGCTAAGGTATGATACACTGATTTTTCCAAGCTTAAGGTAGTTACAAATAAGAAAGTTTCAAGAATGATTTCATATTTAAAGTGTAATTTTTACAAAAAAAACAAAAAAACAATTCTATTCCACTGTTGACTCAGACTCGTTTTTAGCTCTTTTTTTTCAAGAGTCAACTATGGCTTGATTCTAATACTAACGGATCGAATTTAGAAAGAAGCGTATATTGTAATCTTAGTTAAACCATCAATAAACTTCTAAAGACAGATCATTTTCCTAACAGACAAAATTTACTCACTAAGCGGCATGTTGGATCTTGAACTTGATGGACGCCGGGGTGAACTCGGGTTTGCAGATGTTGTGCTCGCACTCACGGCAGCGCTGCGAGCGCTTGATGTAGAGCCGCCGGTGTGGCGGGATCATGTCCTCCGTGTACATCGGCTGCGAGTCCACCAGGTTCAGGCGCTGGGCCAACGTGGTCACTGTGGGTTGTACAGGAAAATATTAAAGGTTATAACTCTGGTAACAAGACTTAAGCTTTTATATGCTAAAATTAGCATGTGATGACATATTTCAACAAAAATTCTTAACATACAAAAAGTTAGCTGAAACCACTACCTACTGCTCTGCCACAAGTAGATGCCGCCGTGAGCAGGGCCAGTCATGACTGGCATGAAAATAGGTAGCCTAATATGTTTTCAAATTTTAATAAAATATTTAATTTGTTTCTAGTATGTCATTATTAAACTTTTTTAATTGTTCATAGATGAAATGTATTGATTTATTTCATTATAACTTGACTAAATCTTTAAAATTTTATAAAATATATATAATTGATTAGTTATGGTTTAGTATTTTTATGAAATAAAGGCACGTGTTCACGATGCAATCTGAAGAGCCAATCAGCTTAAGACAGTTCAATGCCAAAAATATATTGACGACTTCTTGGCTAGATGTAAATGAATATTTAAAAATCGACTATAAATTGATCTAACAATAATTTATATTCATTTTTGACATTGTGTATATAGGGCTGAATTGTTCACAAGCTGTAAATAGATTTTAGCGAATTTCCCCTATAGGGAAGAAGCTATTACCGTAGGTCTCATGGTAAGACCTAAGCCCGAGACCATGTTAACTTTTAGTTTTGGGGCCACCAGAAGCAAAAAACGCCATCCGTTCAAATTTTAGCGAATTTCCACTATAGGGAAGAAGCTATTACCGTAGGTCTCATGGTAAGATCTAAGCCTGGGACCACTATAACTTTTCGTTTTGGGGCCCCCAGAAGCCAAAAACACTATTCGTTCAAAATTTTATATATATATATATATATATATATATATATATGTGTCTGTGAGCACGATAGCGCTCGCAAAAATGGTCCGATTGGAATGAAATTTGGCACAGACGTGTAAAGTAGTCATTATTCGGACGAGTTCGTAAACCAGCCCGATCGGACCATTAGAAGGGGGGGGTAAAGGGGGATAAACCCCCCCAAAAATGTGTTTTTTATGTTTTTTACATAGAAAAATAAATTTTATCAAATTTTTGTTGGCACCGTTGAATTCAGCTCGAAAAAACAAACAATTTTGTAATTTGAATCATTGCTCTATGTCCATTGGTTGTCGAGATATTGAAGGTGGTAAACACAGTACGTTGTCCCAATGTTAACCTTATGGGAAATAAGTAAAATTCTATATCTCGCTTATTTGTCAACATATCTTGATAAAACTTGGTAAATAGCTTCTTCTAGTTCAGATCTACTAAATATTGAATTGAAACCAGCCAGTTTTAATATACCTGTAGCAGCAAACCTGCATACTCATTCCCCATGTTATTCTTATGGAGCTTACAAAAACATGTCGAATCTCGCTATATTGGATTAAAATATGTTGTTTTGCATTTGAAATTCGCTGAGTATGCAGGTCTGCTGCAACGGGGGTATTTATACATCTATCTAACACAGTACGTTGTCCCAATGTTAACCTTATGGGGAATAAGTAAAATTCTATACTTTGCTTAGTTCTCAACACATCTTAATAAAACTTGGTTTGTGGCTTCATCTAGATGAGATCTAATGATTAATAGTCTAAAATCCTCGATACTTTTATTTTCGTGGCAGCAAACCTGCATATTCATTCCCCATGTTATCCTTATGGGAAATAAAAAATTCTATATCTTCCTTATTTCTTAACATATGTTAATAAAACTTGGGGTTTGGCTTCTTCTAGTTAAGATCTATTACATATAGATGTAAAAACAACCAGTTTTAACACACCTGTTGCAGTAAACCTGCATACTCATTCCCCATGTTATTCTTATGAAGATTACAAAAACATGTCAAATCTTGCTATGTTGGATTGAAATATGTGCTTTTGCATTTGAAATTCGCTGAGTATGCAGGTCTGCTGCAACGGGGGTATTTGCTATTGGACTGTTTTCTGCTGGTTGGCTCTTCAGCTGATATCCTGAAAGCCTTAAGAGCACCTGACCAGGCCACTGGCCAAAGAAAACTTTTACTACTGTACTCAAATATCTACTGAAGGAAATAAATTTGGAATTCATTAACATAGATAATAATTTGTTATATTGACTAATGATTCTAATAAAAAGTAATTCAAATAATAACCGAGTAGGAAGTTAAAGAGACTTGTTGACTCACCCTCTGTAAGGTTGGGAGCCGAGGTGAGGAACAAGTCCGGCAGTTCCTCCACAGTCTCCGAGGCCACAGAGGGGGGAGGGGGGGTGATCACCTCCGCATCCCTCCCCAGTGGCACTGTCGGCAGCCCGGCGCGTCGGCGAGCAATCATCCCTGACAGTCCGTACCGCTCCTGGAGCATGGGAAAGGGTTTTACAAGGATTGAAACACATCAGGTTGGGTGTGGGATGTGGTTTAGCGTATTCAACCGAAAATTAGCGAATTTTATTTGTTTTGATAAAAGTGCATTTGACTAAGGGGTGCAGCAAGAATGTGTCCCCTTGTGTTTTTTTAGTTCGACATTTGTTTGTGTGAAGTGAGTTGGATAGTCAAATTATGAGGCGCAAAGTTCAATTGAGACTAACCAACGCTTGGTATGATTGAGAAAAGTTTTAAAAATCAAGCAGTAGTTTTTTTTAGATATTGTACAGTATCCACAGGTCTTAAAAATAAAAAAAATTAAACTGTTGTATTGAAAAAAGTTTTCCCTATGGAGTGCCAATATTGGCATTTTTGGCCTGTTTTTGGCACTTTGGACTCCATAGTCAACATTAAAAATGTTTAATTCCCTGGCACTGTCTTGACATAAATGCCAACAGGGAGAGAAAAATTGAAACAACTGTTGACCAAACATCCTTAGTGATTATGGACTACCTTGAATCAATATTTTAAACAAAATAAACATTTCAGATAGGTATTCATGCGACTAAAATTATTTACAGGTATTGCTTGAAAATATAAATTAGTCTTCAAACAAACCTGGTTAATGTCTCCATTTTAGAATAGTCTCCAAGGGCAATCAGCCTGGTATCTATTTAGGGAAGAAGAGTGGGAGGAAGCGTAGGCTCATGAAAGTGAAGCTATGAATCGGTACACTCAACCCCCTGCACAAGAGACACAATTTGGTTGTGAAAACGAGTGGTTCCTTCCTCATCCTTTATTCCTTCTCATACTTAATCCTGGAAAAATCAAGGGTTTTAAAATATACGGTATTTCTTGTATTTATATTGAATGTAACCTAAGCTTCACCTTCAGGTATGCCTGCATTAATCCCTTCTTCCCTAAATACATCTCTCAATATTTTTGACTTGAATGACGAATACTACTGTTAACCCATCTTAATTTTAATACACATTATTTTGAATGAAATTACTTCAAAATGTTACTATGGATACCAATTTATCCAATATACCCTTGTTCTTTAGTTTATTCGGCGGATGCAGGTTGGCTCCACTCACCGCCAGGTGCGTGTAGCCTCTCCGAGGAGCGCTGAAGTTCTTCCGCTCCTTCTCCATCTTCTCCCGCAGAGCCTTGGTCTTGTAGTGCTCCAACAGTGTGTTGATACGGTTGCTATGAGGGTTCTCTCTCTCTGGCCACTGTCCACTTGCTACAATCAAGCAATCAAAGAACAATGTCAACCTCCAAGTTTTTTTTACAACTTAACTAGAAGAATAAGTTGCTCTAATAATATATATAGTAGAGTCCCGCAAACTCGGACTTCGATAACCCGGAATTCTGGATAACTCGGAAAGTCTGCCAGAGCAATAAAGTGCATTGAGATTCAAAGCCAGAGCACGGTGTGACACATTTAAATCAGTTTTAGTTTTTCTTTAAGTTTTTTTTTTGTAACTAATATAGTTTTTGTATTTTTTACTATGCAATAAATAAATGATTTCTTATAGAAATAACAGAAACTATTCTTATTTTTTCTTATTTTTACTCATTTCCCAATAACTCGGAATTTTCACAAACCCTGACACCGTTCAGTCCACATTAGTCCGGGTTTGTGGGACTCTACTGTATTGATAAAAATATCTTTTGATATAAACCACAAGATAGTGTCAAATTAAATCAAGCTGTCTGGTGGATATAAAAGTGAGATAATTGTGTACATCGGGAGCATATAAATTATAATACATGGCACTGTAAACAGTGCAATCCACACACCAACTGGGCTGTTTTTATCTGTAAATATCTATTCAAAATACAAGATTGGAATTAAAAATAAATGATAAAACGATAAAACAGAATTATGGTAAAAACTAGGAATTGGCAGAACCATAAAAAGATGATCTCATATGATTACCGTAGGTTTTTTGTCATATAAAGTTATCACACAGCAGAAACTTTGTTATGCTCGGCTATTCTGAACATTTAGAAAACTGAGCAAAAAAAACCCAGGGTTGCCCCCGGACCCCCGGGTTGGGGGGGGGTTGTGTTTTTTCCCCCTTTTTTTCTGTACTAAGTTCGGTACCAAGTAGTTCGAATTTACGAAGTTCTAATGTATTTTTAAGATTAACTTGTAATAAGAACTGAACACATAAACTGAACGAACACATAGAACTGAACACATAAATGAAATAAGTAAAAGTTTAAAAACCGCACAATCGTACCAGCAGTCTGATCGGGGATGCCCACGTCCCGGGTGGTCCAGCGGCAGATGAAGCAGGCGAGGTAGTAGACCTTGCCCGGGGTCTTGGCGCCTTCCGGGCCGCGGGCCACGGTCGACGCGCGCACCGACAGCGCGTTGAAGCAGTTGGGGCAATCCATGCACGACCCACATCTTGACAAATAAGAGAACATTTCATTAGTTCAGTTAATTTTCTTAAAAAAATATTACATTACATCTATCTAGAAGAGATGGTATCTGTATGTATGTTTAGACGTGGCAAGTGAAGGCGAAAAATACAGACCCGACTGGGTTGAAATTTTACACAGAGGTAGATCTTGAACCTGGGAAACACATGGGCCTATTCACTTCCTTAAAATCCCCTCGGGCTATCGTCTATGTTCTCAGTTTCGATGTTTACATTTTATAAGGATGTATATATTCAAACACAAAAATGTAAACAGCTGTGGATAATAATTTGACAGTTCTAAGAGCAGTAGCAAGATCAGCTGTTTCAAGCTATCTATCGTGAGCGAAGCCACGGGCAACTGCTAGTAATTTTTAAATTTGACTCATGAACACATTTATAATTGCAAATAAGGGCTAACAAACACTAAAATGATTGGAAAAGATTTTAACTTCAAATTCACTTTAGGTTTAAATAAGTTGGTTTCTAAGCTGAATTCTACCAATAACAAAACATTGATATCGAACTATGATTTGAGACATGAGACCCTCGATCAAGAGTGTCAAAATTGAAACAAACTTCAGGGTTTGGCGTGGAAGGTAAATGCTTAACATAAAGAACGCTCTATTAGACCATTCCCTGTACTAAATGAACATGACTGGAAAACTGATGGAAAGGTTGTTGAAAATAAGAACTTGTAAAGCAGGTGGCAAGAGACCCTTGTGCCATCAATCAGGTTGCGAGAGGCCGCCCAACACTCACCGCATTCTCAGTGACATGAACGAATCAGGAAAGGACTTGTGGCTTGTCAAATGAGTGTATAGAACACTGGCTATCTGGAACTCCTTCTGTTATTGAGTGACCCTACTTTAAATTACATTAACCCTAAATTTTTTAAAATTATCCTAATTTTTAGGGATTTTCTGAATTATTGTTATAAACACAAAATTAATATTCATTCATAAATTTAAAAACAAGAAAATCTTTTTCTTTCTGACATCTGCGTATGAATCTGTATGAATATGTCCACAAATTAAATGTGTAGGAAAGAGATTTTCTGGCTTTTAAATATATGAATGAACATTAATTTTTTGTTAAAAAATCTAGAAAACTCCAAAACATTTTTGGTTGAATTAATAACAGTTAGATTTTTAAGTAGGGTCACTCATTAACGGGGGGAGTTTCCTCACCTCCCGAAATGTAGAGTAAACACTAAAATAATTACATAATTGGTTATTTATTATGTAATTATTGCAATAATTATGTTTGATTTATTTAAGTGCTAGTTAACTTTGTTTACACATTTTTTTCAAATTTATGGTTCTGTGCATGTTTGATAGTATAATGTAAGTAAATATTTTTCTAGTTTAAAATCTGCATGAAGAATTTTTGTGAATGGACTGCTTGACTGCAAGAGAAAAAAGCATATATTAAATTAAATATGAATTAAGTTTTACTCCACACGCGCTCTATGTAGTGCATGGAGTCTTTGCTTGTGATATCATTGTCCTCTCTTTGAATAAAGTATTTTTGAACTTTAAACTTAAAAGAGAATGCAAAAATCCAAATAATTAAACAGTAATAAAACTCTACTTATTCAGGAGGGTTCCGCAGAAAAAGGGTAAATGCTACTGCAGGAAATTAACCATCCTCTATTCTTTTATAGGGACATTAAATACCCCAGTTGCAGCAGACCTGCTTACTCGGCGAATTTCAAACGAAAAAAACACATTTCAATCCAACATAGCGAGATTTTACATGTTTTTGCAATCTCCATAAGAATAACATAGGGAATAAGTATGCAGGTTTGCTGCAACAGGTATATTAAAACTGGGTGGTTTTAATTCAGTATTTAGTAGATCTTAACTAGAAGAAGCCATAAACCAAGTTTTAGCAAATTTCCCCCATAGGAAAGAAGTTATTACCATAGGTCTCATGGTAAGACCTAAACCCCAGACCATGATAACTTTTTGTTTTGCGGCCCTCATAGGCAAAAAACACCATTCGTTTGAATTTATAATATATATATATATATATATATATATATATTTATATATATATAACATATCTATATGTGTCTGTAAGATAGCAGCCGTAAAAATGGTCCAATCTTAATGAACTTTGTTACAGACGTATAAAGTAGTAATCACTCAGACGAGTTCGTGAACCAGCCCGATCGGATCACTGGAAGGGGGGGTTAAAGGGGGATAAAAATGGGTTTTTTGAGTTTTTTTACATAGAAAAATATTTTTTTGGCACTATTGAATTCAGCTCCAAAAACAAACTATTTAGTATAGTGAATCACTGCTCTATGTCCATTGGTTACTGAGATATTGAAAGTGTTAACAGTACGTTGTCCCAATGTTAACCTTATGGGAAATAAGTAAAATTCTAGATCATGCTTATTTCTCAACATATCTTGATAAAACTTGGTTTGTGGCTTCATCTAGATGAGATCTAATGTTTGATGATCTAAAATCCCTGTTATTTCAATTTTCATGGCAGCAAACCTGGATACTCATTCCCCATGTTATTCTAATGGAGCTTACAAAATCAAATCTTGCTATGTTAGCTTGATCTAAGTTATTTTTCACTTGAAATTCGCGGAGTATATAGGTCTGCTGGAACGGGGGTATTATCAAGATATGTTAAGAAATAAGGAAGATATAGAATATTTTTTATTTCCCATAAGGATAACATGGGGAATGAGTTTGCAGGTTTGCTGCCACAAAAATGGAAATATTGCGAATTTTAGACTACAGTAGACTCTCGATAGTTCGACACTCGATACTTCCACACTCTGTATAGTTCGACACCTGCTGACACTCAATTAACATTCTAAGACTCCCAAATATTTTTTCCAGTAATATTTTCTGGGACCCATATTATGATAAAAGTTAGTAAAATCGCTGTGCTATGGTTTAGGTTTATGGTATTTAATAAATTTAAGAGATGTACATGTACTACCTTTATTTTTAATGCTTTTATAAATGTGCAGTCCCATTTACTCCCTATAGTTTGACATTTCGATACTTCGACACCCACGAAGTCCACTAAGTGTCGAACTATCGAGAGTCTACTGTATTATACGTTAAATCTCATCTAGATGAAGCCACAAACCAAGTTTTACTAAGATATGTTTAAAAATAAGCGAGAAATCTATATATTAATACGCAAGCGGTTTTCTTTTCACAGTCCAACTGCAATAATGGCTGGACCGATTTTAACGTTTGAGGTATCAAATTAAAGGGAATTTTATGTAGATTTGTCAACAAGTCTCAGAATTTTAAAAAAGGGAGTCACTAAAGTACAGTAAAGGGCTGAAGTTTCAGAACAGTGGCGCTATTCATCGACATTTGAGGAAGCTCAGTTTACTTTGTTTATAAACTGAACATATGGCCAAGCTCTGAAATAGTTCTACAGGTAAACTAATTAATTAATTAATTAAACAATTAATTTTTCGAAAACAGCAGTTTTTATTTTTACAGCTGGTTTGGCCTTGTTTTCAGTTTTTTTTTTAAGATTTATTATGTAATTTAGGTTATGTTATGAAGTTTTTAAAGCTCTTAAACATTGCAGTTACCAGTTTTACAATTAGTTTACGATATCTCATAGTGTTTTATGAAGTTATTTTCACCTGAGCAAATCTATTTTTGGATTAGGTGAATTTATAATACCACCAATAAGAAGAAGACAAACATTGACCAGTCGGAGGAGTCGGAAAGAACACGATCGCAACTGCTGGCATCACCCTCCCGATGAAACATATGATGCTCCTTCCAACCTCAGACCAATGAACTAAAAATGTTTTCATTGCGGTGGGCTGCATTTCAAGAATGAAAATACTGGTAGAGATAATGCGTCATTTACTCGTTTTTGCCACAAAGGAAATGTTGCCTATAAAGACAGCCGTTCCCTACAATACCTGTTTTGGCGATAATTATCAATAAGGTGCAGCGGCAATCCCTAAACAAAGGAAGTCATTGCTCACGGCGCCAGTGTTTGCTCTCGATCAGCTACATGCTGCTGCAAGCAGAGCGTGAGCTTTACCGGTGTTAAAATATTCATTTCAGAAAAAAGAGGATATGGGGAAGTGAAGGTATTCCCTAAGAAATCGTTTACGTTTACCAGAAACTCCTGCGGTAAATCAAATTAATTTTAAAAGTTTCAGTAGTTAGGCCATAATTTTGTTAATGAAGTTAGCCCTTTGATTAAACTTTAAAAGTATGTAGGTAGGCTGATTATTCTTAATTTTTTTACCATATGATTTTTGCTCGATTTTCAGCTACGTGTTATCTAGTATAATTTTATTACTTATTTCCAGTAAGGTTAACATTGGGCAACGTACTGTGTTTACCACTTTCAGTACCTCTTTGACCAATGGACTCAGAGAAATGATTTTAAGTACTTATTTGTTTTTTTTCGAGTTGAATTCAATGGTGCTAACCGAAATTAGATTTTTTATTTTTTATGTGAAAACGCCAAAAAACCTATGGTGGTGCGATAGGGCTGGTTTATGAACTCGTCCAATTGATTACCACTTTACATGTCTGTACCAAATTTCATTAAGATCGGACCATTTTTACAGCCACTATCTTGCTAACAGACACATATATATACAGGGTGTTAAAAAAATGTGGGGCAATAATTCATGTAGTGATTCCTCGGGTCAAAATAAGCAAAAAAGTTTGTATAGACAAATGTCCTATCTCGTTTAGTTTAGCGTATGTCTGTCTGTATATGTTTTTTACAAAATAATTCATAACTCTTTAACGGTTTGAGTGACAGCGTTGATATTGTGCAAAAATGTCTATCTTATTAGCCGCTATCATTGTACAAAATATTGGTGACAAATCTTTTACCGTTTCGAAAAAGCGGCTATTTTAAATGATTTTGTACACAATCTCAACGCTGTAACTCAACCCGTTAAGAAGTTATGAATTATTTTGTAAAACACACATACACACAGACAGTCGCTAAACTAAACGAGATAGGACATATGTCTATATTAACTTTTTTGCTTATTTTGATCCAAGGAATCACTATGTAAATTATTGCCCCACATTTTTTGAACACACTGTATATATATATATATATATATATATCTACAAATTCAAAAAAAAGGTGTTTTTTGCTTCTCGGGGCCGCAAAACAAAAAGTTATCATGGTCTGGGGCTTAGGTCTTACCATGAGACCTACGATAGGCTAATAGCTTCTTCCCTATAGGGAAAATTCGCTAAAACAGAACATATACTTTTACATTTTCATTAGCTAAAAGTATACAATAGTTTATAATAAAATAGTATTAGTTATAGTTTGTTAAAAAAACTGGTTGTTAAAAAGTTATAGTTAATATGAGTTTACATTTATTTATGTGTTGTCATTAGCAGGCTAGAAATAGTATATTTCATTACTAGGACCTAAAGTGACCTTTTCGTACATTACAAGGTCAAGTTTTACGACCGAGGCTGTAAGCCGAGGTTGAAAAATTATTGAGTAACGAAAAGCAGCTTTAGGTCCGTGTGATGAACTAAATTTTTCGTTGTATCGCTCAATACAACAAGCAAACTACTTAAGAAAACCAAAATGTTACAGCTTGTTTACCTTTAAAGATACCTCCCAAAGATGCTTCCATCTTGTTCTTGCTATTTGAAGCAATCAGCTGATTGTTTCATTTGTGTTAGGTTAGACTGACAGCAATGAACAACCATTGACGTATCGAACGCATGCAATAACCGATTGGTGAAATAAGCAAGTATCACAAATTGACTAAACCGACAACAATGCGACAATGAATTATACCTGGCGCCCATTCTTGGGGCCCACGCCGTCCATAAGCCCAATGCTAAAATTAACATTAGTCTTATGGACGGCGTGGGCCCCAAGAATTGGCCCCAGTTATACAATTGGCCCAGTTGTACAATTGTACCCCAGTACAATCGGTTAATAACCGATAACTACTCCCGATGCAATCGATTGCTCACCATCGACGCTGACGTACAATATCAATGAATGTTTTGATTATCTGTAATTAAATGAAGATTGTTCGATTATTTACCTCGAATCAAAATTATCATCAACAATTATCTTTTTGGTCCTAGGAAAATAATAATCATCAAATCATATGTTATTATCCAAGGACTAAAAATAACAACTTTTGTATCCCAACGCATGTGTCAAAACCAGCTGTTTTTGAAGTAGTATAACGAAAAACAGTTTTAAAATAAAGAACATATTGTTGGGTTAAGTTACCTGTTTTTTTTCAAACGAGCTTCAGAAGCGGGAATATTTT
The DNA here is from genome assembly GCA_035578135.1 of Flexamia atlantica. Lineage (NCBI taxonomy): Eukaryota > Metazoa > Arthropoda > Insecta > Hemiptera > Cicadellidae > Flexamia > Flexamia atlantica. The sequence continues at coordinate 7,704,440 of JAQJVK010000006.1, read as the reverse complement.
CTAAACAATTGGAACAATAGTGTGCCTCCACCTGAAAATATTGAGAAAAAGTTTTTATTTTGTTTCTGTCGTTGTTGAAATAAATTTGACAAAGCCTAAGTATTAAACCATCTTTATTTATAAATAAAAAATGGTAAAAAGTAATAAAAAAGTTATAAAAAATAGTAAGAACATTTCAAAGCATGAATCTTTTCTTTAAAATTTTAACTCTTTGAAAGTTTATCATCAAACTTGCCAGCCATTTCAAAACATAAAAAGATTATTGAGGATTCTTTGCAAATAAGTTATTTGGAGGGGCTCACTGACTAAGTGATTACTTATTAAAAAAAAAAAAAATTGTTACATATAGGGATACTAGGTGTTCCATAATTTATCTACAGTCGTTTTTTGACGGCTAGCAATTTTCAAAAGAGCAACACGATACTTTTTGAAAAGATTATCTAATATTAAAATTGCCGCCATTTTCAAACATTAGGTAAATCAAAACATTTCAAAAAGTTGATTTTTTAGAATACCAAATATACAGTCAATTGAATAAGTACGGTACCACTTGAAATAATATGCATAAAACTTTTTTGCCATGACTTAAAAAAATTAAGGGGGGCTAAATTACTATGGGTCACCTGGTTTACATAATTAATAATAAGCATTTAATCAAAATACCAAATAAGATTCATAGATTCAAATTCCTAATCTAATAGTCCAGTCATTTAAAAAAAAAAAAAACGGTTTTCAAATAAATCGGGTAACCAAGTGAGACTTTTTACTTACCATATATGTTCCGTGATGTTGCCTTTAAAAACAGCCTAACTTTTTTGAAAATGAAACTTGTGCTCAAGCCGCCCTCTTGGAAAGTGAAGGCCTAAATATAGTTTTTGAACTTCCTTATGAGTTAAGAAAAAAACTTCAAACGAAATTTGCTTGGTTTGAAAAGGCCTATAACTTTTATAAGAACACACCAACTGTAGGCTGAGACCCATCCAAAGCCTCTGTAGGCCTAATTTCATTTACAAACTGTGTGAGTATTGAATTTATGCTAATTCTTTTCCTAAATACAAACTGCTTAGCCTGTTACAAAATAAATAATCAATTAAAAAAAATCTGCTAATCTAGAATGAATTCTGTAATCTTTCCAAAAATTTTTGAGAAGTTGCTTAACAGAGATATGGGGAAACCTATTTTTGTTGTTTTTTGTTTGTTTGTAGGCCTATAGTAAAGTCTAGTTCATTTCAATGTACTGATTTTAAGTGTTTGGTTACAACTTAGACGAGCAATATTATAAATCACACCCCTAACCATACCAGATGCATCACCAAAATACAATCAAAATTATGATTATCATAGTCAGGTGTTATTCAATATCTTTACAATGAAATATCTCAATATTAATGTACTGGTATATCGATATTGAATTCAATCAATTATTTTCATTCGATAGTTTCTCCGGGTGTCTGCAGAATTGCAGCCGAAACTATCAATGTGTCGGATCAATTCGTTTCTCGGCTTACTTCCCCACCAGACAACCCCGGTTCCAGTTGTGCTCCCAAGAAAGACTATATGTGACCCTTCTGCTTACCACTTTACATGTCGGTACCAAATTTCATTAAGATTGGACCCTTTGTACAGCCTCTATCGTCCAAACAGATATGAATATTCATAAATTCAAACAAATGGTACTTTTGCTTATGGGGGCCCAAAAACAAAAAGTTATCATGGTCTCGGGGTTGCACTTACCTTTACAGTGTACCACTAATAACTTAATGTATCCAGTCAATCTAGGGGAGAGGGTGGGATATCGGGGTATTGGGTGGGGGAAACAAAGTGTCTAAATTGGAGAAAATGTAAAATAAAGTACACAACAGGAGTAAAAGCGCAGTAACTGTGATATATGATGCTTGCATAATGTCGTCTGTAAGAGTTACCGGAAAGGAATATCGATGGTCCCATCGAACACTTCAACCAGATAACACCCTAACCGAACGATATATCGATAGTTTAATCGAATGAAAAAACCAAAATATCGAATGGGACTGTTAACAGACGAGACATCGCAGGCTCGGTAATGTGCAGAGCTTTGTTTGCTCCTCCAATGCAGCGAGAAACAGTGGCGTTCACGGGATTTATTTTCGGGGGGGGGGGGGGGTCCGGGGGTCCTCCCCTTGGAAATTTTCATAAATTAAAACTGTAAATTCGCGTTTTAGGCAATCTCGAGGTATAACAACAAACAGAATAACTCCTGAAATTTGAACTAATATGAGACTGCTGACAAATTAAATTCTCAAAATTATAGATCATATCGGAGTTTTAGCAAAATGTTTTTCACACAATCAAAGGAATAGCATATTAATATAGTTGGCCTAACATTAAAAGACAGATGAAAAAGTAATTAAAGAATTATACATTCTTAACCTTAGCAAAAAAGATTTTTTTCCTTTTTTAATTTCAAAGTAAAAACTATATCTCGCATTCCGTCAGATGGGGCTACTTTATAACAAAAATTTTGAATTTTTGATATTACAAAAAAACCTTTTGTACCAAGTGAATAATTCTTGAACCAAATTATGTCCACAGGTGTAACCTACTTCTTCAGCATGTTAAAAAAATTTTGCATGCCTTAAAAAAAATTATAAAAAATATATGAGGCTGTTCAAAGTAGCCCCGCAGATGGGGCTTCTATGAACAACATTTTAAAATGAATATATCTCGGCCACTGTTAATCCCAGGGGCTTCTATATAACACCATTTGAAAGCTGGGGTTTCAATGAACAAGTACATATAAAAATTATTTGAAAATCATTTCAACTTTTTCTTATTTACAAAAGATAGAAACAACTCACAGAAAAAATCAGAATCTTCTCCTCTTTGAATATAATTTTTTCCCCTGTTATGAATTACTGGTAATGTCAAATAATTCCACAAAATAAAAATATGATAGCACTCTTAAGTCAGAAAAAATATTATTATGTTTATAAATCACTCAAAATGTCTTTGAAAATATAACGAAAAACACACTTAAAACGTATCTTTGATAAATTAAAAACTGAAGATAACCAAGTTATTTACTAAAAAATATGCACATACTTATTATTTTTCTTCTTTTCTGTGTTGAATGTTTAAATGATGTTGTCATCAAAGTCAACAGCAAATGTAAATATTCCTGATCCTCTAGAGGAAACCATCGTCGGTTCCGGAAGTACTTTGACAATATCAGGATACGGGACGTTGCTATAGTCGTTTTTAGGGGGCCAGGCAAATTTATTATTGCCCTGGTTTCGTAGGAATTTGACCTCCAACCCCCTCTCATAGCTATGAATAACTTAAACTTGCCCAATGAAATAGTGGAATATGTCCCGTTTTAAGGCGTATTTAACAACGACCCATGACCCATGATTTTTTCCCCCCAATAAGGTCGAATATTACAAAAAATGTTTTTTACCACTTTTTGTTGAAAAATGCTCTAGGTAACTGAGATCAATTTTATCCCAATGAATCAAGGTATCATAAAAAAATAGAGGACCCAAAATCAATTGGTTTTTTGTCCACAAGAAAGAGTTTGACCAGGTTCAGATTTTTACCGAAAAACATGGTCTGGGTGTTTATTTTCTGTATTTTTTTATACTTATACAATCCTAAACTTGTTGTTATATTCTTAAAGTAGATGAATTAGGGAATCAGAAAATATATACTATAAGGTAATTAGTAAGTATTTTGTGTGTTACACACACTCAAAACATTTTTTTACTTTTTGTTCATAGTAACCCCGCAGTTCAAAGTAGCCCCAACTGACGGTTCTTATTCTTTGCATGCCTCGGACCTTCTGGACCTGAAGTATCCAAATCCTAGATTATCTCAGTGAGGTTAATGAATAGAATTAGAAAATGCAGGTTGTCTCCACTTCTGTAGTGTTTCTCAAGTCACAGAATGAAACCACAAATCTATGATGTACACGCAAGCATCGAATGCTAATAGGCCTAATAATCACATAATAGTGGAATGTCGAATAGTGGAGACCACCGGAAAAAGTTTGATCTCCGAAATTTGACAGACTTATCACAAATCTACCTTGATTTGACGGCGATTCTCACGCAAATGTAGGCAGACGATTTTCGTTTGCCGCTATGCTGCTATACGAGATCGTCTGACAGACGAATAGTGTAAAGTTCACGGCCGAGAGAAGACTACAATATTCTGTTTGCCGCATTTTAATATCGTGATTTTTACCATGAATATTTCACGTACTATGATGTGTCACATCTGACGACGGTAGCAATGGCGGTAATATCGCGGACACTGTTAATGGCCTGTGTTGTCAACAGGAGTTTTTGCTTACTCCCGCCAATTACTAACGATAACCGCAATAAGTAAATATACCCTAATCCAATATATAATCCCCGAATTAATTATCTTTGAAATAATAGTAGAATTAACCTAAGCTATTTAAAACCCGTATAAAAATTAAGTGAGTAATTAACGTGTATTGTTTTCTGTTTTGTTTTACGGCAAGTTTAGTGAAACCACCACCTTCATTATGGACAAGATATTAATCTTCCCAAACATTTCTCAACATCCCCAGAAATTTCGGGGGGGGATATATCCCAATATCCCACCCCCCTGGGTACGCATCTGGCGAGAAAAACAACTGCCTGTTTATTCGGTGGTACCCATTCTGGTGACGCCCTGATTGGTGCCACGGCGCCGTGGGCTTCACCAGTGGCCAACAACTGCAGCCCGCAGTGGCGCCAAGCTCTTAGAGAAATTTGTAGTCAGGCTAAAATTCAAATGTGGGAAATGATGTCAAATGTGGGCCTGGCCAAGTCGTTGACAAGGAGATGTTTTAAACGAAAAAAGAGCAATCCTAAGGAAGGAAATGAATGTAAATAACTTTGTTACTTACCATAATTATAAACTCTGGGCATTATCGTAATGTAAACTAGATTCAATGTCATGTATCACTGTTAATCGTCTTTTGTTGAACACCCGGGTACCCGGGTACGTGTGCCTCACAGCCTGCATGAAGTAGGCTAATAAAACAGATCCCGTCCGTCTAATCCATCTATTTCTGCCTCCCATCTGTAGAGGTGTTCGGCCAGATGATAGGCCATTTTCGACTTCAGTACACTTAGTAACGCCCTCCGAACCGAGCACCAGTTGCTCTCAATAATCTTGTGTTGGCTACAGTGATGTGGTCAAGAAAATTTTTACTGTGGTTCACCGTAAAGTGGTGGTAGCCAATTTTACTTAAATTTAAATATTCGCCCCACAGGTCAGTAACAATGGTTGTTCCAGGTAAAGTGTGTTTAAGTATGAGGGAATGAAGTTTCTAGGGATCCCTTTTGTCTCCCGGGCATATTTCAAGTCGAAATCTCTCTCCCCTTCTCTGACGTTTCTCTACCCCAGTATTGAATTCTATCATGCCAATGATCCAAGTACCCTCTAGTAACCTGCCCTTTTCATATTTCCACCTACCAATTTTACACTCGCCTATTTCGACGACCACACCATCCCCCCCCCAACTTCACCTCCCGATCAAAGAGATCATCGACCCATACAAAACAAATTTCGTGGCAGTAGCTGAGCCAGTCCGCTATAGTCCGCGTAGATGTGGTACTAAAGTCATCAGATGTTTCATTGACAAGGAAAATGTTAGATTTAATTTTGTGGCTGAAAAAATAAAAAATATGTTATAATAATCTTTCTTATTCCTAGTCGCGTACTGTCAAACAGTTTTTTTTTTAGCATTGATGTGTTCTAGATGCTTTGGCTTCTTATGTCTACACTGAATAAAGACCTGGCATGGGCCCTTTATTACTGTCTTTGTTTTCTTACCGCAAAGGCTACAAAAAGGATTGGGCGGGATTATTTGCAATTGCTGCAACCACCACACTCAATTTTCATCGTTTATGAGTGCAGTCTCACAAATCGTACAATAGGCCTAGTTCACCATTGTTAATAATTAGTGTAATTAAAGACTCATTATCTAATAAAACACAACTGTCAATAATAATCAAAGTCACTATGTTAAATTGTAAAGCACTAAAAGAAAATACAACAGATTATAAATGTAATCGATTGAGCAATAAGTGGCAATGACAAGAAACAATAACAGTACTGTAGACACTTCCGAGTCAACAACCATCACCCAATTGAACCGCACAAGCGCCTTTGTTTGGTGTGACAAGTGTCAGTCAGTGGTGTAAACAGGACTTCAATGGGATGTTTGGAGTAGGGAAGGAGGGAAAAAGAAGCAATCCTTATTTTCATTATTGATATATCAATTGATATGTTCGATACATCTAAGTATTGTTCGATAAATCAGTTGTTGAATCGAAAGATAGTCCCCTGCCCAAAAACACCCGATTCCCGCCGGTCCCCCAAGCTAGTATATGTGGTACAACGCAAAGGAAAGTGCAGCCGGTCACGGGATAAGGCCTTACCATTACCATCAATTAATTATTACCTCTTCTTTGCTTGAGACCAGTGAACTGGATTAGAAGGGGCAATGAGTCTTATGATAAGCTTTTTCCCTCAAAGGAAATAAATAAATATGATTAATTATGAAATAAAATCAAACAATTACCTCATGACTAACACAATAACCACAGCGAACTTTTAAACAATGTCTACAAAAATACATTTTCGTTACAGGCCTCAGAGAGCCACAAGTACAGGCATATAAAACATAATCGGGCTGGTCCAGCGAAACCATTTTACTGTATGTATTGACAAAGAATATTTGAAGAATAAAACTTGGCTATATCAACAGTTTTAAATGTAATTATTTTACTATCACTATTTTACGCTTCCAGACAACGTTTCTCTATTCAATCATTAACCGTATCCACAAACCCAACCCCACACTTCACTCCTTCACTGACTGACACTCGACAGATAGATGTGTGTCGCACGACCTTCTAATCGTAGAAAATGCCGCAACGATTGCGCATGCGCAGTAGCGTTTCTGTTACATCCAAAGGAGCAGTAAAATTGGTCCGAAGTTCCAGTTACTTGCTAGTAATAGGTCACAGTTGACTGACGCCGCGATTCTGATTATTTCGTTTATGTAGAGTGCCGCAATTTCTTTCTTTCCTTTCCTAATCTCTTGCCTACCCATCTTGTGACTCTTAAGTTAGAACGATTTGCTACACAATTGTTTTGTTAAATTGTTAAGTTTATATCGTTGTTGTTGTTTTGTTATGGTTTTCTATCGAAATGGTGCCGTGTTTAGATTAGCTAGAGGAACCCAACACATTATTATTATTATTCTTACTAGTGTGTGAATGTGTTTGATTAATTTTACAAGAATCTTGGTTTACCTTTAGATTAAACTAACATTGTATTTCAACACAGCCCATAATTGCATTACTGTATTAGGCCTAGGCCAACTGGCTTTCAGTGCCGGCCTTAGGCAACTCGAGGCCCTGGGCGAGATATCCTCGCGAGGCCCTCCCTTTTCAGTGACTACCCCCCCCCCTCCCAACCGCTGTGCCTCTCCCCGATTTCACACCCTTTTACCCCTCCCCTCCTCCTCCCCAACAATACTGCCCACATCACCGGGTCAAAAGATAAGTGACCCACCTGCGACCAAAGTTCCCTCTGAACTGTTAACATTGCAACAGGAAAATACTGAACTTAAATGAAAACATATTTTTATTATTACACAAGTAATACATGTCAGATTACCTAATATGACAATGTTTTCGTAAATTGATCACGTTGATTTTATCTAAAATTATGTTTTTATATCTTAAACTCTTATTAAAAACACCTATTCAAATCCAATTAACAAAACAAACAATATTAACAAAATAATAACGTGTTATGAAATTCAATATTAAAAGATATAAAAGGTAAAACCAATAATTTTATATCCAAAGACCTATATTTCTCCTCTCGTTTTTCATGTTAATTTCCGCAACACCCAGTCAGTCGTCTGATGCAGAGTACGCATAGCTTCATGTCTGAAAATTACACTTTGATATAAAACGATTCTAATAAAAAATATCACGTTTACCATCATTATTAAATAATAAATGGATAACATATGTAACCCTATTTCAATGTTGACAGTTTTTATAAGCTGTGATTCGAAGGTGACGTTGTTTAAGGCATTCAATAACATTTTTAAACATGTTGGTAATAGCTACACTTAGTGCCATAAATTTAACTGCGAGCATTGAAATCACTAAAACGAATGGTCACTTACATACACAGGGAGAAATACAGATGTTTCAGTTTTTCAAAGCTCGCAAGTTTATGATGCCGAATATAGTAGCCTGCTTTATATAATATGCTTTATATTTTACTAAATATAAATACAATCTGCTTTTATATTTACAAAACTTCAGAAAATTAATTTTTACAAAACAATCACAACAACTAAATTATGAGATAGGTGAACGTGATTTACAAGTCAACAACAACAGCCCTCGCACGCGGGTGTGTGTTGTGTTGTGCGCTGTTTTTTTGTCGCCTTCCCTTACAACTGCGTGGAGCAGAGTCGAGGTCATTGGCCCGCCCGCCAGTGTCAATCCCTTATCACATTTTTACAAACCACTTATTCCATTGTTTTAACTTTAATCCTCTGTTAGGAAACATTCTCGGCTAAAGGAAGTTGTATTGACCTTAAACGTATTTAGATAAAGATATATTTTTAGTGACGAATGAACAGAAACCTGTAAAAATATTGTTTTTAATACTTTAACCCTAATAATAAGATTGATTAAATAATAAATAAAATAATAATGTTTAATAGTCGAATTTCTAAATGTTCGCGCTGTATAAACTGTAATACGCTGTGTGTGTGATGTACAAGAACATGAGTCTTTATGTCGGAGTTGGAATAATAAACTAATATAATAATAGACTAATTTCTAGCGATATATCTACATACCTTAAACAAACTGTACTTTTCTTGCTTTTTGTCCAGCAAAGTCATCAATAATATCATCAATATTCAATTTAGCTGTAGTATCTGGTTCGATTGACAAGATTGCTAAAGATGACAATCGTTCTTGACTCATTGTCGATCTTAAGTAGGTCTTAATCAACTTAAGTCGTGAAAAACTCCTTTCAGCACTGGCAACTGTTACGGGGATCGTTAAAAGTATTCTATACGCTATAAATGCGTTCGGGAAAGGGTTCTGGATTGAGCTCATAAATCTTAAAATCCCTGCGGCGGTTTCTATATCAGTTTGTAGAAGGTTACGGAGAATCTTTAACTCTGTGAACAGTTCCTCTCCGATGATATCATTTTCTCCTTCAAAACCTAAAGAATCGTTTAGATTTCTACACTTTTCTTTTAGGGTTTCTTCTTTGAGTTTTTTGAGATCTCGAATGTTGTAAAGGAACCCGAACATTTCATCAAAGTTGGTCATTTGTTCAAACCGTCTTCTAAGGGACTGTAATACAGAATCGACCAAACGATAAAAGTATCCTCTACTTTAAAGGCGTCGTCTGCGGAGCTAGTCAAGGATACTATGTCATCTTCTCCCTCGTAGTCAAACTGTTTCTTCCTTTTTCTACTTCTGACTTCCCGGAACTTCGGCTCTATCCCCAAAAATTCACTCATCTCTCTTGCTGTTATAGTTGCTCCGACGTACCCGTTGTCTCTAAACTTGTCGAAAAACGTTACCAGGTCATGAAGCAGCTTAGACGCCACGCCCAAATGCATTTTCTCTGCTTGTAGGCTTTTACTAGCACTGTTTACTGCAAACAGAACGTCATACCAAATTGCTGTGGCTAACAAAAACTCATAACTACTGATTTCGTGGATAAGCGATGCAGCTTCACTCTTCGCCTTCGGATCCTCTGTGGTCTCTACAACCTCCGCTAAGGCATCGCAAACTTCCTTGATCTGGTATCGAAGTGCCTTGACACTTTCAACTTTGCTCTCCCATCTAGTATCGCAGGATCGCTTTACAACAATAAATGGTACATGTTTCTTTAGAATGTCCCATCTCTTCGGAGACGCAGAAAACATAACATAAATTCTTTGAGCGATACCAAAAAATGTCATTGCCTTCGGGGAACATTTACTGGCGTCACAGATCAATAAATTAAGGCTGTGGCTTGCACATGGCATGTAAAAAGCCTTTTTATTGATTTCTGAAATTCGTGCTTAGACTCCTGAATGAACACCTTTCATGTTTGAGCCGTTATCGTAGCCCTGACCCCTACAGTCTTTGATGTCTAAGCCCAATTTATCCAACTTTTCCAATAACACATTCGTTAAATTCTCTCCTTTTGTAGACTTCACATCAATAAAGTCGATGAAGTGTTCTTCGATCTTCACTCCTTCGTCTCCGACAGCCTCAGTAATATCATTCTGTACTCTCACAAATCGTATAATTAAGGACAGTTGTTCCTGATGGCTTAAATCTGGTGTACAATCTAACAAAATAGAAAAATACTTTGCTGCTTTGATGTCTGAAACGTTCTTTTCATCACTCTGTATACGAAAATTGCCCGTTACCGTACAGCTGAGATCTACGAGAACTCTCGATTTCCTTACGTCAAAACAAGTAATGATCAGCTGCTTTTTCGATACCCAAACATTTCATTCCCGTACCCAAACAAACCATTTCCGTACCAAAACAAAATTTTGCCGTACCCAAACAAACGAATTCCTTAATTTGACAGTTCAACCAGCTGACTTTATAAACTAAAATAGACAGTTCAGCCGTATTGTGTTTACTTATAGAAAAATGACTAAATTATGAAATGTTGGATCATTTTTATAAGTTTGGTCACTTATTTGCATCGTGATGAAAAGTACTGTTCACAACTCGTCACAAAAGTACCATTTCGGGGCTCGATAGTGTTTTACTTGCTCGGCTTACACCTCGCAAGTAAAACACTATCTTGCCCCGAAATAGGCTACTTTCGTGACTAGTAGCGAAATATACTATTTCTCTTACTTTATCGGCAAGTAAATTAATCACTTCATTTTGAATGTTTTTACCTTAGTAGTGGTCATGTATTTCTGACGATTTAATCCGCCGGACGTGTTCTTGCAAGATCGGATCAAAAGTTGCGATCATTTCAATCAAGCCCAAAAAGTTTCCGTTATTTGGTTCGAACAGTTTGGAATTAGATCCCCTCAACGCCATGTTGTGTTCAGCTAAGAATTTGATTGCCTGTACAATACGCTTTAGTACCTCTCGCCAGTGTTCTTTTTCTTCTTTCATCATTCTCCTTTGGGTTTCATTAATCGTTTTTTCTTTTAAAAAACGCAATTCGCATTCAATCCATTTTTTTACATTTTCAGCGTGCTCTGGTGATTGCTCGTGACTTTGGATTCTAATACCCAAATGCTTCCAATCGCAGTAACCTTCACCTGCTAATTTCGTCCTAGACCCTTTCTGAAATAGCTTGCAACAAAAACAAAATACTCTGTCTTTAGCTTTACTATAAACTAACCATCGTCTGAGAATTTGTTCTCCGTTTGGTAAAACACGTGTATAATAGCTGCTTGAAAAATGTCTTTTGTTTTCATCAAGTGGAAAACGAAAATTCACTACTTTCAAAGGACCTTTACTTATAATTTCTTCAAAATGAGATGAACCAAGAGTTTCTGGCCACATTCCAGGATCAGAAAGATCTAAATATACTTGTGGCAGAACACTTAAAGAATCATCATTCGCTGTCTCAATTTCATCTGAATGAATAATGGTTTTATCTACACTTGAGCTTTTTTTGCCGTCATTACAAACTGAAATAAATTGCGTACTCACAACAGTCGAAGCAGTTTCTTGAACACAAACATCATCAATAATATTCTCCTTAGATGTACTTTCCCCGATGTTGGTTTCGACGTTTGTTGAAGAACAAGGTTCAGATTCAATTTTAGGCCTACTTGGTTTCGAGATATTATCACCACCTTCACCTTCGCCTTGCCTCAAAAACTTCTCAAAAGCGCCGCGTTGAGACTCGAGACTCTGAACACGCTTTTCTTTTTTCTTTCGTTTTTCATGGCCGGATTCGAATTTTCTAAATTTATCACGTTCTCGTGACATGATTAACCTAATTTAGAATGCGATTATAACATCAACGATTACATGAATAAACAAACCACTCAAACCACAAAAATTAAAAGTTTAGTTCATGTTTTACTTAAATAACAGTTTAATAAATTTTAACTATAAAACTCATCACTTTCACTAATTGAAAACGATCAGTAATCGCGATCACTACTCTCAGTACCATCAGTGCATGGGTACGTCACTTGTCCGCTCCGACCGAGTTTAAAGTGGCGACACAAATATTTGTAAAAACAAATATTTGTATCGTCACTCAAGACTACATCCCTCCAATGATAAATAAGGTGTTGTAACAATTTAAGTGTTAAAACAGCTGTTTTTGGTAATCCTGTATCGGCATAACAACAATGTTAATTAGAGTGTCCAAGTGACGACACATTTAGATGCTAGTGTAAACTTAGCTTTAAGCCTAGTTTACACTAGCATCTAAAAATGTCGTCACTTGGACACTCTAATTAACATTGTTGTTATGCCGATACAGGATCACCAAAAACAACTGTGTTAACACTTCAATTGTTACAACACCTTATTTATCATTAGAGGGATAGACCAGGCGGTATATGTTTTGAGTTGGGTAAATCATACAGTCTCCGAGATTTTTGTGTTGATGGCTTCGGAATATCATTTAAAAACAACATTTTACCATGCGTACAAATATAAACCTGTGCAAAATTTTTTATCGAGGAAAATATTAATAACTAAACAAAATATCCACGTTTTTTGCCTGTTTTTTGAGGATATCTCCAAAACTATTCACTTTAAACAAAAATAAATGACACCAAACGTTTTGTTATAAAATTCTGCATTGAAAAAAGTTATTTTAAATTTAGTTTTTCTTACAAAAAGTGCATTTTTTAATCGAAAAATGTAAAAAATAGTAAAAAATTATCTAAAAATTTACGTTTTTCGCGATTTTGCTGGGACACGACGACTCAACCAATGACCTTCAAACTTTTCACAGTAAATGTTTGCATTATAAAAAATAATTACACCAAGTTTCATAAAAATCAGCCTAATATCTTCAGCACAATAGTCATCTAATAATCGTACTGCCAAAATATTAAACAATTTTCATATCCATCTAAACCACAAAGTACGATCCGCAGATACATGAAATTTGGACCAAATATAAAGGAAAAGTAGTTTTTTCAAATAAATCTTAAAATATTAAAATCGGTTCACTAGGAGAGCCTAGGCAGGTGTTTAAATATAGTAAGGATTATTTTTGGCAGTTTCTAGCAATTTCATTAATTTGCATAATTTTCTATTAAAGTATATTTTTTATCCTCAAAAACATTTATTTCAGGCCTGAGTGGCCTTAACATTGAGTCTGATCTTCATTTGTCAAATCTCGGCGCCCAAAACGCAAGGGGCGCCTTTTATTAGCAGTGCTCGTACAACGCGATCGAACTGACATTCGCATGCATGAAGCCCGGCCCCCAATTACATAAATCCCTAATGCCTATCTTCCCTTCGCCAAGCTCGGTCCCCAAATTAAACATGTTGCCCTTATTAATTAATACTCAGCCCCTATCATTGGACTTTTTTTATACGAAGATAAATTACCAAGTGAAAAGGTCCACTTCAGTTTCCTGTGGCCTTCTCTCATAACCGGAAGGTCCTTCTTGTCCACTTTTTTATGTCTGTATGAAGAAGTCGCTCTTTGTAAGATGAGAAGTGTTGTTTGTAAACAACAAAAATGTAAACATTGTAAATTGCGTTCTAACGTCAAAAATCTTTTGAGAGAAGAATTGTAACGACTAAAAGCTTATTTTCACAGTATGATAAAGTCGCTCCTCGTAATGAAAACTGCTATTTTGAGCTCTACGTAGACAACTACAAGAATTATAATTATTTATTTAGTAAAATACACACTATTGAAAACAAAAGTCTCCAGTGACTAAAATATCTCCCTACATAGTCTGTAGCAAGTATTCAGGGAAATAGAAATAGTCCTCATCTTAATCAAACCATTTACACTCGTGTAAAAAATGGTTCACTTTGACATTTTTCAATCTTCACTGAAAAAAAAGAATAAAAGGTATAAAATACATATTAGGAAGAAAGTTTTTCTTACCAGCAAACATGACCTTTTTTTACTTACATGCATAGTCTCACCATCTTAATATGATGATCACCGTCCCACATATCATGCATTTGCGTACAGGACACACACAATAACAGACACGCATGCTTAGAATGTACTATTACATCAGTGGTAGCCCTTTCACAATAAATCAAATAATCTTTTTTCCATAGTAAAATAACATTTTATGTTCAAATACTCTCTTTAAATTACATTACATGTTACAGAATTCTGAACGTCTAATCCTTAAAATCCAGTGGGAGTCTGTTCGTGTTGGCTTAAGTAAAACCATTAAGGCTATAGAAATTAGCTTTAACTAAAAAATACTTCCTTATAAAAAAACTTCCTCTATGTGCATGAACAAACAAAAATAACTAAACTTTTGTTACAGAGAATAATTTAAACGCTAAGAGTCCAGTATATTGTTCTTTCCTATTATAATCTAAGGTATATGGACAGTACATTTTAGACTTCCGAAGAAGGAGACAAAAAGATGTGTAGCACATTTCTCTATTGTAAAAAGGTAGTTAAGAATAAACGTTTCGAGAAGAACGTTTCGATAAAGAAGGAACTACCGAGTCTAAATTCCTTGAAAGAATTTTATAAAATTTGAACCAATTTCACGTGGAAAACAGTTAAAAAACCATTAATTTCACATAAATTGCCTGAATATCTTTTACACGTTGTTTTATCACAGTGTCATTGCATTAAACAAATGCAAAATATTTAAAATTGAAATTTGTAAAAAAATTTGAAAAGTTCCGTATGTATTCAAAAGAAAAGAATCACAATTAAATAAATCTTTATAATATAAAATCATTTTGAATATAGGGGGGGGGGCGGTAAATTTAAGGAATCGAGCTTGAGGAATAAAAGAATGAGGGTACAATTACAGCTTTCTACAGATTGAGAATCAAGCTAGGGATAAATGAGAATGTGTACTAATTGCCCATTGGAGGGATTGTGCACTGCTCACTATCAGCAAAATTTTCAGTTCGGGGACCGAGCTTGACGAAGGGAAGGTAGGGATAACGAATTTATGTAATTGGGGGCCGAGCTTCATGCATGCAGATGTCGGTTCGATCGCGTTGTACGAGGACTGCTAATAAAAGGCGCCCCTTGCGTTTTGGGGGCCGAACTTTGACAAATGAAGGTCAGTCTCGATGTTAAGGCCACTCAAGCCTAAAATAAATGATTTTGAGTCTTAAAAATATACTTTAATTGAAAATAATGCAAATTCATTAAATTGCTAGAAATTGCCAAAATAATACTACATTTAAACACCTGCCTAGGCTCTCCTAGTGAACCGATTTTAATATTTTAAGATTTATTTGAAAGAAATACTTTTCCTTTATATTTGGTCCAAATTTCATGTATCTGCGGATCGTACTTTGCGGTTTAGATGGATTTGAAAAAATTGTTTAATATTTTGGCAGTACGATTATTAGATGACTATTGTGCTGAAGATATTAGGCTGATTTTTATGAAACTTGGTGTAATTATTTTTTATAATACAAACATTTACTGTGAAAAGTTTGAAGGTCATTGGTTGAGTCGTCGTGTCCCAACAAAATCGCGAAAAACGTAAATTTTTAGATAATTTTTACTATTTTTTTACATTTTTCGATTAAAAAAGGCACTTTTTGTAGGAGAACTAAAATAAAAATAACTTTTTTCAATGTAGAATTTTATAACAAAACGTTTGGTGTCATTTATTTTTGTCTAAAGTGAATAGTTTTGGAGATATCCTCAAAAAACATACGAAAAACGTGGATATTTTTGTTTAATTTTTAATATTTTCCTCGATAAAAAATTTTGCACAGGTTTATATTTGTACGCATAGTGAAATTTTGTTTTTTAATGATATTCCGAAGCCATTAACACAAAAATCTCGGAGACTGTACGATTTACCCAACCATGTGCTTTTTTAACAGATACCGCCTGGACTAGGATGCAGTCTTGAGTGACGACACAAATATTTGTTTTTACAAATATTTGTGTCACCACTTAAAACTGAATCCCTCCAATGATAAATAAGGTGTTGTAAAAATTGAAGTGTTAACACAGCTGTTTTTGGTAAACCTGTATCGGCATAACAACAATGTTAATTAGAGTCCAAGTGACGACACTTTTAGATGCTAGTGTAAACTTAGCTTTAAGTTAAGCCTAGTTTACACTAGCATCTAAAAATGTCGTCACTTGGACACTCTAATTAACATTGTTGTTATGCCGATACAGGTTTACCAAAAACAGCTGTGTTAACACTTCAATTGTTACAACACCTTATTTATCATTAGAGGTATGCAGCGATTAGTGGCGACACAAATATTTGTAAAAACAAATATTTATGTCGCCACTTAAAACTACATCCCCCCAATGATAAATAAGGTGTTTTAACAACTGAAGTGTTAACACAGCTGTTTTTGGTAATCCTGTATCGGCATAACAACAATGTTAACTAGAGTGTCCAAGTGACGACACTTTTAGATGCTAGTGTAAACTTAGCTTTAGCTTTGCATGGAACCGGAACGGAACGGCACAGTTTGTTCTATTTGTTCCAGATTCTCTGCGGAACGGAATCGGCACGGACTAATACCGGTCGCAATGGGGGGAGGACTCATAGTAGGACGATGATGTCATTACTTATTTCAAATCCGCTCCGCGGGTAGCGCTTTAGTCAAACAGCCGACGCCGTCATTACGTCATCATCGGTGCAGAAGACAACCAACTGGACCGAGACCCGCTTTTCGGACCGGTGCATAATTTGAAAGATTATAATTTAGCTTCCTGTAACATTAATCTTGCCAAATTGAGACCAAGGGTACTTAATAAAAATATTTGTTGGTAGAAATATAACATGTTTTTTAATGATTGGTTAGTTTATGAGTTATTTACGTTTAGTTTTGTTGAAGTTCCAAAGCCGACCGAGGCTAATTTTGTTTTAATGTTTTGGAGTTATATTATTTATATTGTAGTATTATTGTCATTAATAAATCAGGATCTTTGTAGTTTGGATCGTACAAATCTTGCTTGCAATGTTTAGTTGTTAAAGAAGTGGAATCTTGGAGATTAGTAACATTACAATAATGAGACAGGCAGGCCATTTTGGTCGGAGTCAAATAGCTCGGCCCATGTGTAGCATTAACCCTTTTAGTGCCGCAACAAAAAATTAATGTCCACGAGGCTAATCTTTATAATGTTTTGGAGTTTTTTTTTAATATTGCCTTTAATAAATCAGTACCGTTGTATTTGAAATCGTACAATTCTTGCTTATAATGTATAGTGATATATTGAAGAATTTGAATCATGGAGATAAGTAACGCTTAAGTAAGCTTCCAACGCTGTTTTCATTACGCTTAAGTAAGCTTCCAACGCTGTTTTCATTAACATAACCAGAGATGATGTTGACCGACGTTATAAAACGGCATCGGGCATCGGCTGCTCGTCTCGTCTACAGCGCCGCCCTCGGAGCAAATATGAAATAAGTAATGACATCATCATCCTACTACGAGTCCTCCCCCCATTGCGACCGGGACTAATACAGTTCCGCCTAGTCGATGGAACAGTTACGTCAAAAATAATACCAACTGCTCCTCGGCATTTTCTACGATTAGAAGGTCGTGTCAGACGCCACTCAAATGACTCAAATCCAAGGTCTGTAGAGAAGAGGAGAAGAATAATTAATTGTAAGTTGCGTCAAAAGGTTATTCCTATAATAAATCTAGAGAATTGTGACGTCATTCATAGACCAAAGACGCGGAAACCTATAATCTACAGTTTGGGATTGTGACGTCGTTTATAGACCGGAATCATAAAACAGTTTGGTTCCACAGGCCTCATGGGATTTAGGCAACCTACCAGTATAATAGTATTCTCATAATAGTATTCATATTAAATTTTCCTATCTAAATTAGTTTTAAACAAAATTTGAACAATTACGTCATCTCAGCGTCTACCCCCCCTGAAAATCATTCTACCGTCGATTCCATTCTGGACCCCTCTCCCCTAATTTCAGATGACGTCATTTATGGACGGCCCCTTGTCTCTGATTTTTACTAGTCTGTGTCTGTCTGTTTTGTCACTTTTGTCTTCTTGTTTACGTCAGTACGTCATTGCATCTTTTTCTGTTTCTGCTTGGCTTGTCAGCTTTTATTCTGGGTTTTTCTCGGCTTGCCTTGTGAGTTGTGAATCTGTCTGTGTGTATACTAGTAGCATAGATAAAGACATTTATCTATGCTAGTAGTAATTCGGCTCTGGTTTGCGTGATAGATAAATGTTGTATCATACGTTCTGACATAAAACTCTATTGTTTCTCTTAGGATCTTGAAACATCTCAGGGACATTTATTCCACAATTTGAAGGTAATTTTTTGTACCCAATTTTAGCCTAGAGGTAGTTCAAGTTATTTAGTATATCAGTTACGCCTAACTAGGTTAACTTATTTAGCATTTTAATACCTTAGTTAGAATTTGATAGGGTACGGGCTTCATATCTGATCTTCTGCCTTTACAGGTTATGTTTATGCTACTTATCAATTACCTATACATTTTGTCCAGGTTTTCTAACTGAACTTCTCAATATGATTTAACATGGACGAAGATCAGTTTTGTTTTCGGTACAGTACTTGGTTTAGGTTTCGGTAATCCGATATAAACTATCAACCTATCGTGTTTTACTCAACCGATGTACAGTTACAACAATCGTCAGTAACGAAGAAACATCGATAACATACAATAACCAAAACCATTGTCAATTATATTATTAGATTTTCTTATGAATAATAAAACGGTAAATGTTCCGTACACGGTAACCTCATGGATTTTGATGAAAACTGTCTTAATGTGTTCCTTTCACTATTTTATTACAGAATCATCTCCAATTTTGCCGCAGTAAACCCTTTAAGTCCCTCAAATCGAGAAATTAAAAGTCTTAAAACGCACTTCATAGGTGGGAAAACTACTTACTGACGGACGACTGGATGGTTCCATTGTCTAACAGCGACTGAGGATTGTAGGGGAGTAACAGCAGATTGAATCATATGTTCTGTGCTGTCGAAAAGGAAATGCCACAATGACTAACGAACAACTCCTTTCGACTGTCGCTGTCGTCTGTTGGTCGGCGAAATGACTTCAGTGTATATTGCGTGATTAGTTTGTTACTTCGAAAAATTTGTGTTCGCATTTTTCCTCAATAGGCCTAATTTAGATTCTACGTTTTAAATTATGATTATTATAATAAAATAGGATAAATTCACAAATACGATAGCAATTATAAACCCTAAACAAAAAATCTGAAAGAAAACTATTTGCAAACCCTTGTAAAAATAAGGGACGGGTTGTACAGGTGTGCCAACTTAGGAAAATATAAAGAATCTATTTTTTTGAGTTTTATTTAAATTGTTCCGATTTTCCCTAATCAAAAATATTTAAATTGGTATTGAATGACATGAATTAGAACTGACAGTGATATAATGACACAATTTGTTCATAGTTATACCAAATGAAGAAATGATGGATGCTTTTTTTAAAGCCTGATCTGGTTGAAATTAAATTAAATCTATTTATTTTCTGGAGGAGGACATAACACAATTTTTGTGTGAGTCGCCGGTTATTTATGAGGTGTTGAGCCGGTTATTTATGAAGCCCCCAATTAGCCCCTCATGGGGAAATTATTTGATTTATGCTATGATTCTAAATACCCGATAACTCCAATATTATGGAACAAATTTTTTTCAATTTCTAGACAACCACTGGAAAGTGAACAATTACCCATAAGGCAAGAACCAATTATTATTATTTTTTGGTGCTAATGTATTTCCCAGAAAAATCACAAATATCTAAAGCTATTTTCTGTTTTATTTGGTTAGTTTAATTTTTACTTGTTGCAGTCCTACATGCATAATGAACACATCAGTTACTAGTTATGGAACGAATGCCTATCCCAAAATCAATGAACAAGCTTTTCAACAGCTTGATTTGACAGGAAAACTAATAATCAAGGTAAGAGGATTTAAAGATTTAACTTCAGTAATAGTGATTAGACTTAAGTCTAGAATAAATATTTTTTTAAGCTCTAAGCGGGTTGTCTGTCATTTGAAAAAATATTTTTTGAAACTTTTTTTAGATTTAACCAATGTTATCAAATCTATCTGGAGGTGAAGGATCATGGCTGTACCTAGCAGTTGTGGGGCATTACAGTGCTGTTCTGTATAACTACAGCGCTACAGCCTACATTTTACTGGATAAAGATAGCCTAATGCTTATTTTTAATTATGTGTTTTTCTTTAATCATAAATTGAATAAAAAAATTTGATAGTGGCGAAATAAATTATTATTAATTAATAATATTATGTCGTCTATGATTAAATAAGTGTTCAAACAGTAATTAATGTAGTAAAAATTCCTCTGCGGGGTCGGCGATCAGCACGTGTAAACGTTCACGCAATCACATTTTCCGGCAATGTTTTTTAATTTAGAGAAATTAATTTTATTGCACCTTGAAGACAAATAAATTCAACACTAGGTTCGTGAAGTACATTTTTCATTTTCTTTTTAGCTCAAAATATCAACTAGCTAAAACCCACTATTTGAATTCTAACGCAAATTGCTCTTATATTTGTTAAGATATCGGAAAAATAAAAAATTGCATATTAAAAGGAATTTTTCTTTTCATTTTGATTCAAAGCTTATTGTCGTACGTTGAAAAATAACGTCAGGATATGGTTTCGCGCAACGTTGAAACCCGCAAAAATCAAGACAACGCCCTTGTGTTTGGGAACGCTTTTCGTCCATAATTTTCGATCAAAAATCAAATTGAAGAGGAGAACAAATTCTACAAAACAATACCAATTTAATTACGATCATACAAAAAAATTAGGAGTAATCAGCCTCTGAATTTGCATAGTCCAATTTACCTATTTAACAATCACTTAAAAATCTTCGGCTGAACTTTAGGTGTAGGCCTAATTACTCATTTACCATTCTTATAATCTTGGAACCAAACGGTAATATTTTTTAGGATTTTTCTCCTCTTTAATTTTATATATAATGTTTTATTTTAAATTGAAAACTTTTGTTGGAATGCGTCCCTGCACACAAGGGTGTTTTCATGATTTTCGCGGGTTACAACATCATACAATACCATATCCTGACGTTATTTTTCAATGTACGACAATAAGCTACATGTCAAAATGAAAAGAAATAAATTCCTTTCAATATGCATTTTTTATTTTTCCAATATCTTAACAAATACCATAGTAATTTGCGTTAGAGTTCAAATAGTGGGTTTTAGCTAGTTGATATTTTGAGCTAAAATAACTCAAAATATAGAAAGAAAATGAAAAATGTACTTCACGAACCTGGTGTTGAATTTATTTGTCTTCAAGGTGCAATAAAATTATTTTCTCTAAATTAAAATATATCGCCAGAAAATGCGACCGCGTGAACGTTTACACGCTGAACGTCGACCCCGCGGAGGAATATTTACTACATTCTTTACGGTTTGAACACTTATATAAATGAGCGACGACATTATATCAGCCTCTGTAGCTATATTTTAGACTTAAAAAAGTAGAAAATAGTACTTTATATGCTAGTAATACCATGATTTTAGAATAACTTGATATTTACTACGTCACACTACTTTTTCCGATTATTATCGCGGAGTAATTTTAGTACTATCTCGACTGCGAGGGCGACACCGAATTGCCTTTAGCCTCCTCTTAATAACACTCATTTCCCCACTATTTTATGTATGGGCTTTCTTATGTCTTACAGGTGTACTCCCCAATTCCCCCCTTAGGGGCGATTGGGTATGAAAAATATTTTAATTTTTATTACATAGAAACAAAAAAGTTGCAGGTCTTAAAGTTGGTGAAAAGATGTCTATTAGAAGCCTTGATATGAAGGCATAAAAACTAGAAAGATATTTAATTTGGTTTAGCCTACAGAGTACATTTTCCAAAACCTAGTACCCAATTCCCCCCTTCTACCCTATATTATTATGGTTGATATAGAAATTCACAAAGATATGTAATCAATAAACATCTATCAGCATAAAATCACTCAGTTGCAGCTTTGCTTGTAAATAGCACAATCTGTCGTTTAGCTGTAGAACTATTTCAAAGCATGACCATCTAATTATTTGTAAAAATAGTGAACTGAGCTTGGTCTAATGTCGACGGATAGTGCCACTGTTCTGAAAGTTCAGCCCTTTACTGTACTTTGGTGACACCCTTTCTTTAAATTCTAAGATGTATAAACAAATCTATATAGAAATCCCTTTAATATTACACCTCAAACATTAAAATCCATCCAGCTACTATTGAGGTTTGACTGTGAAAAGAAAACTACCTGCGCATTAATATACAGATTGCATGCCTTATTGACACTGAACTGCAAACCTGGTATTTTAATATTTTAACACCTTTTAATGTCTTGCGTACCGCCAGTGGTAAGCATAGGCCTACTACTGGTTGGAAACACTGCTTTAGGGGAACTTTGATCGTTGCTTTGAGGTGATAATACGTTTGAGGCGCCCTTTAAGTTTATCAGAAGACTCTTGTACATCACAAATGAAACTATTTACTCACTGTAACTTTGATGTCATTAATGTATCATATGTATGTATATGTTCAATATCAGTAAAGAAAGTTTGGATTGAATTTAATTGAAATATGTGGAAAAGGCCACACCAACATGCATCCAAGTGTGCTTGAATGAAAGAAGAGATAATGTTTGTTATATTGCTGTAACATTTGTTTAAGTGCATATAATCAAATTAGTATAAGTAAAACGGATTTCAGGTTCAACTTGGGGATGATATCAGAAGGATTCCTATTCACAATGAAGCTATTACCTATGATGAGCTCGTCTTGATGATGCAGAGAGTGTTTAGAGGGAAGTTAACCAGTACTGATGATATAACAATAAAATATAAAGACGAAGGTTAGTATTACAGTATAACTTGATTGATTCAAACTTCTATAGTTTGAATTCTCTTTAACTCAAATATTTCCTGAGGTCCCCTGCATTTGATATGTTAACAAAGCTAAAATATCGTAGATAACTAGAATATAAACTTGTGTAATTCAAAATGTTATGTCAAATTTATAAGACATTGTGGTTTTTAGGCAGAAAATTTACGAGGAAAGACATAAAATTCACAGTCTAAAATCCACTTTGAACACAGTAGTCTCATAACACAGTAATGCCATCCGATTCCTGGTCCGCTCAATACTGCCCCATTAATAATGAATTGATCAATGATAAAGTAACTCACAGCCAATCGCCATTTGTGACCTACCTTCTAGATCATTGCACTTAATACTTCCAAACAATTCCAATATTCTCATTTACTGTAGCTTAGAATAACATGGCTTGCATGTTTTTGCCGTGTAATTTTCAGTCATGTTTTGTCTGCTGAATAGGTATTTTTGTCTAAATGATGTCATTACCACCAAAAATTAATATTTGAATAAATATTGATTATTAGTGGCTTCAAGGGGCTTAACGTTTTGAAGTCTGAGTAATTTGGTACCCCTGTAAAGCCCCAGGCCGGGTATTTCATTAAGAAACCCGTAAATTTGTTACATCTCTCTTTTAATTTAAAAAACCATAATAACTTATATAATTAACCTTTTTTTCTGCAGTTTGTTAGTTTTAAAATAATTTTATGTTATATGTTTACTTGGTGTAACTTATCACCAGCAGGCCTGACACAAACTGGAAAATTGATAATCGATTCATTCTGCAGTATTCACAAACTAACTCATGACTCACAACTTCCACGATCTATTTCATCATCACTTCAACTGTCTGTGTCATCCGGTAAAACACTTGGGTCACTAATTTTGAAGTATTCACTAATTTGTCACTCAAATATTTTTAGTACGCCATTGCACAGTGTTTACAAACACGACTCAGCTGTCAACAAAGCAACATGTAGAATTAATTGAAATATTTCAGTGATGAAATCTGCTAAGATGCAAAACAAAATATCCCACAGACTGCCTGACTATTCCAAAACGTTACTTAAGTTCCAAAGCATTCCAACTTCCCCCGTGGCGGAAAGAGTGCCAAGTTTGAACCACGACAACACCATCGCGTATAGCCCAGTGGCGGGGCTTGGACAACGTCACATACACGTGCATGAGGACTTTAAGAGGTTAAATCAAATCAAATCAAATCAAAAATATCTTTATTCATGAAGTACAGCCAAGTGTACAGAATGGTGTCAATTAAAATACAATTTTTGTTTATAATTATGTACAAGAAAGTTAGTCATCTTATTATATTCCAGTCTTGTGTTGTATTCCTACAAGTTCCTTCAAGTACATACATTTATAAAGGTTTACATAAAAATGTTAAAGTAGGATAATTACTTTACAAATTCCTCTGTATTATATAAAGGCTTATCAGTCATATAAGTTTTCAATTTGGCTCTAAATAAATTGTAATTTTCGATGTTTTTTATTTCTATTGGCAAAACATTATAATACTGAATGCCTGCATAGCTTGGTTTTTTTGTAAAGAAATGTAAATTATGTTGAGGGAAAGACAATTGATTTCTGTTCCTAGTATAGTATGAGTGGTTTGTGCCTAACGTTTCAAATTTATCTAAGTTATTTTTAACTAATAGAATGAGGTCAAAAATTAATTGATTATAATTGTGATTTTTATTTTAGCAGAGTTTAAATATTGGTTAGTTTTGGTAGCAAACATTATAATAAACCTTTTAATTAGATGTAAAACAGTACATTGTAACAGAAAAAGAAAACTCTTTAATATATCAAAAACTTGACACAAACATAATCATCATAGTAAAAACAAAATATACAAAACCTTGTACATTATTATCAGCTGACTGAATAAATTACACAATTGGGGAAACATCTTTCAATGAATATAATATATATACATATATTTTCAACACTCCCTCATTGAATAGATGTTTCATTTTATAAGTCCAATTTTAATTAAATGGTCTGTTAACTTCCTCTTGTGTAATGGCTTAGTTAACATATCAGCTAACTGATGTTCGGTTGCAATCGGTTGAATGTTGATAAGTCCTTCTTGAGAAACCTCTCGAACAAAGAAGTGTCTTATCCGAATGTGTTTGGTTCTTTTGTTAAATTCTGGGTTCTTCGCAAGTTTTATGGCTGCTTCGTTGTCTATAAATAATGAAGGTACTTGTTCAAGACACATTAATTCTTCAAGTAATCTCTTGAGCCAAACGATTTCTCTTGTAGCTTCGCTAGCAGCTACAAGTTCAGCTTCTGTTGTTGACAAAGCTACACTTTGTTGCCTTTGGCTAACCCATGATATTGGTCCTCCGCCATATAAACAAATCACCCCAGTTGTTGATCTTCCTGTGTCAGAGTCTCCTCCTAGATCAGCATCACTGTATCCTTCTAATGTCAACTTATGGTCTGGTTGATATGTGATACACAAATCATCAGCTCCTTTCAAGTAGCGAAAAATTCTTTTCACTCACATGATATCCTCATTTGTTGGATTCTCAAGCTTCCTCGATGTAAGTCCAACTGCAAATGCGATGTCTGGTCTTGTAGATATCATCACATACATCAGTGCCCCAACTGCTTGACGATATGGATAATTTATATCTCTCCCTGCTTCACAAGTTTCAAGCGATGATCCACTTATGATTGGAGTGGTGACGGGTCTACATTCGTGCATCCCGAATCTTTGAAGAATTCTTTTTATATAGCTTTTCTGATGAATTTTTAAAGTTCCATCTTCTTCCTGGCTGATTTCTAGACCAAGGAAATATGAAAGTTCTTTTTCTTTGATCTTGAATTCACTTTTCAAGCTCTTAAGAAACTCGTCTCGATGAGTTTTGTTTGAAGATGCTACCAAGCCATCATCAACGTAAAGAACAACCAAAATCTGGTCCTCTCCTTCCCTTCTGATGAATAAGCAAGGATCAGCGGTGCTCTGAATAAATCCTAATTTATTCATAAAATCTACCATCCTTTTGTGCCAACATCTCGCAGCTTGTTTTAAACCATATAAGCTTTTCTTTAATCTGCAGACTTCTACTACCATCTTCAAAACCTTTAGGTTGTTCGACATAGAGTTCTTCATTTTCTTCTAGTCTTCCATACAAAAATGCAGTAGAAACATCAAATTGAGCTAAGTTCATTTTACGAGTTGCTGCGACGCTTAAAATAGTTCTAATCGTACTCATTCTTGCGACTGGACTAAGTGTTTCTTCGTAATCTATCCCTTTTTGTTGAGAAAAACCTTTGACAACGAGTCTTGCCTTATATCTTTCGACAGTTCCATCTGGGTTTTCCTTTATTTTGAAGACCCATTTGCATGGCAAGGCTTTCTTATTTTCAGGTAGTTCTTGAAGTTCCCACGTTTCATTTTCTTCAAGCGCTTTAAGTTCAGTTTCCAACGCTGCTTTCCAATGTTTGGAACCCTCTGACTGAATAGCTTCTTCATATGTTGTTGGAGTATATGATGCTTCAGTCATTAAAAGTGATACGTACTCATTATAACGCTCAGGACGAAGAATGCTCTCCCTTTTTCTGAGCTTCATTTTCAGTTGATTGCCATCATCTTGAGGCGGTTGAGGGTCAACCTCTTTTTCTTCTGAATTATTATTTGAAATCTTTCCTGACTCTTCTTTCATGTCATTTGTATCCTCTTTTGGTAGACAAATAGTCGTATTTTCTGAATTCAATGGAATTTCATTGATAATGACATCTCGTGATCTCCTTATATTGGATCCTCCAGTCCAAACTCGATAGCCGAAGCGATCATACCCGACTAGAACACCTTTAATTGCTTTCTTGTCCGTTTTCTTTCTCTTCTGTTTCGGTAGATGTACATAGCATTCGCTTCCAATTATACGTAGATACTTAATGTTTGGTTTCTTGTGGAACCACATTTCAAAAGGTGACTTATCTGGATCTCCGGATTTTCCCGTTCTGTTGAGAATATACACAGCAGTGTTTGTCATCTCGCCCCATAAAGCTTGAGGTAGGTTTCCATGAGCATGTAGAAGTGACCTTGCTGCTTCTACTACAGTGCGGTTATCTTTTTCGATAAAGCCGTTGAGCTCACTAAAGTAAGGTGGACTAAGAATTTGCTGAATGTTGTGTTCATCCAACAGTTTCTTCATTCGAGCATTGTCAAACTCACCCCCATTATCAGACTGGAAAGCTTTAATATTATGACCAGCTCGCTCACACTCCTTAATAACCATTCGAAACTTTTCATATACCTCAGACTTCTCTTTTATACAATAGATGAATCGAAATCTCGTAAAATCATCTTTGAATAGAACATAGTAGCGATTACCCCCAAACGATCTTTGAAAAGGACCGCATACATCCGCATGAACTACTTCTCTGGGAGTTGTTGCTCTCTGCCTTGTACCAAACTTCTGTTTGTGTGCCTTTCCATAGATACACCCTTCACAAATTTCAGAACTCACAGGAACTTTAATCCCCAACTCACGTTCAATGACATTTTTGACGTGACGTTTGTCTTGGTGAGCCATGCGCTCATGATAAATTTGCAAAGTTTTGCTCGGATTTGTTACAGAATTTACAATGGATTGTTGATTTCTTGGAATATTTGGAATATTTACAACATTTAGTTTGTAAAGACCATTGTGCCGCTCCCTTTGCCCAGTAAAAACTACTTTACCATTGACTTCCAACCTACATTTATTAACATTTGAAATAAATTTACTTTCAGGTTGTCTGTCATGAGCTGACAGCACAGAGAACAAATTTTTGCTCATACTTGGAACAAGCCACACATTAGAAAGAGTGACATCCCTGTAATTACCATTTTCATAAATCCTGAGACCTACGTCCCCATAGCCAAGTGCATCGACACTTTGACCATTAGCTGTTGTAACACTATGAGGTCTGTCAAAAGGTTTTACAAATTTAAAAAGACTCTCATTGTTACAAACATGATTTGTAGCACCATTATCTACAAACCAATGTTGACTATCGCATTCAATAGAGATATTCTTTAATTTTGAAAGATGGTTGGACATATCATCATCAGAGTTGTATTTAAAATTAAAAAACTCCATGCACAAGGAAAAGATTTTATCCTCCGTTACTCCTTCGTAAAGTCTGTGGAGTTCCAACCAAACTTCTCTAGCTGAATGGAATCTCATTACTTTTGTTAATGATTCCTCTGTCATATTAGCGGTTAAAACTAACAACGCCTTTGTATCAGCATTATTAAAGAATTCTATCTTAGAGTGGTACTGTTTTACCTGTTCTTCTGTTGAACCTTCTGGTACAGCCTCTGGTTTGCTTAGTTTTCCTTTTACTACATACTCACCTCCGGGAATGCTCCTTAGAAGTATTAGGACTTTGTATTTCCAGGTAGCCCAATTGCTCTTACCTTCCAAATAACCAATATTGACTTTTAAATCCATTAAGAAAATCTTCTCCAATGGTACCTAAAACCTCTAAGACTTAAAAGTAATAATTATTAGTTTTTGCTCAGTGGAAGTTGTGCTGTGTTCCATAACCAATTGTGTTTTTTATTTTAGC
The DNA here is from genome assembly GCA_035578135.1 of Flexamia atlantica. Lineage (NCBI taxonomy): Eukaryota > Metazoa > Arthropoda > Insecta > Hemiptera > Cicadellidae > Flexamia > Flexamia atlantica. Next base: position 7,675,765 of record JAQJVK010000006.1, on the reverse strand, counting down.
AGAGTTTAAATATTGGTTAGTTTTGGTAGCAAACATTATAATAAACCTTTTAATTAGATGTAAAACAGTACATTGTAACAGAAAAAGAAAACTCTTTAATATATCAAAAACTTGACACAAACATAATCATCATAGTAAAAACAAAATATACAAAACCTTGTACATTATTATCAGCTGACTGAATAAATTACACAATTGGGGAAACATCTTTCAATGAATATAATATATATACATATATTTTCAACAATTATAAACTGTCATAATGCGTAATTGGGGGAAATAGTTTTTCACAGAATCTAACGGTTGCAAATTCAAAATAATTCTAATAGCCTTCTTTTGAAGAATTAGGATCCTATTTAAGTTATCAATTGAGCTATTTCCATACAAAACAAGGCCATATGAGATAGTGGACCAGAGCGAAATAGATGGATTTTAGGGTATCGTCATTGCAAATTTTAGATAGTTTTCTCAAAGCAAAAAGTCCTTTAGCAATTTTATTACAGAGGCTATCCGTGTGTGAAGCCCAATTCATGTGTTTGTCCAAATATAAACCTAAAAATTTTGTTTCCCCATCTTCAGTCAAATGATCAGAATTTAAAATAATATTTGTAGGATGTGAATTATTTTTAGTGCATCTGGTAGAAAATGTTATATACTTTGTTTTTGTTTGATTCAGGAGAAGATTTCTTTCTGCCAAGTCTTGTTGGATCATACCAAGTTGATTAAAAGCTAGTTGCTTGATATCGTCAAAAGTTGCTCGATATCGTCAATAGTATTTCCAGATATTTTTAGACTAATATCATCTGCATAAAGGACTATTTTATTGAAATTAGCTATATTGGGCAAGCCATTTAAGTAACAAAAGAACAATATTGGACCCAATATGGTGCCCTGTGGGACTCCGTATTTAATAGATGTTAGAGGAGAGTTGAATTTTATTAATTGGTTATGATTATTGAGGTAGAGAATTTCAACAAACTGCCATCTATCTGTTCAATATGATTTAAACCAATTCAAACTGCGGTTTTTGATTCCTAAATTTTCAATAATTTTTAAAAGAGTATTATGTTGTACACTGTCGAAAGCCTTACTTAAATCCATGAAAACACCGATTACATTTTCTTTTTTATCTATAGAGTCTATTATTGATTCAATGAACTCGATACAGGCACTAATGGTTGATTTGCCACTTCTGAAACCATGTTGTTCTAAATCAAGCAGATTGTTAGTTTCCAGAAATTCAATTAGTTGGTTGGCCATAACACGTTCGAAAAATTTGGCAAAAGATGAAATAAGAGCTAAGGGCCTGTAGTTGGACACTTCCCCATCATCTCCACCCTTGAATAAAGGTTTACTTTAGAAATTTTAAGTTGTTTAGGAAAAATACCAGACATTAGAGATGAATTTATGAGATGAGTTAAAGGTTTAATCAATATATGTTTTGCAAACTTCATGATTGTCATGGGGACATTATCATATCCAGTTGAGTATTTATTAGGGAATGAATCTATAATTTTTTCTACATATTCTTCTGACACCCATTTGGGAACAAAGGTCTGATCCACAGATGGTGGAGTGTGATGCGGATAGCTTCCAACAGGACCCAAAGAGGAAGCTAATTTTGGAATTACTTGTACATCAACCATATTATGATAATAGTTGTTGAACAATTTACAAACAATTTGGGGATTATCAATACATTGTCCACAATTTTTTAATTTGATATTATGATGATAAGCCTTTTCTTTACCTATGTTTACTTCCTTTCTGACTACATTCGATACAGTCTTACAGACATTACCAGAGTTTTCAATTAAATTACTATAATAATTGTGTTTTGCTTTTGTTACTTCCTTCTTATAATTACTCTTCATATCTTTTATACAGTCTTTTAGATTATTAGACTTATTAGACCTATAATTTTTTTGACATTAGTAATTTCGTTTTTATAGTCAATTAAATGTGTTGTTACCCATTGATTTTTATTTTCTTGTTTTCTGCATTTAATTTCTGGAAAGCTCATATTAAAATAATATAAGAAAATATCTAAAAGAATCTTGAATTTATCCTCTATAGCGACATTGTAAATCTCTGACCAATTTTATTTACTTAAATTGGTCAGAGATTTAGAGAGATAAAGACCCTAGAGAGACCCTAGAGATCTTGGTCAGAGATAAAGACCCTATTTATAATTTTACGTAGATAGCCTATTATTATGAAAGCCATGTGTGATTAAAATACTTTTTTGCATTACTAGAGGCTATACAAATCCTTATTGAATCATAAATTTCAACTGAATTTTATTTTATTGACTTTATCAGTCAGCCACTATGTTTCTGACATACTGCAGACATATTGCAATATGTCTGAAACAGATAATTAATGGCTGTGTGAGAAAGTACATAAACTTGATAGGTATGTGACCGTTAATTGATTTTTTATCTAGTTTATTTTTATTTAATATTTAATCTTACCGTAAGATCCAATGTATGAACCTCTGGGAGACCTAGATTTCAGCACCATGATGTCTATGGCATGCTACCACTTCTTATCTCCTTGATGTGAGATTTTGTCATTATCATTAAACATATTTCTTCACATAAACATTTAAAACATAAGTGCTGAAAGCTAGGTCCCCCTAAGATGCATACGATGGACCGTAAGGTAAGATTAAATATTAAATAATGATGTGTAACGATCCAGAGGCTTCCATTCATTACATTTTAATCAGCCCACAATCTTTCTTATCTGTTTCAGGATATCCTGAAAATCATTCAAAGATATTTATTTCTAACAACTTCAGAAAACTTAACAAAAATGAGTAGGTTATTTAAAATTAGTGTTAACGTACTTTTATATGTGTAGATGGAGATTTGATAACAATATTCGACAGTTCGGACCTGTCGTATGCGGTCCAGTACAGCCGCGTGCTCAAGCTCACGCTCTTCGTCAATGACGGGGACAACCTGAGTCGCCTCTACCAGCCACTGGAAATACGAAAATTTCAGGTATTGTTAAATGTTGCACCTGTATTGCTTTTGTTATTTAAGTTCGATGTTGCCCACTTTGCATGAGACAGACTTAAAGTATTACGTAATCTGGATGAAAATCTGTGACAGTCAAAGAGTCAAGGACTGCACCCCTAATACAGTAATTTCTGAGCTTGCCCAAGAGAATGTAATGAGGCACCATGAACAGAATTGTTTTCATCAAATACATGAGAGACATTATCTAAGAGACTCAAAAGCGCTGGTGTAGAGGGGATTCAAAAAACAAGCTGGGCTTCAGATCAAAAGCTCTTTGGATTCATCCACTGGATCTGGTAGATTAGGCAAGTTGCCCTATATGCACTTACTTTGTAAGGCAGCCTGGCAACAATTCTGAGTACACTGGATCCCACATTTCTGCTTGTCCCGAGGCAGAAATCAAACCTCAATTGACATTTTTTCAAAATTATTTCCTATTTTCCTTGCATGAAAACGAAAATAACAATTCCATACCCATAGACAACTCACTCTCACACACGGGATATTCCTATGTGACATTAATTTTGTATTCATTATAAGTTAAACTTATTTTTTTAATTAATTTGTTATGTAAATGAGTTTGGAAGCTGCATGATGTATATTTTTGGAATTAAGGCATTTTTTACTTGACTGAGTGTACCAATCCTTGGTTGTGTTTTGACGACACTTAATACGTAGAGCTTACTTAATGCTCCCTCAACATAAGAAACATAATTTCAATGAAGGTAAAAGAAACAAATGAGCAATAGAGTGATGTTAAGAAACTTTTGGATAAGAAAATGTGCTTTTTATATTGTAACTTTGTTTACATTATATATCAAGTCTATCCTTTATTTTTTACAAATAATTTAATCCTACAAAAATAGTGAGAATCAGCTTATCACAGCAGACCATACTTGATTAGAAGACATGTTATGTTGCAGAGGGAGTTGCGTCGCATCAGGGACCAAGTGAACCATCTGTTAGATCTCATCGACATTCGGGACCCTGAGGTTTCCAGCTCTACTGTTGATCATAGTCAGTGTCTTAAAGTGGTTACTGTTAATACCAAGTTTATTTAATTATTTAAAACATTTGTAAATTGCATGGTTTTTATGATAAATAATGGTTTTTATTTCCAGTATATCTCTAAGCTTGGAATATTATATTATTTACCACTAGCTGATAATCAGGGCTTTGCCCGGGATATTATTTTCTTCTTGTCGTATTCTTGAGGTTTTCTTAGCTGCCCATTCTGATTTTTAAAATCTGATAGTAATCATAGTAGCTATTTAAAATGGTAACCATATCATAGTAGCTATTTAAAATGGTAACCATATCAACTATTCAAAGAACTCCCAAAATCCTTGACATGGGTCTCTTTTGGACAATCCTGTGCCTGAGTCCTTGAAGATATCAAAACCAAACCACCATATTGCACATCATAAGATTTCAAGCTTTAATTTGACACCACGATCAATTGTGTATGATATGCAGTTTTGGCTGTAGCCCGAAATATACCAACACACAACTCTCTTTTTATATACATAAATATTGATTGGATGCAGTCTTATCAGTTCCTGCAATGTATATGATAATCTTCTTAATTCCGACTCACATATACAACCATGAGCAATAATTTATGTATGCAATAAATTTATGTGTGTGTTTTACAATGACGTTTGTTCATCTCGTATTTGCTCGTTGTATTAAGTAAAATTGTGTGGGACAGTTATCTTACTATTTGGTATTAATAGTCAATTTTAGCAAAGTCATGATTTAGCATCCAAGCAACGTCTATAAAGTGTAAAAATCAATAGACTACTTTTTAAAGATACAAGACTACTTTTTAAAGATACAGTGGTGTCTGAATAGTCCAAAATGAATGGCGCCGGACCCATTTTGGATTGGAGAATATTTCAGATTTAGCAAAAGATTATTGAAATAAAAAAATAACCACTAAATCCAATGTGTAATCACATCTAATAACTCAAACAGTTTGCCTGTGATCGGCGAATACATGCGACAATTGATGGTCGGATATTTTACATAGGTATTTATAGAGTCACTTCCCATTTTTTTCCCACGATCGATTGACAAATAGTGATTGTCTTTTGCAAAGTAACTACCGCCACCAAACTATTTGCGCTTGAATTACCGTCCAAATTTAACAGCCCTTTGGGTCTTTTATAACCCCAAAATAGTATATGGGCACAGTTGGATTTCATGCCTTTTCTTTTGCCAATTTTTTTCCACAGTTAACTTGAAGTTGGTATGTTAAGTTGAATTGTGAGCGTTTTCTACAAAGTTTAGGTCTGTGCACAATCTAAATGATAGTCCATTAATGTCTTTTTAAAAGTTTCTCTCATTCTATGCCTGCAATAAGCAAAGATTTCCTATTCTGTTATTTTTTTAAACGAAATGGACTTTCGAATTAGCCAAGTTCATATTAGTCGGAACTCTACTGAATTGTTGTAAATGAGGTGTATTGTGCTCATCACTACATGACTAAACTTAAAAAAAATTCAACAAGGTTTTTTTAACTGTTGTTGATTAGACAAGTTGTCATTGTTATTACTAGAAGCCTCTGGATCGTTAAACAACATTATTTAATATTTAATCTTACCTTACGATCCAATATTTGTATAAAAGGGGAAACCTAGGTTTCAGCACCGCAATGCCATCATCAGTCCCATTTTTGTTATGTATATTTTGGCAAGCTACAACTTTTCATCTTCTCGGTGTGAGATTTCGTCATTTTTATTAAAATATATTTCTTCACTTGAACATTTATAACATAAAAGACACATACAACACAAATTTTTCATGATCATGAATTGTTCTCCACTTCCAAACAAACATAACCTCTTCTTGGTCCTGATAGCAGAGGGACAGGTTGACATGTACTGATTGGTTATCCACATATACATAGAGTTATTTTTAAAGGGCAGATTCATCTTGGTATTATATTTTAGTTTTATTCTTAGTTATTTCCAATAGAGAGTCAAACATGATGTTAGCTGCAAAATTCTTTTGATCATTCAGTATGAGAGATGGGCTATTTTTTGTTGCACTGTATATATGAAATTGTTCTATTGTATTGAGTCTGTTACTTTTTGGGGCTTTATGGATGATTTCTAAATTTTGGTCTATTGTTGAATATGAATGATTTTCTGATGTGAGGTGTTCTGAGAATGCTGTAAGGTTTCTTAAATTTTTCTTAGGTAGGTGTTCTTTATATCGTTGGCGAAAGCTCCTTCCTGTTTGACCTATATAAAATTTGGGGCAGGATCCGCAGGTTATTTTGTAAACACCTGTGCTGTCAAAAATATCAGGTTCTTTAGGTTTAGGTTTCTGTAACAGTCCACCAATATTATTATTTGACCTGTAAGCTACCTTATGTCCTTGTTGTTTTAAGATTTTATGGATTGGGTTGTTGATTTCTCCATGGTATGTCATAGTTACAAAGTTCTGTTTTTCTAGTTTTTCTTGGTTGGTTTTCCTTTTGGTTTTGTGGTTTCTTATTAATTTACTGATGAGTGTAGGTTGATATCCATTATTGGTTGCAATTTGTTTGATTACGTTCAGTTCTTTATTATAATTTTCATGGCTGAGAGGGACATTTAATAATCTGAAAACCATACTGTGGAAAGCAGCAAATTTGTGTTGAGCGGGATGGTTTGAATCAGCATGTATTACATGGTCGGTTGTGGTAGGTTTCCGGTAAATGTCAAAGCAGAACTTGTTATTTTCTCTGGTAACTTTAAGGTCAAGATAATTAAGGGATTTGTTGTCTTCTATTTCTGAAGTGAATTTTAGTTGTGGGTGAATTTTGTTGAGGTAGTTGGAAAGAACTTCGACTTGTCTTCTGTTGCCACTAAATAAGCATAAGATGTCATCTGCATACCTGTGATACTCAATTATTTTGGAGGCTTGTTTGTTTTTTGAGGCATCCAAGATGTACTTATTTTCTATGTGGTTTAGAAAAATCTCAGACATTATAGCAGAGAGTTGAGCTCCTGAATAAAGGGCTGAAATATTGCCTTCCTCAAAACAATGCTTCGAACCTCTTAATAGATTTTGAATCAACTATCCAAACCTTACCCAAGGAATCACAAAATGAATCAAGAGTCCTTATCCATAACAAAGTAATGAAAAACATGAATAAACCTAAGCAGAGTAAAGTTAAAACACAATACCAAATTTTAGACAGAATCAAGGAAAAACTAAACCATTCCAATGCACAAATTACTAAAGCCGACAAAGGAAATACAGTTGTAATCGTAAGCACGGATCAACATAACCAAAAAATAGATAATTTCATTAGCAATAACAATATCAAACAACTTATGGAAGACCCAACAAAAATGTATCATGACAAAATCAGAGCAGCTGTAAACAAAACCACAATACTAACAGACACCCAAAAATACCATTGTCGAACTATAAAACCGTGCGCACCAAAACTCAGAGGTCTACCAAAACTCCATAAACCAGGAGAACCTATAAGACCACTTGTTAATTTCATTAACTCACCCTCTTACAGAGTTTCAAAAATATTGGACACACTAATCAGACAAGAAATTAAACTTGATAATGACAGATCCTTAAAGAACTCATTCGACTTGATTAACAAAATTAAAAATGTCAACCCCTCAGAAACACAACTACTTGCATCGTTTGACATTAAAGACCTGTACACTAATATCCCTATAGATGAAACCTTAGACATGTTAAAAGAAAATCTAGTTAATCAAGGGATAAGGAACAAATCCTACATTAATGAGTTGATAGCCTTAACCAAAGTTGTTCTCCAGCAAAATTATTTTGAGCATAACAACAAATTTTATTCACAAGCAAAGGGATTAGCAATGGGTTCCCCTCTCTCTGCTATAATGTCTGAGATTTTTCTAAACCACATAGAAAATAAGTACATCTTGGATGCCTCAAAAAACAAACAAGCCTCCAAAATAATTGAGTATCACAGGTATGCAGATGACATCTTATGCTTATTTAGTGGCAACAGAAGACAAGTCGAAGTTCTTTCCAACTACCTCAACAAAATTCACCCACAACTAAAATTCACTTCAGAAATAGAAGACAACAAATCCCTTAATTATCTTGACCTTAAAGTTACCAGAGAAAATAACAAGTTCTGCTTTGACATTTACCGGAAACCTACCACAACCGACCATGTAATACATGCTGATTCAAACCATCCCGCTCAACACAAATTTGCTGCTTTCCACAGTATGGTTTTCAGATTATTAAATGTCCCTCTCAGCCATGAAAATTATAATAAAGAACTGAACGTAATCAAACAAATTGCAACCAATAATGGATATCAACCTACACTCATCAGTAAATTAATAAGAAACCACAAAACCAAAAGGAAAACCAACCAAGAAAAACTAGAAAAACAGAACTTTGTAACTATGACATACCATGGAGAAATCAACAACCCAATCCATAAAATCTTAAAACAACAAGGACATAAGGTAGCTTACAGGTCAAATAATAATATTGGTGGACTGTTACAGAAACCTAAACCTAAAGAACCTGATATTTTTGACAGCACAGGTGTTTACAAAATAACCTGCGGATCCTGCCCCAAATTTTATATAGGTCAAACAGGAAGGAGCTTTCGCCAACGATATAAAGAACACCTACCTAAGAAAAATTTAAGAAACCTTACAGCATTCTCAGAACACCTCACATCAGAAAATCATTCATATTCAACAATAGACCAAAATTTAGAAATCATCCATAAAGCCCCAAAAAGTAACAGACTCAATACAATAGAACAATTTCATATATACAGTGCAACAAAAAATAGCCCATCTCTCATACTGAATGATCAAAAGAATTTTGCAGCTAACATCATGTTTGACTCTCTATTGGAAATAACTAAGAATAAAACTAAAATATAATACCAAGATGAATCTGCCCTTTAAAAATAACTCTATGTATATGTGGATAACCAATCAGTACATGTCAACCTGTCCCTCTGCTATCAGGACCAAGAAGAGGTTATGTTTGTTTGGAAGTGGAGAACAATTCATGATCATGAAAAATTTGTGTTGTATGTGTCTTTTATGTTATAAATGTTCAAGTGAAGAAATATATTTTAATAAAAATGACGAAATCTCACACCGAGAAGATGAAAAGTTGTAGCTTGCCAAAATATACATAACAAAAATGGGACTGATGATGGCATTGCGGTGCTGAAACCTAGGTTTCCCCTTTTATACAAATATTGGATCGTAAGGTAAGATTAAATATTAAATAAAGTTGTCATTGACAAACATATTAAAAAGTGTTGGGATTTGGCCAAGAATTATGAATTGTATTAAATATATTTTTGTTTTTTGGCCTTGCTCTTCTTTTCCCTTCAGTGTGTTATTGTGCACATAATTGATCGAGAATTGATCGTGTGTACGACAAAGGATTTGGAAATTCTTCATACAGTCCCAAAATAAGAAATCCATGAATTACTTTTAAGAGTTTATGTTGGTATGATAGTAACCTAGATATTTTAAGTCGATATATCAGTCCGGATGCAAACCATGAACAAAAAATAGGGATAGAAGTCAGGTTAAGTGGTGGCTGACAGAAAAATTACAGATGACAATTATGATCCAGCATACAAATGATTCTTAAGTACTAACTAAAATAGGCCTACAAATAAAGTAAGCATGATATTTTTCATTCCCTGAAAATTAAAGATAAATTTGGTAAAAGCATATATAAATTTATGTGTTAATTGCAGTTTGTAACTTATTTCATTTATTTATTCATTTATATTACACCACATGCAAAGGTAATGCCTTAATGGTAAATGAGTAGGTCTAATGCAAATGTAAAAAGAACATATGACATATGTTATGTAGGAAAGTTACAAAGTAAATTCATACAACCGTCAGATCTTAAAATACCTTCTAACCAAGGTACACTTTACACAGCGGCGAGGCGTTTTTGCTAGGTCATCGCATTATTATTTCTACAATAATGGAGGAGAGCAAATTTAAGGAAAAAAGTAAAAAAAAATCATGAAATTATTTATGATTGATAATAGTGATGGTCAATTCCAGGATTTTTGATTCTCGATTCCGATTCTCGATTTTCGACATTTTTTTTATTTAGTTTGTATGAAATAAATATTACTAAACCAATGTCTGCAATTTAAAAATCCAGTATAAATTAAATTTGAATTTCAGAATATGAATTAAATAATATTTAATAACAAAAATAATTTATTGTCATAATCCTAAAATTAATAGCATATCTAAGCTTTTGTGAAGAAAATAATGTACAGTTTAAAAAAATTAGAAAGAATAAAGATCAGAAATTAGGACGGAATAGAGAGAAAGAAAGAAACAGCTACCTCTCTCACTCTCCTTATCAGTGGCCAGGGAGGGGGGTTAGAGGTTGTTTACTCCAAGCCCCTGTCCTGGTTTTTTGTCATTGTCTGACTCGGTGCGAGCGAGCGTGAGTTCATTAGGAGATAAGGAATCCTTACTAAAAATGCTAAAATACAAACCACTTGTCATGCAACTATAAATGATGGCTCATATATTTTGTCTTATTCTAAAAAAATCAAATTAGACCAAAAAGAAACTTGTACGATATACCGTTAGAGAGATAAGCCATTATAAAACAATAGACTTTATTGCTGTATTTTGCGGTTCTCCAAGGTCAACTAAATTTAGCTCCGGTTTCTGTCTAAATGGAGATAATATTTCTTGTTACCTGTCAATGTCCTTTCCTTATCACTAGGCAATATTTTTTGTTTATGTTTTCCTTGGGAGGGAAACGCTCTTCTGGTTTACTGTCCGCAAAAATAGATGCAATAATTATCTTTCCGATAAGAAACTCTCTTATCAAAAGCTCAGCTCGAGTGTTGAGCTTTTTTGAAAAAAGTCGAGCTGAGCTGAATACTGAAAAGCTCGACCGGTCAAATACTCGCACACCCCTACCGAATTCTGAGAAATCGTTTTTTTTTTTAAACCTGACAACATCCTTTCCCTTATCAGTTCAAATATTGTTGTTAACTGGCGACCGATGTTTATTTTTATCACTTGTGAAGCTAGGCAACTGATAATAGTAGGCTTGTGATCTTTTCGTTGATCGACACACCGAGATTTAAAAACTTATTTCTGTTATAACAATAATTACACAAACAATTTTGGCGGTTTCGAAGCAATCGATTCTCGATTCTTGCCGATCGATTCTCGATTCCGAATCTTTTCCAAAGAATCGGTGGAATCGAGAATCGGAATCGACACATCCCTAATTGATAATATTAAACATACATTAGGCCTAAATATTGTTCTCTTGTTATGTTGATAGATTCATAGAGTTATTGTTATTCACAATAAGACTGGCTGTTTCTTCATCGTCTGCTAAACTACTACTACTTCTATGACGTAAGTCATTTGTTACACAGTTTGCCGACGTGTCGGCGTCGTCTGTCAAAGTCAAAAGTCTGCTGTGCTCAAATACTGTAAAAGGTCTTGTGTAGCCTACAACCGATTCCTATCGGAAACAACGACAGACAAATTTGGCAGATTAGGACATGGTCTGCCTTTTTGAATTGTTTGTTTGTAGCTTCTCTTCATAACTTAAGGGTCGTTCTTTTACTTTTTTAACTATATCTGCGTATTCTACCATTATTATTTAATAAACTTGAACTTACATTCATACCACAAGCGGAGAAGGGCATAGTAACTTTTAACCCCTCAACCACCGTGCACGAGATATCTTGTACTAGTATTCTGTAAGCGCTTCCGCCATGCATGAGATATCTCGTGCAAGAGCCATGTTTTGTTAACCGCCACGCCCGAGTATACTCGGATTTGACATTTTCAGCTGATTTATTCTGTTATTTTGTTGGTACAACTGTACAGTTGACCCTGAGAAGTAGCAGACCGTTTGGTGCTGCACGCTAGGTTGTTTTTCTGGAACTACGTCCACACCACGAGCTCTGCAGTATCAAATGTCGCGCTTGTTAGTTTGTTGTCGTCGCGGTGAGTGACAATGTTGCGTGTTCGTCTTGATAAGAAAAAATGTTTACGTTGGACCGGTTTTATATTATTTGTTTTCGTTTTTATGTGCAATATTGTCTGTTTTTGTTGATGGTGATTAGTATCAGGGTTCTCAATCCCGGGATTCGGGATCCCGGGATCCCGGTCGATTTTGAATACCTGATAATCTCGGGATTAGAGGCTCACAATCCCGGGATTGACGGGATTGCAAAAGAATAATTTTTGCTAAGTTTTTGCGTGCTCTGAATGTTTCAACAACTGCAAAAGTCGTCCTTTCAAACCTATAAAAGAAAAATATCTTTTAGGAAATTAAGATTTCAAATAGCAAATATATTAATATTTTGCTATTAATATTTCAATAGCAAATACCGAGCCCAATGTTTACTTTGTCCAAAATCAATATTCAATTCAACAATAACTTTATTCCTGGAATTTATTGGGACAGTACTCAATGGTTTACTTGTCGCTCTGAACTTTCGTTGCAGTTAATTCCCACACGATTCGACGTATCTTAGGGCCACAGAGGGGACTTTATTTTGATATTTTTGATCTTACTGAATTTTCATATCTATCTGATCACTAACATTTTCAGTTGCCATCGGGCTTTCGTATAGCGAACATCTAAGCGAATCAGGAATATTTTGTGTAGGGAGTAGTGAGTTTTTTTAGCAATAACCATGCGTAATCTGTGAATTATTTGTGACGTGTGAAGTAATATTGGCGACCGAAATGTTCTTGTGGCCCATTCGAAGGATTGTGATGTTTCATCCGTTTGTTATTATCGTCTTACTCAAAAAGATGTGAAAACAGCACAATGTATAATTCGCAAATTTGTTTAAAAACATGAGACGGCTCCATGAAGGGACTATACACCCATTTGTCAAATACACACAGCATGAAAGCCATTGAAATTTTTTAAACAACAAGGTGAACAAGCCGTAAACAAGCCCACATTTGCCAAGTTTGTAAAATAAAATTATAGTTAGTTGTAATAAAAAATGTCATAAGTGTTGTTCTCACACAGCAATATATTCTAGGTAGGCCCAAATAGAAAACGGGAATCCCGGGACTAATCCCGGGATCCCGGGATCGGCTTTTGTCAATCCCGAAATCCCGGGTTCGGAATTTAGGTCCGGGATTGAGACCCCTATTAGTAACTGATTGTAATGACCGATGACGAACTTCTATGATTCCTGGAACTGCCGAGTTCAGCAGTTAAATGTATAACAGTTTTTAATGTTAGCAAAATGTAAACATTAAATTATCATTTACGTTTTCAGGAATAGTATTAAAACAATTATCATAACATTTATCATGGTTATTTGCTTCTAAATTCCATTGAAACAAGGTTTCCTCGGGATGTTAATAAACCACGACAAGTTGCGAAAAAACCCGGCGTTGGACGATCGACTAGAATTATTAAACCCCGCGCCACAGATCACGTCAGCGCCGTGGTGCGCCAGTTTACTCAGCGGTTAAGGGGTTAAATCATAACAAAAACTAAAACAACAGAACACACAGCAACGCATACTGACATTTATAGATCGTAGACTAAGGTCAAGAATTGCATACCGCAATATCGCAGTCGTCTAAATCCAGCGAGCACAGAATTATTCTAAATCGTGTTGTCGTGTCACAGAGAAGTAAACATATCTTCTTTCTCTGTGCGTACCACAGAAAAGTAATCATATCTTCTTTATCTATGGCCGTACCCATAGCCGAACCCCACAGAAGCTACTGAGAAGTTACGAGAGCGGCCGACTATCTCCGAAGCCGTCCGAACTGACGTATTTGAGCGGGTGTCTAAAGGCATTATGATTGGCTGCAGGTTTGGGGGAGGTATGGGAGGGGACCTTCTTCGATAGGCACGGGAGCAATGTTCCGGAATCGCACAATCAGCGGCTCCGATGGTGTAAAGGCCTGGTCGCTACCGCTACGTTGGCAGCGGCCGTGGGGCCACGTCAGGGCGAGAGTTTGAAGCGGTCGCTTGGGCGCCACCTTTGACCAAATAATATTATTCTTTGGTTGTTGGGCGCCTAGCGTTAAATTGACGAGATTTTCGCCAGGAATAAAACCCATTTATTATTTCTGGTAATCACCAAATTCAATGATGACCGCACGCTTCGCCACTGTCTTTATATTATAAAACATATTTATCACACTATAAAACAAGATGTTATCAAATAAGTTAACTTGCAATTTTTTTCAACTCATTGTAATTTTTAATATTTCTTGTTTGAGAGGGAAGATTATTGAATAAAAACAGGCACCTTGGTATGAAAGGATTTTCTGGAAGGCTAAGGATCTATGGAGAGGGTACTGAAGTTGATTGTTATGTTTTGGATATTTAAGATTGAAATTTACCAAAGTGAAATTATTTTTGACGAACAGAAGATTGTGTAGATTATAGATACATGGCAGGCCTATTGGTAAATTATTCAAATTTCTGAAAAGAGGTTTACTCAGGGTTGTCAAATTTTTACTGAACATTGTCCAAACATTGCTTTTTTGAATCTTGAAAATTGAGTCACTAGATTTGGCAACACCTCAGAAGATAACACCATATATTGAGTGCAATTAGATGTGCATAATAAACCATTTTTAGAGTGAAAATATCTAAATCCCTAGAGAGAATCCGAATGAAGGAAACCCCTCTTTAAACCCTAGGGTCTGCCTCTACCCTTCCTGATGTGAAGGTCTCTTTAACCTTCAATCAAGATGTAAGCCTATGGATTGACTAGTTTGAGATATATTAACACGTTCGCTGCTGGCCGCTAGATGGCGCGACTGCGCCAGGAGCTGAACTAGTGTGTGTGTTGCTAAGGCTTAAATGACCCTGGTGGTAATTTTTAGAAATCATGTTTTTTATTGTGGGAAAAGTATGTTCCCAAGAGATGCAAGGAAATATAGAACGCTCATGAGGAGCTGGCTAATCCATGACAACGTTAAACAACAATGAACGGTGCCGTTCCGGAACGTTCTCAGCTCCTGGCGCCATGTTCCCGGTGACGTTCCGGAACGTCCGCAGCAGCGAACGTGTTAATTGAGTTATGTAAATACAAATGATCAGATTGTATGGTGCTTGAAAGGAAATTTATGGTAAAAGTTTTTTTTATAGTTATGAGACATTTTAGGTTATTAAATAACTCTTTTTTCCACTTAACTTTTCTCATTTTATGCATGCTACTATTAAGGTAGATTTTACAATTGTAATCTGCTTTAAACTCTTCCAAACTAATACTATGAAGTTTTTAAACCGATGAGCTTGTAAAATAGTAAAAGTGCTCATATTGTGATTTTAGTAGAACTGAAAATTTGGATGAAGGTATTGGTAATTGTAACTTTTTTAATGGTTAGATTTGAACCATTTTTTATGTTAAACACGCTATACCATCAGTTTAATATTTTAAGGCATGTAATTACAAACACTTAAGTAAACTTTCATATTTAAATTGACCGCCTCAACCGCCCTCTCTTACCGAGCACTCGCGGTGTGATGCAAGATCAAATTAACTCTGCTTTTCTGATAAAATGTAACGCAAATGCATAATTTTATATCTATTTTTTTTTGTTCTCAGAGAGAGGTGTTTCGATCGATGATTATCGTGACGAACGTGATCGTGAGAGAGGGCGGTCCAAAAGGCATAGGTGGGGAGGTGGCCGCCCTCCATGGCAGAGAGGTTTGTTTGTTGCTTGTATTTGCTTTCATTGTAAATATTACTTTCTTGGATAGTCCTTCTTGATTGGAGTATCCCCAATTACATAATTTATTTATCTATGATTCCCTATCAATGACCAAAAAATAAACGACTTTTCAAAACTTATACAGATTGAAATAGTCCCTCCTAATTTAATTATCCTCATTATTTGTGTGATTGAGTGATTTTTTTTTAAATTTTAATTTTGATGTCCCTGGTGTTTTTTCAATAGGTAGACTCTTCTAGTACCATTCATGAGTATTTTATTCAAAGATATATATCTGGGGCAATCTAGTTACAATATAATATTGTGTATTTCAATTGAGATAATATTTTTGTTTAAATTTAAGAATTAAAAAAGTCACGCCCGTCCTTTGTCCCTACACCTAAAACTTCAACGTTAAAGCTGCACCAAATCTTTTTAGATTTTTATTTTTAACCAAATGTACTTGTTTAAAAACAATCAAGTATTTAAGTTCATAATAACCTCAAATATAATGTTATACAGTCTTTAATTTTACGTTCTCTTGGCAAAGTAACCCTGTCCCTGAGAAGTTTTGTCACTACCGTCCATGCAAATTAAGGCGTTTCGGCTTGCGATATTGGCAACCCTGTGGCCATATTTTCAGTTTTTTGAGTTGCACTTGTTGGAGCAGCAGGACTGTGTTTCTGCTCATGTTTCTGCACTTTATTTTGATGAAAAATAATCTATTTACTAAGATAAGTGTGAAATTTGTAATTCATAGGTGTCACATAACGTCCACAAGTTTCAGCTCACTCAGACCAGTTGAAAATATTATGTTTGTTTGATTTTTGTTTGCTTGTATAATGGACAGGTTAGAAATATACTTTCAACCGACAGAGCCAGTTCTACCACACATGGGGAGCAAAATTTCTCAAAATGTCACACCCGTCCATGTCACGCACGTCCATGATTCTGTCCCGCCCGTCCAGAATCTGAATTAAAACTTCTGGACGGTAGTGACTGAAACTACTTAAAGTTAACACATTTATAATTCCTTGTATCTTTAATTAAAAATATGTTTCCTACTGGCTATTAGTTCTTGTGGTATATGATTTAAAAAGGAGTTTTGGGTTAAAAAAGTAAGAACTATGTAAGTCGATGTTAGCCTTAATTGAATTTAATAAAAAATATAAATTTAATTTAAATTTTCACTGTAATATGTATTATTTTTACTAAACTACACTTATCAGTAGTTAAACCTCACTCCCATTCGCAAAAGTCACATACCCGTCCAGTTTGCCTTATTTTTGTGTCACGCCTGTCCATACTTGTCACTCCTGTCCAGTATACATGAACATTCATAAAATATTAAAATAAAAATATAATTAGCTTTTTAATACTTCAAAATGAAGATATTAAACAGCAGAACATCATAAAAAATGTTTTTTTATCACATAGGGTACCTTGAGGTCACACCACCAAAAAAAAGTTGTTTTTTCTCCCCAAAATATACTAATTTTGTGCAATTTGTACCCAAAAAGTATTTTTTATGCTGTCAAAACCTTATGTGATATATTTTTTGAATAAAGTACCATCACTGAAACAAGTTGTATTCTTTACAACAACATGAAAACAACAGTTGATCTATTTTTTTTGCACCAAAAGTCATGGACGGACGTGACAACATTTTGTGTCTTTTAACAAAAAAGTGCCAAACCAAAATGAAACATTCGAAATTAAGCTTTACAACGGTTTAGCAATGAAAGTAGATACTACAAGGTAATTAGTGAAATATAATACAATAAGAAATTCAAACTTTTATTTCTGCAGAATAAAAAAACCGAAAATTAAAATTAAAAAAAATCACTCGATTCCCTATCAATGACTCTAAGCAAATATCTTTAACCCTTGAGCGGGCACTTCACCGGTAAAACGGCAGCGGGCGCATTTAGAGTTTTATACTCCGCAACATTAAATTACATAAATTTAACCTTTTTAACTTGGTTTATACCGAAATATTGTATTTAAATGTTCATAAACTTCATTAGGAATCACATTTCATCGTTGATACAATTAATTGTTCAATTTAATAAGTGTAATAATGCAATTGAACATACTAAGTAATTTTGTAGTATAGATAGGAGTCACTGTCTGTGTTACGGGAGAGGGCAATCCGCAAACTGACACGGCATCACTGAATTGCAAATAACAAGGTACCAAGGGGGTGTGGCAAGGTATAAATAGCTTTAGGGGCTTCCTGGAATGAGGCTTGTGAAGTACAAAGCCGGGCACAACTGCTGACACCCATTATCCTTGTTTATTTCAATAAAAAAAACACGTGTGGAGGAAAACTCCACATGCGCCAGCTCGAGGGTTAATAAGCTTAAGTTAAAGTTTCCTCGTATCTTTTTGCATGCTTTGATTCTGGATCCGCAATTTTTGCTAGAGGCTTATTACCATTGTACAGTAATGTTATTGATTCTATGTTTATTGATTAGCCTATATCATGTTTTTAATCACCTGTAAGTTATTAAAATATAAATGTTTTGATAACCCTATCAATGAGACTGATAATGGACTTTGAAACAAGACCGAAATATATCTCCTTATTAAAAACTATTTGTTTTTTATTATTATAGTGATAAGTAGCGAAAAATCAAATAATAACGTTATTGATAATAATAGTCAACAGTCAAACATCTTTGTTCATGGTCATGTACATTGGTGGTACAGTGAATAGTGTCAAGAAAAAACAAGTTATCTAAAAACAAAACAAATAAAATAAATAAACCTACTGCATACAATTCTTTTTGTACCTACAGTTATCTGTGAGTGGTGGAAACTCTTCTAATACATATAGAGTTAAATTTATAATAATCCTTAAGCATTGTCGTAAATTTCATCTAATTATTTTCCTGTTTAATACTTTTAGGTACATGCTTTCAAAAAGCATTACCTGCATATGACAGCTTTTGCTTATAACATTTTAACGTGTGAAGCTGAATGAGATAATTCCTTCTCAAATTATAAGAGTGAGATAATTGTACTGATTTGGAGCCCAATGTTTGTTTCTTGGCATTAACATTTGTTTCAAATTTATGTTGAAACCGTAAACTGTGAAAATTATCAAATTTTATGTTCTTTGGCCGAATAGTCACATTTAAGTTTAAGCATAATTCTAATAGCTTTTTTGTTGCTGCAAAATGCTATCCATATTAAATTTTTTTGTACATCCGTTTAATGCTGTACCGAATAAGGAATTGTAATAAAGTAAAACACCAATAAGATATTAATAGCCCATCAGTAAATAGTTAATTGTTTTCTAATTTTTTGACCCTCATTACTTTCTTACACAAAAAAGTTGAGTTCCAAAGTTTTTGCGATTCGAGTTTTTCTAGATTAAAATACTGCAGTAGCTGTAATTTTACATAGTCATCAAGCTGTAAAAACATATTGATAAAATGCAATATTTTGTTATATTTCAATTTATTTTCTGATTTAAGAACAAATATTTTAAATAATAAAATAAAAGTCTGAAAGTGCATTAAGTACTTTATTATTGGTGGTGGGAAGAATATTTTATGCTTACCCTGTTAGTCGTTACCCTCATCATTAGTCATTACCCTCAGATTATTTCATCTTTTGTGCAGTTTAAGTTGAGAAACACATCAGGATACTTTCTGAATAAAGGTTTTTTCACCATCATTGATAATCCTTGACCTTTTCCAATGCCATGAAGTTGTGATGTTGTATCACAACCTAACATTGAATGAATACAGTAAATAACAAGTCTGAACAGACATCAACACTTAATTTATTTTTAAGGCCTGTATATTCCAGATTCGGGTTTTGGTTGATGTCGTTTTAGGTTCTGACTTGGAAATAACTTGATTACTATTCAAATTTGCATGAAAACAAAGAAGTACAAGTAAGTCAGTGTCATCTGATACTACAACCACCTTTCTTTCCTCAGCAAGGCTAATAGATGTCTGAGCAATAAGGAGATCTGCATCTCCTCTAGCATGGATTGTCTTGCAGCCAACATCTTCAAGTCTTCCACTTAATATGCTCAGAAACCGTTCTTTGTTTTTTTTAATTTAAAAAATTTTTTGGTTCGCTAGAAAATCATCCTTTTTTATTGAAACTACCATGTTTGGTGTGCACAAAACTGCAGGTGGGTTTCTTCCTTTTGTTCTTCTTTGGTGGGTTACATCTTTGGTTGAGGGGCAATCTTCATAGCCGTCAAAAACAATCGTTGCCTTACCGTGACTTGTAACGACATATATAACATGCAAACTGCATACATTGGCAAACGTAATGTCCACTGACCATGGTATTCGGTAAAGGAGTGTCCCTCCATCCAACACGTAAATAGGCTCCCTAGGTGTGATATCCTGACATTGGTTCAACTGTTTCCACATTGCGCCATCCAGTACATGTTTCTTTGCCTCTCTGAGGAGCAGAGTGTTATCAAATAACAAAACTGGGAAACTGCATAGTTTGTACTTAAATGCATCTTTCATGTTACACTCTTGTTTCTGAGAATTTATTATTAATCTTTGACACAACAATTGTGGATCAATATGGACGACTTCCTTATTTACAACCACGCTTTTCATTCCCATCGTAACAGCTTTTGAACTTTTCTTAAAAGAATACTTCCATACATTTTGTACAGACATGTTTTCAATTACTGCATTTCCTATTTCTCGGCTCTTTCAGCATTAACTAAGTCTCTAGCAACCACGCCTGATGTTATGTTACACAAACGCTCCCAAGTGCAGAATGGGTCTTGATCAGTTAAAAATCCCAAGAGTTTTTGAGTCTTTTACATCTCTTTTTTGGCGTGCACCTGCTAGCTCTTTATGCTGGTCACTTGTACAGTTCCCAGGATATAGTTTGTTCCCAGAAAACTGAAGCATAAATCTTCTTCATGTGGTTTTGAACAGTTAAGCATCACAAGAAACAGCTGACAAAAAAACAAATGAATCTCAACTATAGCAGAATAAAAGGTCAGCTGAAGTCAGGGAGCAAAACTGTACAAAATGAAATAATATGTAACGAATATAATGTCATAGTTGACTATGTAATTTTACAAAAAATATCAAACCTGTTGTAATCACCACAGCAGTGTTTGTAACATTGAACCTTTCAACCTGTGCCGATGCAATGGCGCAGCGCGTGTCGCAAGTGGCGTTACGGCTAGCGGCCCAAGTTGAAGCGTTGACTACATTTCACTAATTTGTTACTAATATATCCCACCTTCAAAGCAGGACACAAATCACTGATTTTTGATCACTGACACTGATTTCTGTGTGGATGAATTGTGTTCAAAATTTAATGCAGATTCTTTAAGAACCACAAAATGTGTACGTTTATGTCACCTGAGTTTGTATTTGCAAATATATAAAAATTTTACGAAAAAAATCTTTGAAATTTGTTATTGTTTCAATTTAAAGCTGTCTCATTTAAAGAAAACAATATTTAAATGGTATAAAAGTTGTTATTATCTTGAATTAAACTTAATGAGAAAACTAGTAAAGCAAACCGCAGAGTTCTAAGACGCTTAGTTGTCAAATTAATGCAGTTGTACTAAAGGCTTACATAAATCAATATGGTGGATGTTTTTTTTTCAAAATGGTGGCTTTCCGATTTTTGCCGTTTTTTAGTCTGATGTTATCGACGCCTTTGCTGACAAAATCCTATAAATTTCATTTCTATTACCTTGACTTTCATGTTGGACCGTCTTTTGACTAGCCTAATGTGTATGTAGGGATTTTTGCAAGCAAGTCAAGTTTAAAAAAGTAGAGTTTCAAACTTTGTGCAGTTTGATTCATTTATCGTACTTTTACACAGACGTCAAGTTATAAAAAACCAATCAAATGCAATATTTTTAATATTTTTATTTATTTTCTGAAATAAAAATTTAAGAGTAAATACAACTTCCTCGACATGAGGTTGCTAAAACAAAGTAGAACTCAATACAAAAGTTACAAATCTCATATCAATCTCGATATTTGATTCAATGATAATGCCTACATGTTACTTGAGTTACTCGCCCAGCAACACTTGCATTCAAACCCATTTATAACCAATTGAGTCTTTAACATTTATTTTATAAGCTCAAAAATAAAGGAAATCCTACTTACTACAAATAGGAATAGCAATCATTTTCAGTAAACATTTTAATTTAAAAAATAATTCTTTGAAACTGTAAAACAAAAAGATCTTAATGTAGGTGAACGATGGGAATAACTTTGTGAAAGAGGGCGAAGACCAATCTTGTATTTGTTGGTAAACTATGGAGTTGCTTCTCAAAACACTTACAAATATTTTGCAAAATTTCAAGTTGAATCAAAGAGTGTTAACTTGGCTTGAAAAAAATCTTGATACTCCAGAAGTTGCAGTACTCTACAGCCCTGATACCTGCATGTGCTGTTACATGGAACATGTACAGGGTTGCCTGCAGCCAGGAATTTTGGGAAAACCGGGAATTATGCGTAATTTTACACACCAGGAAAAAACCTATGAATTGTGTCTGAATTTTTAAAAGATCCTTGAATTTTATAAAAATCATGTAAACTCTAAAATAGCGATCGTTGTGGCGTGCCGGTCTATAATATGGTTATTTCTTGATCAGGAGATTGGCCAGTTTCGGGAATGTGTTAAGACAAAGCATAAGTTTCCGTCCAAACACAACACGTCTCTGCTGACACGAAGACAAAGTGATTCTAAAGTAGAGATAGGTGTGCCAAGGGAACTGGAACTGTTCCGACTGTCTGTTAATACGTTCCGTAATGAGATCTTGTTCCGATGTGGTTTTCGTACCTCTCGCGACGAATTACGGCACGAAAGAACAGGTACGGCTTATCTATGGAACGGAATTAAAGGGCTTTGTTCCTAGAAAGAGTCACTACTATTGGTGGAGCCGATGTCAGAGCGTTCTTTTCACCAAGAAATATCGTAACTACAGTCAGAACGGGAACTGTTAAATATCACGTTCCGCAGCCGGTACGGAATGGTCGGAACGGTTCTCGTTCCGGTACTACAAGCAGACACCAGTGACATGCTCGTCGAAGAAGGAGCGTATGGGGACAGGATGGTTTTGGCTACGAATGTCACTGGCATAAACAGAGTAGCGGAACGAAAAATGTTATGATGTCATGGACAAGGTCATAAGCAATCATTAATCCGGTCCAATACTTACAAGCATAAATAGAACTAAGTAGGGGTGTGCGATGCAGCAAATTTTTTTCGATTCGATGCGTCGATGCGATTCATAGAATTTCGATTAGAATCGATACGATTCGATTTGATACAGTGCGGCGTTATTTGCTGTTAAGAGTTATTACAGCTTGCATTACTGTAATGGGTCAATAACCTTAAAGAGGGTTGAAGTCTAGAAAAATTGCCCACAAAGTCTGAATGAGTCTGAACCAAAGCATTTGTAATAGGCCTAGGTACTCAACCATTCATTATAGATAGGCCTAGGAATTTGGAAGAATAAATAAATAAATATAATTATATCTTAATTCCTTTACATCCTTTAACAATCTCAAGAAATAGTTATTATTAATAGGCCTATAGTTTTTCTTAAAAAAACACAAGCAGTCCAAGTAAAAATTAATCAGTTCAAAGTTTGTTAAGTCATCTAATAATTATAACAATTAGCCTAAGTAACTCTTCTCGGATACAATTGAAGTAGGCCTATCCCTACCGGTGTCGGTATAGTCATTCGTAACTATCTGTTTCAACAAAGCTTTGGCTACTTGAGCATGCATCGTCTACGATCTCTTCATCGCAGTCTTCAGACATTTTTATTTATTTGTCATTCAATTACTCCAAAACAAAACATTCAATTGCATTCGCACTACAGTCAAAAGAAACAAACACTAATTACTGCGCATTGCTGAAATTACGACGACGGCAGACAGCTCGACAGCTGAGCATCACAAAACAGTGTTACCACTTGTAGACCGTGTTTACCCGCAAAAATACCCGTTACTGCTGGAATAAACTATTGAAAGTATTACGAAATCCCCACACGGGCTTGGAAATACCTGAGAGCCGGGTAATTTCTCCAACAGCAGTATTAGGTTTTGTTCCATTGCGCGGTCAGCCTGTATCACCATCATGATCGCGGTCTCACTGCAAGCTGCCGCCGACTGTCGTAGTGCTCGTTTTATTCTCGTCATTGAAATTTGTGAATGGAATTATACAGCCATACAATCATTTAAAACTCATTATAAAATAGAGAAACATCTATTGCAATAATTTTCAAACTTGGCGAAAAAATAACAATTCACTACTTTGTCACGCAGCCTTTATTACGCGTTCTTTGTTGTTAAGCGTCTAGAGTCTGAAAGTATTACTACGCACTAAGCTTTTCATAACTTCATTACGATTCAATAAACTGATTTGAACATTAATATTACGCATTTACATAGTCTAAATGTTTATTTAATTGCTTTCAACATAAGACTAATGGCGTCTAGTGAATAGAAGAATACCGATGCGTCGAGGCAAAATCGATGCATTGGCATTTCGATGCAAGCCGAATTGAATCGCGATTCGATGCATCAAATCGAATCGAATCGTAATTTCGATGCATTTTCGATGCATCGCACACCCCTAGAACTAAGTAATCCAAGTCATGACTTCATTAACTATAACCTAACCTTTAAATCATTATCTGTCAGTACTCCCAGTACTAGAAAATAAACATTTACCAATTTCAGCATCTTTTGCCAGCAACAGGCATGTTCCGCAGGTAAAGAAACGAAAACCACCGATTATAGTTCGCAAGATCCCGCCAAGTATTTCATTAGCTGGAGCATTTTGGTTTTTTTGTCTCGAGGTCGTTTCCCATCGGCTGAATCGATTGGTTTGTTGTTGTTATTTTGTTCTTAAACTTTGCTCATTGTCCGTCAGATAGTGACATTGAGTCTAATGAATTTTCGGAGATTTCTGAATCCCTTGTGTGCTTTCGTTTACCTTCGTGAGGTTGGCCTTTCGTTGGCGATTGAAAAGTATATAAATGACCCTGCCTCTCATCGCGCTTCGTAGTTGTATTAATACGTTCGCTGCGTGCCACTCAATGGCGGGGGTTTGCGAAGTGCGGACGTCGCGGGGGCAGCGGATTAGCGAACCCGATTTGTTTCCATCCAACTAAACGTAAAACACTGCACGGTAATGGTACAGCGTAACCACGACAGTCGACGTAGTTCCTTGGAACACCCACAGATAGCAGCACTGCCTGGATTGCACAGGTCCGATTGAATTGCCAAAATGAGGGGGAAAACCCCAGAAAACCCCAAAAACCTGACAAAATGGTGGATGTTAAATTCCTGACTTCTGGGTAGGACCGCGTAATACTGTCGAAGATTTCCGCCGACGTTTCGGAGACATTGCAGTACTCCATCTTCAGGGCGATAACGTAGTCGCGCACAACTACGTTATCGCCCTGGAATTGTGTTTGCGCTCTACCTATTTTTACTTTGATGGACACTACTATGAACAAACCGAAGGCACCGCTATGGGATCTCCACTTTCCCCGGTAATAGCAAACCTTTATATGGAGCATTTTGAAAAGGAAGCACTCTCATCAGCAACTTTAAAACCGAAAATCTTTCTCCGTTATGTTGATGATACTTTTATAATATGGCAACATGGAGTTGAAACGCTGAAACTCTTTCTGGAACATTTAAATTCCCTAAACCCAAAAATACAGTTTACGATGGAAACAGAACAAAACGGCAGTCTACCATTCCTGGACGTTTTAGTTATTCGCAAAGCTAATGGATTTTTAGGACACACTGTTTACCGGAAACCAACCCACACAGATAGATACCTCCACGCACAGTCTCATCACCATCCTGTACAAAAATCGGCAGTCCTTAATACCCTGGCCAACAGAGCTTACGCAATAGCCGACAATAATCATATAGCTTCAGAAAAGAATCACATTATAGCTACTCTACAACAGAATGGTTACAAGAAACGTGAAATTATTGACGCATTAAAAAAACAAGAAAACCGGCATAAACAGAAAACTAAAGAAGAATCTCAAGAGAGAGAAAACAGAGCATTTTTACCCTACGTAAAAGGTACAACAGATAAAATTGGTAGAGTTCTTCAGAAATACAAAATAAAAACAATTTACAAACCTTACCGCAAGATTCACCAGTGCTTGAGACCGGTTAAAAGTAAATTACCACTACACACTTCAGGCGTTTATAAAATAGATTGCATCTGTGGGAAGTGCTATGTCGGGGAAACGGGTAGATTAATTTCCACAAGGATTAAAGAACACATTAGAAACACAAAAAACAACGAAACAGAAATTTCAGCTGTCGCCGACCACTCTTATTCGACAAAACATTCAATTAAATTTGATGCAGTAAAAGTTTTAGCTAATTCTTCAAATTTCTTTGAGAGGAAATGCTTAGAAGCTATTGAAATCAGAAAACATTCTAATAATTTTAATAGAGACCAGGGCTGGGAATTGAGCAATACTTGGACACCGGTTTTGCAAAAATTAAAACATCTAGAATTGTCGCGAAGGGAAGGTGATGGAATTTCTCCGGCCCAAAATACAACGGAGGCCGACAGCGAACAATTCGCGGAAAGGCCAGACGCTTCCACCCCCTCGCGCCCATTGACATCTCCGGCATCCCAGTCGCGCCTCGAATACTCTAGAAATAGAGTAAACATCGCCGAGGCGGGCCTATATAACCTGAGGCCGCGGACTGCTCCATCAGTAATAAAGTAGTTTGTGTTGTGCGCGACTACGTTATCGCCCTGAAGATGGAGTACTGCAATGTCTCCGAAACGTCGGCGGAAATCTTCGACAGTATTACGCGGTCCTACCCAGAAGTCAGGAATTTAACATCGTGTGAAAACGACCGTGGAAGCCTACATTCTTCTTTGAAGCAACTCTATGGGGAGGAAACAGCTAAACTAGTGCGGCTCTTCGACCATCTGAGAGCAAAAAGGAGCAGGTATTTAGCTAGATTAGCATTCTTGAAACGATGCAGGGACTACGGAGTTATACCGTCTTGTGTCCAGCTCAAATTTCCCAAGAAGACTAAAAAGGTAGGAAATATTTTATACCAGACAAGCATGAAATTATTAAGAAACCAAATTGATGAAACCAGAATTCATTTGGATTTTTTAAACAAAACTATTTATGATATTCACTTTAGACTTTTATCGGAATTGGCAACAGATGATTTCAATCTAGTGGACAGAATTTCATTTAATAATTCGGAAAAAGTTTTAGAATTAACAAGTAAAAAACAAATAAGTAAATTTGATAAATTGTACAATAGGACGACGGAAGTAGCACAAATCCCTGATGAAAAAGTTGTTAAAAATTTGACAAATCAAGAATTGGATTCGGCTACATTATCAGTTTTGAAAAAAGGTTTGAACTTCGCCATCGCACCACGTCGGATTCCCTTTGAACGCATTATAAGTGGAGTGGAAGCGGCAATCAGGAACCTTCAGGAAGAACAGCGAGAAGAAGTTAGGCAGGACGTCTCTACCATCT
The DNA here is from genome assembly GCA_035578135.1 of Flexamia atlantica. Classification (NCBI taxonomy): domain Eukaryota; kingdom Metazoa; phylum Arthropoda; class Insecta; order Hemiptera; family Cicadellidae; genus Flexamia; species Flexamia atlantica. The sequence goes on along the minus strand of JAQJVK010000006.1, from coordinate 7,648,502 downwards.
TGCGGAAAGCGACCCCGCCGTCTCCGAACGTCACGAGGAGTGAGATATGTGCATTGAGAGCTCTGAGGAACGACCCTTCTATTGTTGTACTTCCAGCGGATAAAGGGAACATCACTGTTATAATGAACGCCTCGGAATATATGGAAAAGATGTACACCTTAATAAGTGACGAGACCTACAAGAAAATTAGAAATCCTACGAAGCGGATTGCGGACAACATTAAGCGATTAATTAACTCATCAACCTCGATTCCTCATGAAATGCATTCTGCCCTCGTAACTTCGGACCCAACGCCTCCTGTGCTTTACGGCCTTCCGAAGGTTCACAAGGAAAATATCCCCATGAGACCTATAGTTAGCGCCATCGGTTCGCCAACACACAAAATTGCCCGTTACATCGCTTCATTATTAAGCCAGTTCACCGGTAGTACTGAAACTTTTATTAAGGATTCACGACATTTCGTAAGCATTATTAAGGACATAAAACTGGAAAAAAACCGATATTATGGTTAGTTTTGACGTCACTTCACTTTTCACCAATATTCCGATAAATGAGGCTCTTGAAATAGTGAAAAACCTCCTTCCTCCAGATTTATTTGAAATAGCGGAATTGTGTTTGCGCTCTACCTATTTTTACTTTGATGGACACTACTATGAACAAACCGAAGGCACCGCTATGGGATCTCCACTTTCCCCGGTAATAGCAAACCTTTATATGGAGCATTTTGAAAAGGAAGCACTCTCATCAGCAACTTTAAAACCGAAAATCTTTCTCCGTTATGTTGATGATACTTTTATAATATGGCAACATGGAGTTGAAACGCTGAAACTCTTTCTGGAACATTTAAATTCCCTAAACCCAAAAATACAGTTTACGATGGAAACAGAACAAAACGGCAGTCTACCATTCCTGGACGTTTTAGTTATTCGCAAAGCTAATGGATTTTTAGGACACACTGTTTACCGGAAACCAACCCACACAGATAGATACCTCCACGCACAGTCTCATCACCATCCTGTACAAAAATCGGCAGTCCTTAATACCCTGGCCAACAGAGCTTACGCAATAGCCGACAATAATCATATAGCTTCAGAAAAGAATCACATTATAGCTACTCTACAACAGAATGGTTACAAGAAACGTGAAATTATTGACGCATTAAAAAAACAAGAAAACCGGCATAAACAGAAAACTAAAGAAGAATCTCAAGAGAGAGAAAACAGAGCATTTTTACCCTACGTAAAAGGTACAACAGATAAAATTGGTAGAGTTCTTCAGAAATACAAAATAAAAACAATTTACAAACCTTACCGCAAGATTCACCAGTGCTTGAGACCGGTTAAAAGTAAATTACCACTACACACTTCAGGCGTTTATAAAATAGATTGCATCTGTGGGAAGTGCTATGTCGGGGAAACGGGTAGATTAATTTCCACAAGGATTAAAGAACACATTAGAAACACAAAAAACAACGAAACAGAAATTTCAGCTGTCGCCGACCACTCTTATTCGACAAAACATTCAATTAAATTTGATGCAGTAAAAGTTTTAGCTAATTCTTCAAATTTCTTTGAGAGGAAATGCTTAGAAGCTATTGAAATCAGAAAACATTCTAATAATTTTAATAGAGACCAGGGCTGGGAATTGAGCAATACTTGGACACCGGTTTTGCAAAAATTAAAACATCTAGAATTGTCGCGAAGGGAAGGTGATGGAATTTCTCCGGCCCAAAATACAACGGAGGCCGACAGCGAACAATTCGCGGAAAGGCCAGACGCTTCCACCCCCTCGCGCCCATTGACATCTCCGGCATCCCAGTCGCGCCTCGAATACTCTAGAAATAGAGTAAACATCGCCGAGGCGGGCCTATATAACCTGAGGCCGCGGACTGCTCCATCAGTAATAAAGTAGTTTGTGTTGTGCGCGACTACGTTATCGCCCTGAAGATGGAGTACTGCAATGTCTCCGAAACGTCGGCGGAAATCTTCGACAGTATTACGCGGTCCTACCCAGAAGTCAGGAATTTAACATCGTGTGAAAACGACCGTGGAAGCCTACATTCTTCTTTGAAGCAACTCTATGGGGAGGAAACAGCTAAACTAGTGCGGCTCTTCGACCATCTGAGAGCAAAAAGGAGCAGGTATTTAGCTAGATTAGCATTCTTGAAACGATGCAGGGACTACGGAGTTATACCGTCTTGTGTCCAGCTCAAATTTCCCAAGAAGACTAAAAAGGTAGGAAATATTTTATACCAGACAAGCATGAAATTATTAAGAAACCAAATTGATGAAACCAGAATTCATTTGGATTTTTTAAACAAAACTATTTATGATATTCACTTTAGACTTTTATCGGAATTGGCAACAGATGATTTCAATCTAGTGGACAGAATTTCATTTAATAATTCGGAAAAAGTTTTAGAATTAACAAGTAAAAAACAAATAAGTAAATTTGATAAATTGTACAATAGGACGACGGAAGTAGCACAAATCCCTGATGAAAAAGTTGTTAAAAATTTGACAAATCAAGAATTGGATTCGGCTACATTATCAGTTTTGAAAAAAGGTTTGAACTTCGCCATCGCACCACGTCGGATTCCCTTTGAACGCATTATAAGTGGAGTGGAAGCGGCAATCAGGAACCTTCAGGAAGAACAGCGAGAAGAAGTTAGGCAGGACGTCTCTACCATCTTGCGGAAAGCGACCCCGCCGTCTCCGAACGTCACGAGGAGTGAGATATGTGCATTGAGAGCTCTGAGGAACGACCCTTCTATTGTTGTACTTCCAGCGGATAAAGGGAACATCACTGTTATAATGAACGCCTCGGAATATATGGAAAAGATGTACACCTTAATAAGTGACGAGACCTACAAGAAAATTAGAAATCCTACGAAGCGGATTGCGGACAACATTAAGCGATTAATTAACTCATCAACCTCGATTCCTCATGAAATGCATTCTGCCCTCGTAACTTCGGACCCAACGCCTCCTGTGCTTTACGGCCTTCCGAAGGTTCACAAGGAAAATATCCCCATGAGACCTATAGTTAGCGCCATCGGTTCGCCAACACACAAAATTGCCCGTTACATCGCTTCATTATTAAGCCAGTTCACCGGTAGTACTGAAACTTTTATTAAGGATTCACGACATTTCGTAAGCATTATTAAGGACATAAAACTGGAAAAAACCGATATTATGGTTAGTTTTGACGTCACTTCACTTTTCACCAATATTCCGATAAATGAGGCTCTTGAAATAGTGAAAAACCTCCTTCCTCCAGATTTATTTGAAATAGCGGAATTGTGTTTGCGCTCTACCTATTTTTACTTTGATGGACACTACTATGAACAAACCGAAGGCACCGCTATGGGATCTCCACTTTCCCCGGTAATAGCAAACCTTTATATGGAGCATTTTGAAAAGGAAGCACTCTCATCAGCAACTTTAAAACCGAAAATCTTTCTCCGTTATGTTGATGATACTTTTATAATATGGCAACATGGAGTTGAAACGCTGAAACTCTTTCTGGAACATTTAAATTCCCTAAACCCAAAAATACAGTTTACGATGGAAACAGAACAAAACGGCAGTCTACCATTCCTGGACGTTTTAGTTATTCGCAAAGCTAATGGATTTTTAGGACACACTGTTTACCGGAAACCAACCCACACAGATAGATACCTCCACGCACAGTCTCATCACCATCCTGTACAAAAATCGGCAGTCCTTAATACCCTGGCCAACAGAGCTTACGCAATAGCCGACAATAATCATATAGCTTCAGAAAAGAATCACATTATAGCTACTCTACAACAGAATGGTTACAAGAAACGTGAAATTATTGACGCATTAAAAAAACAAGAAAACCGGCATAAACAGAAAACTAAAGAAGAATCTCAAGAGAGAGAAAACAGAGCATTTTTACCCTACGTAAAAGGTACAACAGATAAAATTGGTAGAGTTCTTCAGAAATACAAAATAAAAACAATTTACAAACCTTACCGCAAGATTCACCAGTGCTTGAGACCGGTTAAAAGTAAATTACCACTACACACTTCAGGCGTTTATAAAATAGATTGCATCTGTGGGAAGTGCTATGTCGGGGAAACGGGTAGATTAATTTCCACAAGGATTAAAGAACACATTAGAAACACAAAAAACAACGAAACAGAAATTTCAGCTGTCGCCGACCACTCTTATTCGACAAAACATTCAATTAAATTTGATGCAGTAAAAGTTTTAGCTAATTCTTCAAATTTCTTTGAGAGGAAATGCTTAGAAGCTATTGAAATCAGAAAACATTCTAATAATTTTAATAGAGACCAGGGCTGGGAATTGAGCAATACTTGGACACCGGTTTTGCAAAAATTAAAACATCTAGAATTGTCGCGAAGGGAAGGTGATGGAATTTCTCCGGCCCAAAATACAACGGAGGCCGACAGCGAACAATTCGCGGAAAGGCCAGACGCTTCCACCCCCTCGCGCCCATTGACATCTCCGGCATCCCAGTCGCGCCTCGAATACTCTAGAAATAGAGTAAACATCGCCGAGGCGGGCCTATATAACCTGAGGCCGCGGACTGCTCCATCAGTAATAAAGTAGTTTGTGTTGTGCGCGACTACGTTATCGCCCTGAAGATGGAGTACTGCAATGTCTCCGAAACGTCGGCGGAAATCTTCGACAGTATTACGCGGTCCTACCCAGAAGTCAGGAATTTAACATCGTGTGAAAACGACCGTGGAAGCCTACATTCTTCTTTGAAGCAACTCTATGGGGAGGAAACAGCTAAACTAGTGCGGCTCTTCGACCATCTGAGAGCAAAAAGGAGCAGGTATTTAGCTAGATTAGCATTCTTGAAACGATGCAGGGACTACGGAGTTATACCGTCTTGTGTCCAGCTCAAATTTCCCAAGAAGACTAAAAAGGTAGGAAATATTTTATACCAGACAAGCATGAAATTATTAAGAAACCAAATTGATGAAACCAGAATTCATTTGGATTTTTTAAACAAAACTATTTATGATATTCACTTTAGACTTTTATCGGAATTGGCAACAGATGATTTCAATCTAGTGGACAGAATTTCATTTAATAATTCGGAAAAAGTTTTAGAATTAACAAGTAAAAAACAAATAAGTAAATTTGATAAATTGTACAATAGGACGACGGAAGTAGCACAAATCCCTGATGAAAAAGTTGTTAAAAATTTGACAAATCAAGAATTGGATTCGGCTACATTATCAGTTTTGAAAAAAGGTTTGAACTTCGCCATCGCACCACGTCGGATTCCCTTTGAACGCATTATAAGTGGAGTGGAAGCGGCAATCAGGAACCTTCAGGAAGAACAGCGAGAAGAAGTTAGGCAGGACGTCTCTACCATCTTGCGGAAAGCGACCCCGCCGTCTCCGAACGTCACGAGGAGTGAGATATGTGCATTGAGAGCTCTGAGGAACGACCCTTCTATTGTTGTACTTCCAGCGGATAAAGGGAACATCACTGTTATAATGAACGCCTCGGAATATATGGAAAAGATGTACACCTTAATAAGTGACGAGACCTACAAGAAAATTAGAAATCCTACGAAGCGGATTGCGGACAACATTAAGCGATTAATTAACTCATCAACCTCGATTCCTCATGAAATGCATTCTGCCCTCGTAACTTCGGACCCAACGCCTCCTGTGCTTTACGGCCTTCCGAAGGTTCACAAGGAAAATATCCCCATGAGACCTATAGTTAGCGCCATCGGTTCGCCAACACACAAAATTGCCCGTTACATCGCTTCATTATTAAGCCAGTTCACCGGTAGTACTGAAACTTTTATTAAGGATTCACGACATTTCGTAAGCATTATTAAGGACATAAAACTGGAAAAAACCGATATTATGGTTAGTTTTGACGTCACTTCACTTTTCACCAATATTCCGATAAATGAGGCTCTTGAAATAGTGAAAAACCTCCTTCCTCCAGATTTATTTGAAATAGCGGAATTGTGTTTGCGCTCTACCTATTTTTACTTTGATGGACACTACTATGAACAAACCGAAGGCACCGCTATGGGATCTCCACTTTCCCCGGTAATAGCAAACCTTTATATGGAGCATTTTGAAAAGGAAGCACTCTCATCAGCAACTTTAAAACCGAAAATCTTTCTCCGTTATGTTGATGATACTTTTATAATATGGCAACATGGAGTTGAAACGCTGAAACTCTTTCTGGAACATTTAAATTCCCTAAACCCAAAAATACAGTTTACGATGGAAACAGAACAAAACGGCAGTCTACCATTCCTGGACGTTTTAGTTATTCGCAAAGCTAATGGATTTTTAGGACACACTGTTTACCGGAAACCAACCCACACAGATAGATACCTCCACGCACAGTCTCATCACCATCCTGTACAAAAATCGGCAGTCCTTAATACCCTGGCCAACAGAGCTTACGCAATAGCCGACAATAATCATATAGCTTCAGAAAAGAATCACATTATAGCTACTCTACAACAGAATGGTTACAAGAAACGTGAAATTATTGACGCATTAAAAAAACAAGAAAACCGGCATAAACAGAAAACTAAAGAAGAATCTCAAGAGAGAGAAAACAGAGCATTTTTACCCTACGTAAAAGGTACAACAGATAAAATTGGTAGAGTTCTTCAGAAATACAAAATAAAAACAATTTACAAACCTTACCGCAAGATTCACCAGTGCTTGAGACCGGTTAAAAGTAAATTACCACTACACACTTCAGGCGTTTATAAAATAGATTGCATCTGTGGGAAGTGCTATGTCGGGGAAACGGGTAGATTAATTTCCACAAGGATTAAAGAACACATTAGAAACACAAAAAACAACGAAACAGAAATTTCAGCTGTCGCCGACCACTCTTATTCGACAAAACATTCAATTAAATTTGATGCAGTAAAAGTTTTAGCTAATTCTTCAAATTTCTTTGAGAGGAAATGCTTAGAAGCTATTGAAATCAGAAAACATTCTAATAATTTTAATAGAGACCAGGGCTGGGAATTGAGCAATACTTGGACACCGGTTTTGCAAAAATTAAAACATCTAGAATTGTCGCGAAGGGAAGGTGATGGAATTTCTCCGGCCCAAAATACAACGGAGGCCGACAGCGAACAATTCGCGGAAAGGCCAGACGCTTCCACCCCCTCGCGCCCATTGACATCTCCGGCATCCCAGTCGCGCCTCGAATACTCTAGAAATAGAGTAAACATCGCCGAGGCGGGCCTATATAACCTGAGGCCGCGGACTGCTCCATCAGTAATAAAGTAGTTTGTGTTGTGCGCGACTACGTTATCGCCCTGAAGATGGAGTACTGCAATGTCTCCGAAACGTCGGCGGAAATCTTCGACAGTATTACGCGGTCCTACCCAGAAGTCAGGAATTTAACATCGTGTGAAAACGACCGTGGAAGCCTACATTCTTCTTTGAAGCAACTCTATGGGGAGGAAACAGCTAAACTAGTGCGGCTCTTCGACCATCTGAGAGCAAAAAGGAGCAGGTATTTAGCTAGATTAGCATTCTTGAAACGATGCAGGGACTACGGAGTTATACCGTCTTGTGTCCAGCTCAAATTTCCCAAGAAGACTAAAAAGGTAGGAAATATTTTTTATACCAGACAAGCATGAAATTATTAAGAAACCAAATTGATGAAACCAGAATTCATTTGGATTTTTTAAACAAAACTATTTATGATATTCACTTTAGACTTTTATCGGAATTGGCAACAGATGATTTCAATCTAGTGGACAGAATTTCATTTAATAATTCGGAAAAAGTTTTAGAATTAACAAGTAAAAAACAAATAAGTAAATTTGATAAATTGTACAATAGGACGACGGAAGTAGCACAAATCCCTGATGAAAAAGTTGTTAAAAATTTGACAAATCAAGAATTGGATTCGGCTACATTATCAGTTTTGAAAAAAGGTTTGAACTTCGCCATCGCACCACGTCGGATTCCCTTTGAACGCATTATAAGTGGAGTGGAAGCGGCAATCAGGAACCTTCAGGAAGAACAGCGAGAAGAAGTTAGGCAGGACGTCTCTACCATCTTGCGGAAAGCGACCCCGCCGTCTCCGAACGTCACGAGGAGTGAGATATGTGCATTGAGAGCTCTGAGGAACGACCCTTCTATTGTTGTACTTCCAGCGGATAAAGGGAACATCACTGTTATAATGAACGCCTCGGAATATATGGAAAAGATGTACACCTTAATAAGTGACGAGACCTACAAGAAAATTAGAAATCCTACGAAGCGGATTGCGGACAACATTAAGCGATTAATTAACTCATCAACCTCGATTCCTCATGAAATGCATTCTGCCCTCGTAACTTCGGACCCAACGCCTCCTGTGCTTTACGGCCTTCCGAAGGTTCACAAGGAAAATATCCCCATGAGACCTATAGTTAGCGCCATCGGTTCGCCAACACACAAAATTGCCCGTTACATCGCTTCATTATTAAGCCAGTTCACCGGTAGTACTGAAACTTTTATTAAGGATTCACGACATTTCGTAAGCATTATTAAGGACATAAAACTGGAAAAAACCGATATTATGGTTAGTTTTGACGTCACTTCACTTTTCACCAATATTCCGATAAATGAGGCTCTTGAAATAGTGAAAAACCTCCTTCCTCCAGATTTATTTGAAATAGCGGAATTGTGTTTGCGCTCTACCTATTTTTACTTTGATGGACACTACTATGAACAAACCGAAGGCACCGCTATGGGATCTCCACTTTCCCCGGTAATAGCAAACCTTTATATGGAGCATTTTGAAAAGGAAGCACTCTCATCAGCAACTTTAAAACCGAAAATCTTTCTCCGTTATGTTGATGATACTTTTATAATATGGCAACATGGAGTTGAAACGCTGAAACTCTTTCTGGAACATTTAAATTCCCTAAACCCAAAAATACAGTTTACGATGGAAACAGAACAAAACGGCAGTCTACCATTCCTGGACGTTTTAGTTATTCGCAAAGCTAATGGATTTTTAGGACACACTGTTTACCGGAAACCAACCCACACAGATAGATACCTCCACGCACAGTCTCATCACCATCCTGTACAAAAATCGGCAGTCCTTAATACCCTGGCCAACAGAGCTTACGCAATAGCCGACAATAATCATATAGCTTCAGAAAAGAATCACATTATAGCTACTCTACAACAGAATGGTTACAAGAAACGTGAAATTATTGACGCATTAAAAAAACAAGAAAACCGGCATAAACAGAAAACTAAAGTAGAATCTCAAGAGAGAGAAAACAGAGCATTTTTACCCTACGTAAAAGGTACAACAGATAAAATTGGTAGAGTTCTTCAGAAATACAAAATAAAAACAATTTACAAACCTTACCGCAAGATTCACCAGTGCTTGAGACCGGTTAAAAGTAAATTACCACTACACACTTCAGGCGTTTATAAAATAGATTGCATCTGTGGGAAGTGCTATGTCGGGGAAACGGGTAGATTAATTTCCACAAGGATTAAAGAACACATTAGAAACACAAAAAACAACGAAACAGAAATTTCAGCTGTCGCCGACCACTCTTATTCGACAAAACATTCAATTAAATTTGATGCAGTAAAAGTTTTAGCTAATTCTTCAAATTTCTTTGAGAGGAAATGCTTAGAAGCTATTGAAATCAGAAAACATTCTAATAATTTTAATAGAGACCAGGGCTGGGAATTGAGCAATACTTGGACACCGGTTTTGCAAAAATTAAAACATCTAGAATTGTCGCGAAGGGAAGGTGATGGAATTTCTCCGGCCCAAAATACAACGGAGGCCGACAGCGAACAATTCGCGGAAAGGCCAGACGCTTCCACCCCCTCGCGCCCATTGACATCTCCGGCATCCCAGTCGCGCCTCGAATACTCTAGAAATAGAGTAAACATCGCCGAGGCGGGCCTATATAACCTGAGGCCGCGGACTGCTCCATCAGTAATAAAGTAGTTTGTGTTGTGCGCGACTACGTTATCGCCCTGAAGATGGAGTACTGCAATGTCTCCGAAACGTCGGCGGAAATCTTCGACAGTATTACGCGGTCCTACCCAGAAGTCAGGAATTTAACATCGTGTGAAAACGACCGTGGAAGCCTACATTCTTCTTTAAAATGGTGGATTTTACAACATTGCCAGAGGGAATTTTTTCGGGAAAATTTAGTACCAACCTACAGCAAAATAAAGCCCACATTCGTAGCTACTAGCTGGCAACAAATCATTGCTCCCGAGCGCCACGCTGGTGCACATTTAAGCGGTAAAGTTTGTGTGTTGTGCCTACGGGTACACCTATAGTATGCGTCGCGAGAACAACCGCAACCACGGGTACGCCCGTGCCACACACCAAACGTGTTAATTTTAATGTAGCAGTAGCCCAAGACAGCAGACGACTGACGATTTGAATTTTCAATTTTACAATTCAAAACAATTACGTCAAGCCTGGTGACGTCATCCTCAATAAGAAATTCAATCCGTTTATGGCAGTGACTATTGGACTGTATTTGTTCAATTCATAGTGAAAATCATCGTATTCTTAGACGCTCGTCTAGCTGAAGAGAATACACAGCTTACTCGGGGACGTGCCAGTGTTCCCAGACGTAAGATAACTATCGTGCTTTTACGATAATTTTGTATGTGGTACGATCCAACTTGGTACGATAGTTCGATGATGTTATGAATGATTCCTATATAATATTTTATTTACACAAAATTAAGGATAATTAATAGCTTTTCAGTATTAAAAATGAGTTTCTGACAATATTACAGGGGTTTCTTGGTAACATTACACCAATTAATTTACGAGCATCATTGAAAGAGTACGATAATTTAGGTAGATTCAGAATAACTCTCCTAGCCTGCTACGATAATGTGGCTTTTAAAATCTGGGAACACTGGCGCGTCCATGATTCCTCCAACCCTTCTCAGTGTGCGCATGCGCTACAAGTCTTGGGTCCTTGATTTTCGACAATGGGACGACCGCGACGTAGCTCTGGCTGTAAATAACGAATCTTTCATCAGTTAGAGCTTTTCAGTAACTGCGGCAGTTTATAAAGCAGAATAGTATAATCAACTTGTGAAAGGGATTTATTGAATTTTTCATGGAGTCATGTAATCTCTAACTTCTTACTTAATCTGTTTCTTAATTCTTTGCTTTAATGATTGCTGCAGTTCTCATAATTAACTGAGACCGGTTTTAATTTATGCGTCAATACATTAGAACACATTTTCTGAGTCATAGTTCATACTCACACTAATTTAATGGATATATTAAATAAGTGGTACAACAAAAATGGTTTAAAAGCTGTCAAGAAAAATTATTCGTCCTAATTTAGACTTACTTAGGCCCAATTCACGGTTGATGCAATTCACACACAAGCGACGGACATTTGTAAAGTGGGCGATACGTTTACATGGGAGCGACAGCGAAAGGACATATGTACAACCCACGACTCCGTACGTGCCACACGTCCGTCCTATTTGAATTGGGCCTTGAATTTTGACTATTTTGACCGGGAATACCGGGAAATATGAGTGAATTTTTTGGAAACAATTTGCTGGCAACAGTAAGGGTTTGAGTACAACATGCAGCATGAGTTTAGCTAGTTAATTGCATGCTTCACCCGTCATTTTATACTTTGAAAGATTGTCTGATGAACAATAAGTAGTCCTTTGTTAAGAATATAACATGTGCACACTTGACACATTATCCATTCATAAATTTACCTGTAATCTGTTTTGTAAACATGTTTTTTTTCACCTAGATGTTTTGAAAAAAATGATTAGCAAACAATACATTTTTATGCAACTCACTCATGTGCCTGAAAAAGGTGTGCTTGGAGCTCAGTTGTTGACTTTGTTACTAAGTCCGACTGTCCCTGACCTTGTTTTACCTGGGCTGAATGTTGGTTTTTATTGTGATATTCATTACTATTGTGTTGTACTAATTCCGTGAACAGCTAATATGTACAATAAAATTTAATAGTCTTAGTTCTCAATATATCTTGCTAAAGCTTGTTCTAGTTCAGCTCTATTGGATATTGCATTAAAACGCCCAAATTTTTACACACTCTGTTTGTGTTCTCCTTTTGTGAAATAGCTAAATTTCTGACTGCATTTTGTTTAAGTTTAATTTTGTACTCTATTTATTATGCTATGTATTAAAATTTTGCTTGCTATGATTTGCTTGCTCTTGATGAATTTTATGATCTTATTATTATGTTCTGGCTCTTGCTGCATGTATAGGCAAAATGTAGCCTGAAGATACTTAAGTTTTGTCTTTGTAACAACTTGTTTTCTCAATTTTTAGAATCAGAAAGGGAAAGGGATGGAAAGCACAGTTCTAAAGAGTTTGACCCTCTTCAGAAAGATGAAAAGAAAGAAGCTAATGGAGAAGAAAAAGGTGGAGATGATTATTTCTACTTTCTAAAAAATATTTCTGTTTTAAATTTATATTTACCATTTTGTTGACATATAGGTTGTGGCTGAAGAATTGGGCTAGGGAACAGAATTACTGTTTAAAGTACGTTTTTCTATTCGTTTTTACCTCTTTCTAGAAATTACATTATCATTCGGATTATTAACTACTGAAAATCAAGACTTAAACTGTAGTGGTAGGTAGGAATATGGATTACGAGAGCTTATCATATTTCTAGGGGTGGGTGAGTACCCGAAGGTCGGGTAACTACCCGAAATTTTGCAACTACTCGAACACGAGTCGGGTAGCTCCTACTACCCGAAAAAACAAGTCGAGTAGTTAGTTACTCCCGCTGTTTACGTGCGATCGAATTTTACAGCCAATCGCGAGTTACGCAAAGCTACATCTGCCATTTATCCGCGACCGTCAGATACACGCTATCATTTTTGGCAGCCATCCACGAGTTTTTTCATATTAATAACCTCAGCAATATTTCATTAACTCATAGAAGAATGGATTTCAACAGTTATTTAGAAATACCATCTCTCAGAATCCGGATATTGAAAACTTACATATTTAGATATTATTACTTTTATTTAGCTCTGATCTTGGACTTTACAACTTCAAATTTGTATTCATAGTTTATCTTTTGAATGATACACAGCCTTCATTTCTGCTTCATTTGATTCATAAAAAAGAGAAGAAAATTGTGGAGTCAATTGGTTACATAAAAATTAGTTTAGTTTTTAGGTTTTGTAATTTTTGTATTGTGGGATATCTTATTCTTATCTGATCGCAGCTGTGTCACTGTGCTCTAGTGACTGGATGGCAAAAAACAATAGATCAGCAGTATGGCAAGATGGTGGGGTTGAGTTTAGAAGTAAACAAATAACTGGGCATTTGTAGCTTTCCTCCCTGATCTTGTTTTTAATTCTTTCTTCCACAATTTCTTGGTCAAGGTTTTAATTACAATTACTTTAAGGAAAAAATTAAGCCTATCGTTGATAGTTTTAAAATAATAGGTTAATAATTAATCTTATAACTATTTAAATTTTACAACTATGCATATTTTACATAAATTTATTTTGTGATCTTCTTACATTTAGTTATTTGTTATTTTAAGTGATTTAGTATAGTTATTCATTTTAAAGTAGGGTTTATGCAATGTAGGGGTATTAGATGGAAAATCAAAAAAGATTAGCTCAAATAAAGTGGACCAATTTGATAAATCAAACAGATGATATATTTTAATTAATTGTAATTCGAAGACCTAATTACTTAAAAAAATGTACATCACTTTTTACAAACAATTACTCGACTCGACTCGATACTCGAGGCGCTTAATACTCGACTCGACTCGACCCGAATTCAAAATCCATTACTCACCCACCCCTACATATTTCCCTGCCCAATAGTACCAAATTATCTGTACAGACTTGTATTGATATTCTTTTGAAGTTGATATATTTGATTAGGTTCATGTCATAAAAATGTGTTATTATTTAAGAGAATTCATATGTTATTTTTGAAAAGGGAGCTTTAAATTAATAACAAGCTAATTATTAATTTAAAGCTCCCTTTTCAAAATAATTTTCATTGTTAATTTTTGAAAGAAACATAGTATGCTCTGCTGGTGTTAGATGATTGTAGCTTGTTATGTAAACTAATGAATGAAGTTTTAAGATCTATTAGTAAAATTAGAGAAGTGAACCTGTAGATTTGCCAAATTTCTAAAGAGGAGGCTATTGGCAATTTAATGTTGCCCTTGCGGACGAGAGGTGAGCTAGTGTTAATCCGGGCTGATGGCAAAAGAAAATAGCACGACATAGTATACTCTTTTTAATTTTTAATGGTAAAAAAGAATTCCAGAGAGGCTGATCCAAATTCGTTGTCCATTTATATTCATGTCCCTTGAAGAATGTTATTGATGAGTGCAGTCAGGGCCACGACAAGGGCCTTGCGAAACATGCGGCCGCATGGGGCGCTGACTGGGAGAGGGCGCCATCGAAGCTGGCGCGGTGTTGAGTCCCTAACGACGCCCGAGGAGCCTTTAAAGTGCTGTAAATTTATTTTGGCGACTTTTGTTGGCGCCCGGGTAGTATTTTACAATTTTGTTTAACGTGCAAAATATTCGCCTTGGAGGCGTTTTCTGCTACCCGTGGAGCATTTTCAAACTGTTGAAGAGCTAAATTAATGTTCTATGGTGCTCGCCGACTTCAGGATACAAGATACAAAAAAACAAAATCAAAACCAAGACCTGGGGAACTGTAACCTATAGAAACTCAAACTCAACCCTCGCCCTCGGGGACTTTTAGCAAATGGTTTAGATGAGCTGACAACTGTGGCATTTTGTAGTTGTTTAGTATATTCTTTCTTAATTGGTCTAATTTGACTGGACGCTATTGTTAATTTTTTTGCAAGTTGAAGCAAGAATCGCCCGATTAGCGGTGTGCCTGTTCTTACTTAGGTAATTTTATTTGACTTAATGTAGGCTATCCAGTAATAAAAACCGTATCCAAAAACAATACAAAACCAATCAATACCAAACCTTTAAATATGTGATTAATAAAAATCAACCCAGTAACTTCAAAATATTCCTTTTAATTTCGCAAATGATAGCTTTAACCACCCTGAGGGGTGGTGGGTAACTGCGCCCAAGTCTAGCCATTGTAGGCTCTCGCATGTCCCAGAAAAATCCCTTGTCGCGGCCCTGAATGCAGTAAATTCCTTCATGGGGTCACCAATGAGCACTCGTAAACGTTTACGCACCCGCTGGTCATGGCTTAATATTTTAATTTAGAATAAACAATTTTATAGCATCTAGAAGTGAACTAAATTCAACATACGTTTGATAAGATAAATTCTTTATTTTTATGCTGAAAATTTCAACTAAATAAAATTCTAAAAAGTATACTTGGACGATCATTACTCTTGTAATTTTTATGACATGGAAAACATTTAAAAGCAATGTCAAACTATGTTACTGCACGATGTTACAACCTACGAACATCAAGACAAAACCATTAAACTTGGGAACATATTACAACTTTAATTTTCGACCTAGAATCAAAGCAGTATACCAAATCAAGGATAAATGAATCTCCCACAAAATCCTACCATTTGCTTTTATGATGCTTAGTAATTTTTTTTTAAATCAGCCTTTGAATTTATATGACCTATTTTACCTAATTTACAATAATGTAAAAATCATTGGCTAATCTGAAGGTCTTATCACTCTTAATTTTCATGGTATTAGGAAATTGAATGGTAAAATATTATGGAAAATTAATTTCCTCTCATTTGAGATACACCTTTTTGATCTTTAAGTTGAAAATGAAAGTCGAATGCATTCCTTTGCACAAGTGATTTATCCTAATTTTTGCGGTTATTGTATCGTACTCACGCGGTATCGTATTCGAATGTTTAAACATGGCTGGCAGGCGTGTGAATGTTTACAAGCGCTGATAAGTGACCCCACAGAGGAATATTACTGCATTCATCAATGTTTGGACAGGAATATATAGTGGAACTTGGATAATTCGAACCTCAAGGGACTGATTAAAATACAGTAGAACGTCAATAATTCGGACGTCAAAAATCCGGACCGTCAATAATCCGGATTTGTATCTAGCAAAAATTAAAACATCGTAGCATCTGCCCTTGCACTATGTTCCTTAGCGTCAAGCGGGCGATGGCGAAAAGGCACGTAGCGACTGTAGCGAGGAGATCGGCGAGTGGCCGCGGAAGGGGGAGGGGGCGTGGTCAAGGTCACACACCTGCTATTCTACGTGGCAACATCCCCCGTCCCACCACCCACCAGTCGAGTCGCCTCAGTCCACTGTCCCTGAGCGGTACTGTTGTGTGTGCATTAGTTGACAGTTACGTTTCAGTTACTACGTCAGTAACTACACTAACAGCTGATTCTTTTAAAACGGATTAAGGACTTAGCTGCGAAAAAACGAACCGCTACTTCAGTTCAAAAACCTATTACGCATTTTTTTAAAAGCTCAAATAGTGTTTGATGTTTTTACTGTACACATGTTACAATTAACAAATTACAATAGTGTTCGAACATTAAATATGTTTTTAATTAATTTCACCTGTAAACCCTTTACTGTATAAGAGAAAATACAAAATTTTAAAATGTTTGTGTGCATAAATAGTGTATACTGGCTTTTTAAGGTAATTTCGATAATCCGGATAATTTGATAATCCGGATGGGGTCCGGTCCCAATCAATCCGGATTATTGACGTTCTACTGTATTCAAATTATCCAAAAATTTGAATCAAAAAAGTTCTGTCCAAAAGGCTTAAAACAATAAAACTTTAAATACCCTCATAAAATCTTTATTGTGAATAACTTCAATTTATGTTTTACAGTACATTCTATCAAGTAGCCAACAGTGAATGATCATTGTAAAACAGTAGAAATTAGAGGTGTGCGGATAGTGATTTTTTGGATCGGATCGGATAGCTTATGTTCGGATCGGTTTCGGATCGGATAACAACAGGTTCGGATCGGATAATACCGGATTCAGATATTTACAGCGCGGCGTAATGAGCAGATTTAAGTTTTCTTTAAAGCCTAAGGTAATTGCAAGGAACTACCATTTCATCCTAATGTGTAAGGTAGGATTTGCCTTGATAGGGTTGAGTTGTTGATTGTTGTGATATATTGTTTCCAATATAGGCCAAATGTCAATTATTAAAGTATGCAAAGGTTCAACTAAATATCTGTTGAGAATTTAGAAATTTGTTGATTCCCCTTAAGCATAGGTAGTATATAATTAATTGAATAAGCTTATTAGGCCTAAATCAATTTCAGGATTTGCAACTTAAAAAATCCTTTTCCAATGCAACATAAATTTGTTCACTATTAGGCCTCTGTCTTTTTTGTTCTTTCCTTAGCATATTTGATCAGAAACTAGGCTTAAGTGACTAGACAAAAGAATTAAATATAAAACTTGATTCACCAATCACCTCATATTTGAAGAAAGCTTTACATTTTTATTTATGCACTAATGCCTGACAACCTAGATTTTGATTCACTACAATAACACTAAAAAAACAAAATAAGTCCGAGCAGTAAACTTAACCTAAATTTCAAGATAAGTTTCAAATGTTTAAGTTTCGGTATTAAAGCTTGGTCATTTAATTAGAACAAAGGTCTATTTGTTTTATATCACAAACAACAAGCTAACTCACTAATTATTTTCATAGACGTAGGCTGTCAAGTCGCATTGTACTGTTATCTAAGAAAGTCCATTTTAAAATTTTAATCACGTATTGATAATACGGCCGGCCGGCTTGGACTAGGCTTAAATCGTCAAAGATAGATATTTCAGCAAAATAAAAACTTATTTGTGATCGTTCAACTATCTATTTCTAGGTAGGTAATTGTTTAATTGATAAATAAAGTAAGAAGAAAGACGTTCTTGAGTTAATTAAGCTTTCAAGCAGACGACGACATTCAAAATCAAAATGAAGTGATTTGGAAAGACAAAACAATGAATGAACAGGTTTGCCAAATCTTTCACAGCCCAAAATTATTGTAGGCTTTTTATTTTATCGTATCGACAGGCAACGTAAGATATTTACGGCCTGAAATTGTCGTACGAAACATCAACACGACTATTTGTTTATGGGGTATTTACGGGATATTTCGTTTTGGAAATTCAAGACGACTGACTGTTGGACACTGTCGACATTGTCGGTCAATGGCGAACACTGATTTGTCTTGATTGCGATTCTCCCTCATACCAATCGATGTTTCGTCGGTAACGGATACTAATCGAGACAGAACTATTAAAGTTTGTACTACTATTTGTTAACTGATTTAATGCTACGATACAACAGTTTATCTTAAGAAAATGTTTGTTATCGTGTCGGGTATTGCGCAGTAATCTGATCGTATACAACGATCTCGATTCTCGATCTTATCACGAGTCGCAATATCGGCAACCGAAATACATCGCTTGATGCATACCACTACATAATCGCATTGTGTTCAGGCGTTGTTCTAGCCGCTATCGCAACCGTCGCATTTCAAAGCGTCGTTTTTGCTCCGCGATGTTTTCTGTCACTAATGTACTTTCATCGGCAGTGACTTCTTTTGTTTGGAAGACTTTCCTTACTTGAAAATTTGTTCTTACTTTACAATTTACCCCAAAAAATGCAGTCTATCCGATAGAGTCGGATATCTAGTCAGTCTTACCGGATAGTTATAAAACCCTCGGATCGGATTCGGATATCCGATCCGATCCGAATCCGATCCGAGTTTTCGGATATCCGCACACCTCTAGTAGAAATGTTACAACGTGTTATAAAATATAGTACTGGACTGCATAAAACAGGAATACAGTACATTCATGGAAACATACAGAATTTTTAAAAGTCAGAGCTGATAAAAAGAACGTAGTTTGCTACTGGACTGTTACATTAAGCAATATAGATCTAATGTTTTGACCAGATGGTGTAAGGGATGACACTGTTATGAGCTGTAACAAGTGGAGTGTTTGGGCAATTGTGGGAGGGGTTGGGCAATAACCTTGAAAAGAAGCCGAGCCGTAGGGGTGAGTCACGTCGGCCAAACAATGGAGTCGGCCAGAGGTGCGGATGGGTCCGACGACCTTCACAATTCGGCCGCGCTAAGGGTCTAGGGAGGGATTTTGACCGCAGGCCAATGATACAAAGTCGTTTTTCGGGAATCTTGGCCCGACAGTATGACTTTCGATTGTCTTTTTCGCGTTAAAACTTCGAATTATCCGAAATATAATTCGAAATAACCATGATTATTTAGCATTGATTGTGTATGAAATGCTAGGGACCAGAAGAAATATTCAAATTAAAGAAGTTCGAATTAGGCAGGTTCCACTGTAATTGGACATAGTCATGGGATCAGCCTCTGAGTTTACTGTTCTATTTTGAACAGTAAAAGTGAAGCAGAGTATTTTGTGTACTCGTTAAGACCATAATGCTTGAAGAGGGTTCATTTACTTTATCGTGGTTCTTTCTTTCAGCATCAGCCTGGTGTAACACTAGTGCATCTCTCGTCCGTGAGGATGACACTGAATTGCATTTAGCCTCCTCTTAAGAGCTCATTATTGCCTCTAAGGCTAAATGTACAGATTTATTGGGAAATATTAACAATATTGTGTAGTTAAACAATATGAAAACAAATCTCTACACTTACTTTATCCAGACTTGTTGTTTTATTTGAATTATTTATAACAAAAATGTTTTTCTTGTAATTTAGAGAAAGACGAGAGTGAAGTAAAGGAAAAAGATACAAAGGAGAACCTGAATAAAGCAGATCAGCAGATCTTGCAGGCGCAGACTGATGCTCAGAGAGCCCTGATAGCTCAGCAGCAGCAGCATGGGATGGCCCTGGCTGCAGCCCAGCAGCATGCTGCTC
Source organism: Flexamia atlantica (assembly GCA_035578135.1). Classification (NCBI taxonomy): domain Eukaryota; kingdom Metazoa; phylum Arthropoda; class Insecta; order Hemiptera; family Cicadellidae; genus Flexamia; species Flexamia atlantica. The sequence goes on along the minus strand of JAQJVK010000006.1, from coordinate 7,628,645 downwards.
AGCAGGTGTGTGGGTAGTGTAGATCTTGAGAGGATTCCCTACCTATGGCAGTTTTCATTATCTGCATCACTATAGTGACTTTTGGAACTGCGGCTCTGTAAGAGCCCATGTTAAATATGTGCACTTTTTGCACAAGGTGGTGCCATTTTGCGTTTCCAATTTATTTGCTCAAAAAGAAATCTATTTGAACTGACCACTTTAAAGATAAAGAGTCAGTTGTAAAGTGTTTATGGCTTCTCCAAAATCGTTAATAATCCATCACTAAAAAGAACCTTTCTTTAAAGTTGGTCAACTTCAACAGAACATATTTTCATCATGATTTAACCAAAACGATTTTGGATTTGCAATAAATGTTCTACAACCCTTTTATTTTTAAAATGGTACATTAGATTAAATTTTATTTTGAAAACCACCAGGTGACACTGTGGGGAGCATGTTTTAGGCTTATTTAGGCTTACATAGAGAGCCCTCCTAATGTAACAACCTCACTAAGAGAAAAACTTTCACTGTGGAATTGTGTTTTTATTTGGATAGCATAGGCTCATTCTTATTAATGAACCTTGTTGTCTTGATGTAATGCTACATGCTGCCAAAGAGAGTATTCTTTTGAATTGGCCCATACCAAGAGTTACCATTTTGTTTACCCAGAGTTACACCTCATAACTGTGCTGTAGAAAGGGCTGCAGTTTTGTAGTTCATAGTTCCCCCATGTATTTTTTGTCTATAAGTGGTAAGATTTTTTCATCAACTGCACCAGGATAATCTGGTATGTTGCTGGTTTTAAGTTTGACTCAACTTGTAGCTGAATGATCTTCTTAATCTTTAGCCTATTGCAATTAGTAGCATTATTAGCATGTAGGTGTTCAGAAGGTACTATTTTGCAATCTTCTGAAAGTGTTTTGAGAATTATTTGGAGTTTTCAGTATTGTATTTCTAGGAATTATTAATGCAAAAAAGGCTTAACAATTTCTCAGTCTGCAACTGCAATAAAATTTGTAACCATACAGAAATAAGCAGGAGCTAAAACACATTTTCCTTGATAAGCTGTTAAATGTTGTTAACACTGCTGTTGTTGTTGACTTGACAATGTTGAGCATGTTTCTAGGCCGCTGTTCAACAACACCAGGCCATGTCTCTCGCAGCGGCTCAGATTGCTCAGGCTCAGGCACAAGGCATAACTCAGCAACAAGGTAAGGCCCTCCACATCTCCTACCAGACTCAAAATGCTTCAGGTTCATTTACTACTAATTATAATCTTAGATTTGAGGTTAGGATGGCTCTAGGCCAGGTTACATTTGGTAATTGTTCTACAAGTGTACATATTGTTTAAGTGTGAACAGTCATAGTTTTATTTTAGTGTTTTGACAGTTAAGTTGGCAAACCTGCAACAGTTCAAACTCCTCTTTTCCTAACTGATTGAGAAAGGAGCATGTTTTCCCGAAAATTTTCAAGTAAATGTGTTTTTTCTATGTATCTTTGTGCTAGTGGGTCTCCTAGCCATCCAGATGGGTAAGTTCTCTGGCAATTACCAAATGTAATTATAATCTTAGTAGTTTTGACATGTCTTTTCCCTTTTTTAAAAACTTCTAAGGACCCACGCTCCGCTGCTCCTCTAAATATAAAAGATTTGGGTTTGCGTTCCTCTACTGAAATATATGACTGCAATTGTTTACATTTTGTTGCTATTCCGTGACCAACATGGGAACTCTTAAAGCTCAAGTTAATTTTTTTTATAATTTCAAATTCAGTTTTCAAATTTTTTTAATAACTATAGTAAATTTTAAAGAAACTGTGCCTATCTACAGGAAAATAAAATCCTATTGGTGTTCTTGGATTGTTCCTACAGTGAGTGCCCACAGGCTCAGAAAAAAGGACCCCAAAAACCTTGTTTGCCTATTACAGCGGTTCCCAAAGTGTGGATCGCGACCCACTGGTGGGTCGCAGAAGGGCTTTAGGTGGGTCGCGACAAAGTTACAACAATAATAATTATAGGAAAAAGAAGAACCTTGTATTTTTAGTTTTAGAAAACTCAAAATCAAAACGGCGATCAGCAGATAATTAGAACTTCAGCTACTTGAAAAACGTTGTCGGAAATATATATATTTTTTTATTTAAAGGACAATCTATCCCTTGAGTCAAACATAATATGAATAAGACTAGGCAGAGTAAGAAAGTTCATATGAGGGAGCCATTTTACCCCAATAGGATCCCATACTCTTTCCAGAATCAGTCAAGTCCTGAGGTGTAATTCAAGCTGAACCATGCCGTTTATTTGGGTTTTAAAGATCGGTTTCTTTTTAAAACTATTTTTTACACTTTTATTGGTATATTTTAGGGGTTTCATTCAATTTTGACGAGGGCCGAACGCCTAACCAGAATTTTTAAGGGAAACAAGTAGTTTGAAAATCCTTTGGAAGCGTGACATTTTTATGTTTTACCAGTCCCACAAAAAGTCGCGTAGGTTGTTGATCGGGACGGATTAGGGTTTTGTCTAAATTTTTGCAACTTTCTTTTGGATATTCACTAATTCGAAATAAACATAAAGTTTAGCGATAGTCCTGACATCAAATAATAAATTAGGCATGAACCTTGAATTACGGACAGACTCGTAATTTTAGGATTGATTCTAGTTTTATTCGATGTACTGACCAAGAATATGGCGTATGCCAAAATGGCATCCTTGGGCAAATTTGAATAAAGATCAAAGTTCACACGGCCAAAAATACAGAAACAGATATTTAAAAAATATACTTATTGTATCCAAACAAATATTTTCAAAGATATTGATTTGAAACCACGGTCGACTATTACTGGGTGATAAATAGCCTACACCAATTTCACCGGGTATTAATTTTCAGCCGTCATCTTGGATCCGTCAAATTGTAAACAAGGTCATTTTTTTAAATTTTAATTAGTGTTGTGACACATCAATACAGTCTGATATTTTTACGCTAATTACAATGCCGCAATCCTTATTTGAAAATATTGTCTCGTTCTTTAGATGTACTCAAGTAAAAATTCTCCCCCATACATTTCTTATGGGCGTTTCCAAATTAAACTGTTTTTTGTTTGTTTTCTTATATCTTTGGTTCAAATCACAGTATGAAGTTCGTTTTGGCCTTATTCGTTGTCGTTGTATCCGAACCCTCAAGATCTTGAAAGACATATATTTTACTGAAAACACCGTAAATTTTGAGTAAATTGGAGTAATTGATTTTTAGCTCTATTTTAAGAAGTGCTTTTAGAACTATCTTGCGGAGAAGTTATGAAAGTCCCTAGTATGAAAATGGCAAAAAAACCATAATGTCCTTTGGATGCATTATGGCACAAATCCGTTAAAGATTCTTCTTACCTTTCATTAATTTCAAAACTGAACATAGAAGTCATCTGCAGTAGAAAGGATTGGAATTTGTCTACTTCAGCATTGCTCTTTAGTAACACGTAATAATAAAATCTCTTTACATTACTGTTCTTTCTAGCAGGCTATTTAGTTTTTAGAGGATCCACTTATAGGTTTGATGAAATTAAATTCCATACTGCACTTAAAAAAACTCGCAAGGAAAAAACATCAATAGTGTGCACTCTTTTTGTTATATTTTAAACTTAATTCATAATAAAGCTAAGTTTCAGCCTTTACACTGTAAAGTACTTTTTCTTCGTCCAAAGTTTTTTCTTGCATTACAAATAAAAGAGCCTTAAAACGTGACATTCGTATGTTAGTAGGTTGAATATTTTTCATTTCATTGTTTTACTATAGTCTATTTTTCATTGGGTTTGATGTCTACACAAATTTATAGCAATAGTGGGTCGCGAAAAATCTTCAGGTTCATCAGTGGGTCGCCAGTCAAAAAGTTTTGGAACCACTGGCCTATTAAATTATATGGATTATTAATTATGAGTTAAAATATTAACTTGTATAAAAATTTCAAGTAATGTTTCTGTTTATTTTCACTAGTGGTCAAGCACTGCTTAGCAGCTTTAAATTTTGGTTTAGTTTGCTGATAAAACAATGTTCAATATAACCAGCTGTTCCTTGAAATCTCTAATCCCATATTAATCTTATGAACAAATACAAAACGTTAAGGGTTTTCAGGGCTCTTTCCTTTAGTACATACTTGGTCAATTTTTTTCCTGCAAAACTTCAAGCCGAACTTTTGCCAATGTCACCTAAATTATTCAAATCGGTTCAGAACTAACTGGTGTAGGAATCTTGATCACAAAAAAACCCTAGTGCAGTGTTTCTCAACCACTGGTGTATGCATACCACTGGTGGTACGTGAAGACATTTTAGATGGTACACGAGACATTAAGAAGTGTGGTAAAAAAATCATTCGAACGACAGCTCTTAATTCGACAGCACATTGCACGTAATATTGATAGATGGTTATACGTTAGCAACTTGTTCAAATTCCATAACGACCATAATATGCCAGTTTTGCACCAGCTTTTAGAACAAAATTATTCATTAGAAAATCAGTTTTCTGGTCAGTGTGACTGACATTATGATTCCCGAGTGTATTATTTGTCAGAATTGTACTTATACTTGTAATGAACACGGACACAGCAGAAGCATCAAGGCAAGTCACAGGCCCATGAGAGGTCGACTCATGTAATCGACTGTGTAAAAGTGGAGGTTATAGGATAAGTTATTTGGCATTTTTCATGGAGAGTTAAGTAAGTACTTTCCACTTGTCAACTTGTAGAAATAAATCTACAATGAGAATAGAAGGGCGGGATCCCTCAATGGTAATGGGGGGGGGGGGGGGGTCCTTGCGGTGGTACACCAAAATGTTTGAAAAGTTGTAGGTGGTACGCAAGCACAAAAAGTTTGGGAACCACTTCCCTAGAGTATTAAATAAGTATAGACTATTGACTTTATTTGAAGTTTTAATTCTATTAATTTTAAATGCCGAAAAACCTATCAATAATATTATGTAATCTTCTCAATGTTAACTTGTATCTAAAACTCGGCTTGAACATCAAGCTTTCCCAGAAATTCTCAAGCCGAGCCAAATACTGAAGTGCTCGAATAAAAAAACTTGATGCGAGTAAAAGTACTTGCACTAGTTTTGGTAATAATATGTGATAGTACACTCACATACGAGGTACAGTCAAAAAGTTCCCGGAATGAATTTTTGTAGACATATAGCGCGATCGCCAGCGGTAAATGTGTCTTGCAGTAGTTGGTAGGACTCCTTGGGAGGGCATATCGGTAATGGTGACAATGCTGACTTGCCGTAGTGCAGTATTGGAAAGGGCTTTTTGTGTACCTGCAAGTCTACGTTGTCGGATTTTTGAATAATGGCATTTCATGTACAGCACACAAACATTGTTCTTGTTTTACTTTAAAAATCACTCAGTGAGACTCTTGGGTTGTTAATTCAAGCTTATGGAGGAGAGGCGATGAAGAAATCCCCCATTATTTTCTTTATTAGCATCACCCAGTGCGCTGTTCATGAAATGCCAGTATTCAAAAATCCGACAACGTTACACATTATTCAAGTTCCGGCCGACTACGGCAAGTCAGCTAAGCCACCACTACCAAAATACCCTCCCAAGGAGTCGTACCAACTACTGCAAGACAAATTTACCGTTGGCGATCGCGCTATATGTCTACAAAAATTCATTCCGGGAACTTTTTGACTGTTCCTCGTATATGTAATACATGTGTAATATTAGACTCAAAGAGAGTGTAACGTGTGTTGCAGTTCCCCCCGGCTATGTGACTCCGCAGCAGTACGGCGTGGCAGCCCAGCAGGCCATGATGGGAGTGCCGCAGCAAGGCTACGTCTACCCTCAGTTCACTCCAGCACCGTGAGTCACTTTCCACTGTCTCAAGAAAATCTTAAGCCTGGTTTGCACGACGACAAGTACAGTGGACAGTAATACCTTTAAACAAAAAAGAACAAAAGAATTTTTTTCTACTGTCCTACTGTCTGGTCGTCGTGCAAACCAGACCTTAAAGTTCAACATTTTTTATTACTTGGTTGATTTTTCTACCAGTGAATATGATGTTCATGACTAAATGGAGTAAAACCAAATATTTTGATGTAAAACAATTTATTGTAGCTGATTGTGAGCTTATTTAATTTCTGAGATTAGTTATTGCAAGTATTTTTCATCAATGGTTGAGTAAATCAAATTTCTCTATATATTTCAGAATCTGAAATATTACCCCATTTTATGAATCTAAAAATCTATTAGGCTAGATTTTTTGTAAAATGGTTTCTGTTGATTGTACATGGCAAAATGGTTTCTGTTGATTGTACATGGCAGTTTATTATTTAGACTTCATACCTCAAGTTTTCCGGTGAGTTTGTAAAATTAATTGAAATAGGGAAACACATGCACACATGCTCAATTGGAAATTTTTCAAAGTCATAAAAATGACTATACTCAATTTAAAAAATCATTTGAAATTTTTTACAATGTAACTGGATGTAATAACTTGATGTTGGTTGCAGTTGTATATTCAATCTTAACCAATGATTTTTTTTTACTGTTTAAGTTAAGATCTCTGGCTTGTCATTATCATAAATCTCAATTTTAGGCCCCTTTCACATGAGACGGTTTTTATGCGGCTTGTGTTGTACAACAAGGAGTTGTGCAACCCGCTGCCGTCTCAGTTTAGCATGTTGATCATACGAAATTTCCATATGGCACGCTGTCGCGTCATGTGAAAACACCCATAAGGTTACACAGGGTTCCCACTCAACCGTGAAACCTTAAAAACCGTGAATAAGCCGTGAATTTGGCAAACCATGAAAAAACCTGGAAAGAGCCGTGAATTTCGTCATCAGACCTTTAAAATCAGCCAATTTTAAAATAGCCAATGTTTTTATTAAATTATAGAGAAATATTTGTATCAATTTATTAGAGAGATTAAAAATGATTTACAGTCCCAAGACGAAGACAGCAATTGTGTACTTTAAGACGTAGATTGTACGTACAGGGCTAGATGGTAGGGCCTGCTAAACTGAGATCGAGATTCCACTGTGGATGTGGAAGGAGGGGTGGAGACTGGGGAGGTAATGGCGGAACGCGATCGGTTGCCTTGGAGGGGGGAGGGAAGGATGGAAAGGTGAAGAGAGAGAAGATTAGATAGCTGAAGACGCGCGCTCATTGGTTTACGTTTGCACGGCAAATAAATACGTGAATTTCTTTCTTCCTTAATTTATTTGTTTTCTTATTCTTTACATTCCTTCTATTGTACGATTCATCGGTTTTCAACTACCGATTACTGCATCGATGTCTCCGCTGCTTGTTTCTAATCATTTTCTGTTTTTTGTATCATCGTTCAAGATGTTTGTGACAATAAATAAACTAGGGGTGTGCGAGTATTCGACCGGTCGAGCTTTTAGGTCGAGCTTTTAGGTCGAGCTTTTCAGTATTCGGCTCGGCTCGACTTTTTTCTATTAGCTCGACACTCGAGCCGAGCTTTTGATAAGAGAGTTCTTATCGGAAAGATAATTATTGCAATCTATATTTGGACACGTTAAACCGGAAGAGCGTTTCCCTCCCACGAAAAACAAGCAAAAAACATTCCCTAGTGATAAGGAAAGGACATTGACAGGTAACAAGAAATGTTATCTCCATTTAGACGGAAATCGGAGCTATATTTAGTTGACCTTGGGGAACGTGAAATACAGCATTTAAGTCTATTGTTTTATCAAGGCTTATCTCTTAAACGGTATATCGTACAAGTTTCATTTTGGTCTCATTTGATTTATAAAAATAAGACAAAAAATATAAGCCGTCATTTATAGTTGTATGACAAGTAGTTTGTATTTTTGCATTTTGTAGTAAGGATTCCTTATCTCCTAATTAACTCACACACTGAATCAGACAACAGCAAAAAACAGGGAAGGGGCTTGAAGTAAACAACCTCCACCCCCCCCCCCCCTCTCCCTGGCCACTGATAAGGAAAGAGAGGGAGGTAGCTGTTTCTTTCTTTCTCTCTATTCCGTCCTTATTTATTTATGATCTTTCTTCTTCTTCATTGTACATTATTTTCTTCACAAAAGTTTAGAAATGCAACTAATTTTAGGATTTCTATAAATTATAGTTGTTATTAAATATTATTTCATTCATATATTATATTCTGAAATAATAAGTTTAGCCATGAATATTATGCCACAATTGGGACTGCTATTCAGTTTTTTATAATCTTTAGTTAGTGAACATAAAAAAAATCAATCTTGTTGCTGACTAAGTGTAAATATGTGATTTTTTTACTAGATATAACTATTTTAAAACCTTTCAACTACTTCTTTCTACTCTTGAAATTAAATTTTGTTGTACCTGTATGTAACTAGTCTAATTATGTAATTTTAACTATTTATTTTAAAGTAAAGTATTTTGGGATTGGTTATTACTTAAATATAATGTAGATAAATGTAGATTTTAAATTTGGTATTTTTTTCATAAATTATTTGTTGAGCCAGTTTGATTAATTTTATGTAACAAAATACAAAATACTGATGAACCTATCAGATTATTCACTTGTTTTGGGGATAAGCTTTCTATTTTTGAGCTGGCGGTCACTTAAGGTATGCAAACATTAGTCTATTGTATCTTTAAAAATTAAAATCAAGCTTCATAATTTCTTTTAATAATTTGGTGATTGTTAAAAAGCTCGGCTCGAAAAAGCTCGAGCTCATAAACTTTTGAAAAAGCTCGGCTCGGCTCAGCTCGAGTTCAAAAATCACTATTCGCACACCCCTAAAATAAACTCTTTAAAAATGACGCCAGAACAAACGTCTTTGTTGCGTATTTTGTTTTCTATATGCGAAAATCCAAACGACTCGTCCTACAACAACATTTGACGGCTAATATTTTTTGTCTAATTTCTCGTATAAATTGATTGAGACAAAAATGAAATTTTTATCTCTTGTCGTTCAAGAGAAATTCTATGATCAAACTATAGACTGGTGCATATTTTGTCGTTCTCCAAGGTCAACTAAATATAGCAGAAACTCCGAATTCCATCTAATTGGAGATAATATTTTTTCACCTGTCAACGCCCTTTCCTTATCACTCAGGATTATTGTTTGTATACGTTTTTCAACAAAAACGTATACAAACGTTTACGCTGGAACGACACGCTCTTCCGGTTTAACGTGACCAAAAATAGATCACAAAAATTATCTTCTCGATAAGACTTCTCGTATCATAAGCTCGGCTAGAAATTCAACCTTATTCAAAGCTGTTTAGTGTTTGTACGACTATTTCATTGCGTCAAAAGGAGCAACGGTCCTTTTAAGTTGTTATACGAGGATACGATATTAAGCAGTAAGCGTACGATAATTTTGAGTCGGCAAGGGGACGGCTGGTTGTCTGACTGAGACCATTGACTTTGAGACGTATAGTGAAAATTGCTTCGAAGTTTGACATCGCGATCGCGACCATCCTTTTTCGTCTCTTTATAATATTGCGTGGACGCCGTAAGTCAGAAGCTTTGCGTGAATCATTTATTGTTGAACATTTTTAAAGTTTTGGGTTTCTTTCGGGTAGTGTGTCGGGTATCGTCAACCCGATTTCTTTCGGGTAGTAGGTACCCGCCCGACCCGACGTGTAATAAAAACCCGCCGAATTAAGCCTGAGACGTGTCGAAACCGCCCGACCACTCGGGTTCACGTAATTACCCGAAGCTACCCGAATTTTCGGGTACCCGCAGACCTCTACTTATCACTCACTACCCATTGCACTGTTTGAATGACAACAAGGCCCTAAATTCGGCCGCTGGAAAACATGCCTGCAGGCGACCTACGTTGTGCCATTAACTAACATTTACGGACAGTAGAACAACGATATATCCGGAGGCGTATTAACCAGGCGGCGCGCCTAACCGGTGTCCAAAACTGGCAACAAGAATTATTTTTAATTGCGTTTTTACTTTCAACTTTCGCAAAAAAACTATTTCACAAATAAAATGTAATTGAAGTGTATTTAATAACTTGCAATTAATTTTTAAACAAACACGACATTATTTTAATACGTGTTATATAGATCATATTTCGAGTTTTCGATGATTAGAGAGTTGATAATCACGAACTTCAACTCGGTCAAGACGCAATAAATGAACTATCGAATATTCATCGAAAGGTTGGCAACATACGCAAGCGCAGACTATCATAATGTCTTTCATTACACGGCTGTTTGTTGCCTTAGAACGCAGTGCGTGATTGGCTCGTTGCTATGACGACACACGGTTGTCATGGCAACATACAGTGCGACAGTGCGCACTGGACTCGGCGCATTGTGTGGTCGGATAGAAAGCAGAAAGAAAGGAAGGAAGGAAGAGAGGATGGCGTTAAAAATAAAAAATATTTAAGTTGCATGCGTGTTCCGCAATCGCCAGTACAATGTTTTCTGTTTTCTTAAGTAATCAATAATGTTAAAATCACATCGTATTTTGTGAATTAGTTGTAATTTATTTAATTGCATTGTATTTAAAATTATTTTAACGTCATGTATAGTTTGTTTTACCTAAAATATTACACAGTTTAATTCTATTGGTACAGAAATTACTTCTCCGTTGTGCTGGCGCTGCCGCCGCCGGCGCTATACGTCTGCCGAGTTTTCCCTCGCTACCCCCCCCCCCCCCAACCTGTTATTTTCTGTGAAACTGTGCGGCGGCAAAATGTTTTCCTATATTTAGACCGTAAATTTCGTAATTTTCGGACCTTAAAAACCGTGAAAGAGCCGTGAATTTTAAAATTCAGCTTGAGTGGGAACCCTGTTACATACAAATACAAATCGGACGAAACGTTTTATACAAATAACATTGTCAGACATAAACCACATTGTGTGAAAGAGGTCTTACATTAGATATTACATATTTGTTTCTAGGTACCCGGGGTCTCCTCAGCAAGCTCCAATGGCATCCCGATTCTCCGCCCAGCCATCCCCCACACCCAACAATCCTTACAGCAAGTCAGGCTCTACCAACTTTAGACCTTAGACTTAAGCCAAGCTAGGTACCCAAAGGTGCACCAATGCACACGGTGTCTTCAATTGAACTGATATATTCCAGCATTTTGTTAAATAGTTTGGTATTTGAGTGAATGACATTGAGAAATAGTACTTTTTTAAATTTCTCTGTAAAGTAAAAACAGGATGTATTGTGAGCACAATGGATGAGGTAATGGATGATTGGAGAGTTTGAACTGTAATTGTCATAAGTTGTGTAGGTTTTAGGTCAATTAAGTTCTGTACATCATTCTCACTGTCTTTTATTTCTTTATTCTAATTTAGTCTGTGCATTACACTTGAAAAATTGTATTTTTAGTTATTAATGAAAAAATAAATAACTTATAATAATTCCTGGTTGTGTTAAATGATTCCCAAATATTGAATGACATTAAGATTAAAGAGCTATTTACTCAGAAGTATTAAGTTTTATCAGGTTTTGGGGCGAAATATAAACCCTCCTCAGCAGTGGCAAAACCAGAATTTATTTTTGGGACAAAACCAGCAAGTGGCGAAACGTTCATTAAAGGGTTTCACAATTACCTGGGGGCCCGAGGGGCATTCTATAATCCCCAGCAGAGGGGGTCTGGGGAGGAATTGTTAAAACATAAGAACTGAAAACTCACATTTTTCGGCAACTTACAACACGGGAAATTCAAAGTAATTTGAGGCTAGCACCTGGTTGGATTCCAAAAAATATGGATCATATGTGAATTTCAGTAAAAATAAAGTAACTTTGAGAAAGATTGATATCCTATTTCTTCAGTTGTAAAAGGATATTAGTCTTTCGCAAAATCATTCTTTTATTTTTTGTATTTCAGTGCCAGTGGCATTTTTAAACGTTTTGATAGGGAACGGTCCAAACCCTCGTCTTGTTACTCTGTAATGGCGACCTTTTGCCAGATAAGATCGTATAATTAATGCATAACCCAATGACAAATGGCAACTGGACCCAGTTTTGAGCCTGTCAGGAATCGAACCGGGGACCCTTAGGTTATTAGGTGAGCGCTTTATCAACTCAGCCATCCAACTCTTGTTCTTTACTCGCCTTTGTTGAACACCCTTTGTTGTGTATCCTTTTAACGGTTATTCACACCCTTTGTAAAAAGGGTATACACTCATATTATTTACCCGTGGCCCGTGTACTTGACCTATTACCCTCAATTATTTTCATGGCTACTAGCAAGTTTTACAAAGTTGAATTGGCATTTACCGCTCGAATGGTTAAAAGTGTGCAATTGTTTTTACAATTCTTCCCGAGCTGCAAAGTAACTCTTACAATTTATCCACGATTGGTATGAAAAAACTGTCACAATAACCTAATTTGGGATTTATTAACCCAATAACCTAAATGTTGATAAATCTTTAGGAAATTTTTGGACCTGCCTATTCTTAATCTAGCTGAGCACAATAAGCTTTGGTTGACATAACGAGACCTACCCCACTCACTAACCAATCAATCATAGTAGGGGAGTGTGTCTGTCCCCATACTTTAATCAATCAATAAATCATTCTTAATCTAAATATTGAGAATATCTAACAAAGCTTATAAAATATTGAGTTTAATTTCCTAAATTATGTTTTTACTATACTGAATTGCAGTAATAAACTGGAGGCGAAACCTATTGTGTGTTCGGTTTATGCAGACCTAATTTTTAGTTTTTCTGCCATATAATTCTTGGGGTATGTATCCCCATATCCTCTGTATAGGCCCATGTCCCCAGGGCATGCCGCTGGAATCATATGAGTTTAATAATCTTCCACCAACTTTCACAATTAAAATTTTTGAATGAATCTAATTAATTTCCTCGCCCCTTGATAATTGTATTAAATTTCTATTCATCGATAACTTTCACCCTCCTCTGCTGTATAGTTAATAAGGTTTAAAGTACTTCAAAAAACAATAATTTTATCAAAAATTAATATAATTTAACTTCTTCTTTGAAGGTTAGAATGTTCTAAAATAGCCAATGATAATTTATGATCAATTATTAAAAAGTAACAATCAAATTCCAAATATACTACCCAGTTATATAATCCCAGACTGTCAGATTAATCCTATCTCAATTAAATCTTGATATGAAAGACTTGTAATACCTCAGTATTACTAGATCTGTTTGTTAAGCAAAATCATATTTTTTGATATTTTATAACGTAATGGTGACAGAATTTATCCAAATTGTTACAGTAGTCACAACCTGTACTATTGGTTTCGCAACATGTAAGGTACCAGTAAATGTACTGTTTCTTTACGTCAGTTAATAGCAGATTCCTTTACAATGATATCTGGTGTCCACAAAAGAACTCTGGTGGTTTGAAGATCAATACTGATAATAACTAAAAAATACATTTATTGAAAGTAATATTCTCTTGCTAATGTAAACTTAGTTCCACTCAATTTTTGCTTATTGGTGGCACGGCGGAGTACCAAATGAGATTTAATTTCTTCCCATAGTAACATTTGACATCAGCTAATGCTAACATTACAATTCCCATAAAAAACTGTTGCTGACAGGGTTAAGAAAAGGGCCCTCTTAACCCTGTGTAAGTTAAAGGTCTATTAACTTTACACTTATTAGACACAGTAATAGACTTCTCGCCCAATGGTTAAGAGCGGAGGCTTAGAGGTTTTCATGGACATGCACTGCAGCTTAATTAGCACTGTTAATGAGCATTGTGCACCCTCAAGGTTACAGCATTATCACTTAGCAAATTGCCATTGGTGATTGGCGGGATACTGATGGCTTGATATACCATCAAACATCAACACTTGAAGTCAAATGTTATTACGAGGAGAAGTTGAAACACCATGATATTGACCGAGATCATCGCCCACAAAACAACCGTGAAATTTTGTTACCGCGATGTGTTGGGGAGTAATTTGGCGATCACTATAGATATAAGTGACTTGTTGTGTGACAACCAAGATTTTTCACCTGCAAATAATTGAAATATTTGTCTTGATATGCAATCAAGATTTGTTAAATGCAATACAACTGATAGATTTGACAGCCACTACAGAACCAACAGATTTAAATGGCCATAATACAACCAAGAGTTATGTTTGCTGCAACGCAACCGATGTTTCAAGGCCACGATACAGGCTGACCAAGAACTGTTATTGCAATGCCAAGACCGAAAATTTTTCAGCCTCTATGCAACCAAGGGATTTACAGAGATTTGACAGCCACGATACGCCCGAGAGCCTCTCAGCTATGAAATAGCCTAGATATAAAAAACAATGAAGAGAAAGAATTGGTGGCCACCAAATGGCCAAGAGATGAATGTGACGAAACAAACGAGAGTCATCGACTGCAGCAATAAGACCGAGAGATTTTCGGGCCACAAATTAAATATTTCATTTTCGTTCAGCTATAAAACTATGATCCCAAATTACTGAAGGATAAGCCCCCCCCCCTGTGCTGCCCCCAAATTATGCCAATGGCATTATGTAGTGAGTGCTTATAAGAATCAGGTCAGCAAGCAGTACTGGGCGTCTGGACATGGGAGAGATGGTTAAATCAAATAGTAAGAGTATATCACTCTGTATCCCATAAAATAAAATCCCATAAAGTAATAATACTATATTCCAATTACTTATATCCATAAATGGAATATGTATACGTGGTTTAAGCGGAACTTAAACAGTCATTAGTTACTGACAGTACTGGATGATCAATCAACAAACTTTTCATCAATCCCATTTGATAGCATTCATCAGTATTTTCCATTAGTATGTCAATACCCACCGTTTTCATCAGTACCTATTTACTGTCAATAGCGAGAAATACTGTCAGTAATTCCGACTGTGAAAGGTGCCCTTTATATTATCTTCAAAATTTTAGTAGAAATTTGATATGGCAATGTCAAAATTTAGGTTCTTTATTGTACTATTGTGCCTTAGCTTGTACTATTTTAACCACATCCTATCTGAATCTTTGTGTATAATGATGGTGCTATCTATTAAGGACTGCCCAGAACTACCTGAAACTTTTTCCCGCTCTCCCGCTTCACATTTATATTAATTCTAATATAACTATCATGAATAATATTATACATTAATTTTGTTTGCAGGTGAGTTTCAATCCAATTTTTCGTTTCAGCTCTTGGGATTTTGAAACAATTATTAAAACAACTGCATTCATTGACAGATCACTTCTTTTAAAAACCATGTTTGAAGAAAAGGAGAAAGTTTTAATAATAGCTCCACGATTATCTGGAAAATCAACAAACTTAAACATGGCAAGGCGATTTTTAGAAATTAATGTGAATGAGGATGGAAGTAGGAAGAAGAAGTCTACTACTCTGAATTACAAATTGTTTGTTGGGAATAATTTGAAAATATTTCATCAAGATAACAATTTTTTCCAAACAAATTTTGGTAATCACCCTGTCATTTTCATTGATTATCATCCTTTCTGTGCAGTAAAGGGTTTCAATTCCTTAATTGATCTGTATAGAGAAGTATTGCTGAATACGTTCCAACGTCACGAGTACTTAAAAAACAATTTAAATCTTTGGTCGAATGGGAATAATAAAGAGTCATTTTTAACTTACTGCCAGAGTGAGGGGAATTTCTCTTTGTCTGAATCTGAAATAAAGCAAGCAATCCCTTTTTTATCCAAGCTTTTGTTTGAACATTTTAGTAGTAATGTTTATATTTTAATGGATGAATACGATGCTTTGATTGACAGCCCATCAATAAGAGAAAGTCCTGATAGAAATAAAATTGTATCATTTATTTACGAAGTTAATACTATTATTTTTAAAGAAAATAAATTCATATTTCGTGCCTTTGTTAGTGGAGTGACTCGTTATTTTAACAGCTCAAGGCTAAATCTTCCCAGCAGTAATATTTTACCTGATAATTTTGTTCTGTACCACTTTCAAAAATATAATCCCTTCTGCCAATTTTATGGAGTTCCTGCAGATGAACTTGATAGGCTAGTATGTGTGTTCGTCAAGGACATAACTCAAAGGGGTGTGATTAGGAACGACCTTGCAGAAAAATCAGAATGTGTTGAGCATAAAAATAAAATATACAACACATGGTTTGTATTGAGACACCTGGCAAATTTGAATATAACCTACCTTGAGAATTAAAACTGGGGTATTTTTTCTTTGCCTTTCAGTGACTTTCTTATAAGTAACTGTCTTGTATGTATCAGGACCAATAACCACTAAAAAGATCATCAGCAGGCCAAATTTAAGAAAGAAGCCACTTAAATACCTTGTATTATAAATTATAGGCATAAATGAATTTTATTGAAAGAGACATAAACTTCAAACTTTATGATATAACGATACAAGGTTTTTTTTATGTTGGGGCCCCATTTCTCAGTAAAATAAAATACATCCAATATTTTTACAAACAACTATTACTTTCAGATGTTACTTACTTTTCTGTATTTTTCTATCCAATAACTTGCTTGTTTAAGCATATTCAATATTAAGTATCCCTCTCTAATTGAATCTGCCACCACAACCACCAAGTGTCTTGTAACGAGATGTTTACTGCCCATGTATAAATTGGTTGAAAATCTTACAACTTCACAGGATGAAGGAAATGAACGTGTTGGCAAGTAGTATCCAATTCACATAATGGTCGCCCATCTTGAGAGAAACAGATACATTCATTCAGGAATTCCGAGGTGGAATCGCCATTTGCAACTTTAAGAGTGTAATCCTATCTTTGATATGAGCAATGTTATCGGTCTTGTATGCTTGAATGCTTGCTTGCGTGCTTGCACATTTATCCCAAAAACGGCTCCGAGGATTTCCTTCAAAGTCTGGAAATAAGTAATTTATGATTCAAAAACATCTTATACGCAGATTACTTGGCCAGAGAAAATCTAATAACGTAATAAATCGAATTTTAAAGTTGTAAAACTTTAGTAAGGGTTGCCGTGATAGCAATGAAAGTAAACAAGGAAAGTGTAAACAACTGAAGTAATCATAACAGCTGTTTGGAATCTACAGCCATCAAGGGAAAACAGCAAATGGGATGAAGAGTCCATGGAGCAATAAAAAAGGTTTCTATTTATCAATTTTATGACATTGAAATACTTTATAGTAACTGGATGAACTGGTAAATATGAAATAACACCGAGCAATGCTCGGTCCACCAGGTACTGGAAGGCTTAAAAAGTTATAGAACAGATTTAATGTAAACAATTTAAAATAATCAGTCCATAAAAATTGTACATTACATATTGCATAGCATAATTTAATAAAAAAATGCAGTGATTCCTCAAAGTAGTCTCTTTTTTCTATTTTTTTCTAAATGAAGTTCTTATTTGTTTTAATACACCACTATTACATCAAATGAGAGTATAAGGTAATGTTAATAACATAAAATACCACTGGCTGTTTATATATTTTCTTTGATTGTGTGAGTCATGAACACTAAAAATTAATACAAAGTAATACAAAATTGTGCTATATAACTTAATATAGCATTAAATGAATTTAGTAAACTTACTATATAAAAATGACAATACAGATTTCACTTACTATTGAGTTAAGTGGGTTGAAAGTGTTATGGTAGTATAATATTTTTGGATTTCCAAATAATCATTTAGGTAGTCAAACTTATCAGCCTGTTTTGTGCTGGTGAAAGTGGTTTCAAAGTCTGCTCCCTCAAGTGTATTCACTGGCAGGAAGTAACATGTTTCTCTGATGTCAGTGGTTTGAAATACTTCCACTATATATTATCTGCTTTAACCATGCTTGCTATAACTGCATTCACGGTGGCTTCTTTCCTGAATAACTAGAGGTATTTTGATTATTTCTATATTTTTCCGTCATTTAGAATTTTTGAATATTTCAGGCTCTAAAATAGCTCAAATTCAAATTATTGAACTGTGTATGAAACATAATTTATGGTTTTCTTCAAAAGATAGAAACTTTAAACCATAAATTAAAATTTTTTTGAACGTTTTTGTAAATTTCTATTCAACGTAAAGTCCAATAATATTTTAGTTAAAAAATAATAACTCAAGTTATAAGACACAACGTTCATTGTGGGCTTAAATTACTCGTTGAATTATTGGCCTTCTTTGGAGTCGTTGATTATTTAAATCCATTGGATTTTAAGTGAGCTATGATTCTCAATCAACATCAAGGCCGTAGCCAATGGGGGGGTCAGAGGGTCAAACCCCCCCCCCCCCCGAAAATGCCGAAATTGTGCTTAAATGAGAGGTTAGAAAGTTACTTTTTCCACTAACTCACTAACTGTGACCGCGGAGCCCAAACCCCCCCCCCAAAAAAATTTTCTGGCTACGGCTTTGATCAACATAATATTTATTTGTTGCCGAAATTTGTTTTTAATTAAAGAGTTACACCTCAAGTTGGTAATGAAACTTAAGGCTCGTTCTAGTTTTAAATTAAACAGTGCATAATAGGCTTTATTTCTAGCATTTGATTATAAAAACTGGATGAGTTTAAGATGAGCTACAATACCCCATTCAATACAAATAATTATTATCACTGAAATTTAGGTAAAGATTTAATCTTATAAATCGCTTCAAACCCATCCAATTTAAACTCTCAATAGCTCCAAAGAAGGCCAATGATTTAACAAGTAGTATATTTGAGACCAGAACTAACGTTGTGTCTTATTTTGAACTTGAGGTATAAATCTTGAACTAAAATAGAATCTTTAAAAAGTTTGACTTTACGTTGAAAAGAACAATATAACCAGCCACAATCTCGGCCGAATTTTATGGTCAACAGCTCATATTAAAGGCTGTATAATACTAAGTATTCTAAGACCAAAATGAACTGTATAGCTCAATTAGAACAGGAGATGTAAGGAGAACAGGGCCGGCCCCAGGGGTGGGCAAACCGGCCGGCAGATTTTTGGAGGCGGCAAATTTTGAGGAACGGCAAATTTTAAAATATGAATAAAATAATAAATTCATTATGTGAATGTGAAGAGTAAAATTTTCTGTATCACATTTTACCCAAAGAACAAGCCTCAGGCCGGAGACACACGGGGCGTTTTATTTTATCGCGGCGGCGAAACTACCGCTGCCGCCGTTTATGCAGTAGTGTACAGATTTAACTGGACGCTTACACACGGGGCGGAAGAGATACCGCGCGATAATATTGCCGCTGGTGGTCGTTTTGCAGCCGCTCGAAAGCGGATTTTTTCCACTTTTGTCATCACAGTGGTGTATGCAATTAAATGGGCGTTTACACATTTGGCGGATTTTCTACTGCCGGCGCCGCCATGGTCAGATGGTAAGACACGCTAAATATTGTACCGTGTTGATGACGTCAGGAGTTCTGGGATCGGCATGTGGTAAAATGCATTTGGTAAACACCCTCAGACGTCATCATAGTTAAAATGGTACGTGATTGGCGATAATTGTTCCGTCGTGGTATTTTTACCGCCACGTGTGTAAAGACATTGAATATATACTTTGTGGTAAAGAACACCGATTTCGTCGGCGGCGGCGGCGAAATTATCACAGCGATAAAAAACGTCTAGTGTGTCTCTCCGGCCTAAGAATATGTATATACGGCAATGCAAGCATCGATTTACAATTATAATTCAAGTCCAAATATAAAAACAAACCACTCGGCTCGGCTTGTATCGAACAACCGTCGCCGCCGCGCTGCGCAGAACAGTGACAGCGTCAAATATCTAAAAATTCCATAAGGGTTTTCTCTGTTACGTCCCTTTTCTTCCGATTTATACATTCAACCGATTTTCCCGATTGAGGTGTCACTTTAAAGCTTATGATCTAGCGCATGGCGGACGGGTGGTTAAAAAAATATTTCGTTCGGGGCCTCATAGCCTTTGATCTAGGTGGCGCTTTAAAATGTTGACCAACTTTCATTATAAGAGTTTTAAATGTCAATTGTAACTTAACAGTTTATTACCTTCGGGTAAATTTTTAAGTTAGATTATAAACAAAACAAAAAATAGACCCCTGCAACTGTAAACATGAACCAGCTTATGAAATGAAAATAATCTTAAAATGTGCAAATTACACTTGGGACCCATAGCATATTATTATTATTAATGAGTTTAGGCAGACATAGTGGGATTGCATTAAAGGGGAAACACTGTAGTTCGGCAATCGCTCAAGGAAGGGGTGGAGCCCGGGAGTAAACAATTAGACGGGATATATGGTGGGAGGGGGGCGGCGGTCGCCGATCTCGCCCAGGGCGGCAAAGTACCTAAGGCCGTGCCTGAAGGAGAATAATAAAAAATATATTCAAAATGTGAAATGCCCAAAAGAAATGTATAGGGATGAATTTTAATTTGCGTTTATCTTTAAAAAGAATCAAGATTTTTGAAAACGGATTGCGGCATTGTAATCAGCGTAAAAATTTACTTTGAATTGATGTGTCACAACACTATCTTTACATTAGAGAAAAGTAACTTATATCCAATATGGCGGATCCAAGATGGCGGCCAAAAATTAACAATCGATCAAATTGAAATATTTACCACCCAAAAAGTATTGGAGGTGGTCTCAAGACATTATATTGATAAATGGTGGTAAAAAATGAAAAGGGGAAGCTTTTTTTAAAAATTTATCCCATTACAAAAAACGTGATTTTAAGGGTGTGAACCCACTTTATTTTTTGGGGACTCATCGGATTTTTGATTATAGTGCTCAAAAGAAGCTCTGATCAAATTTTCGAGAATGGACATCAGTTGCCGACCTAAAGGGTGTTTTTGGCCTTATTTTACTTTACTATAAGGTTTCATCTAAATGTTTACTTAAGCATATGAAATTTGCTGGGTATACAGGTTTGCTGCAACGTGCACATATATACCGTTACAATAAATGAAATAGTATAAAATAGTGGATAGTATAGTTTCAGATTGATAGTATAGTTCAAATAAATATACTGTATGTCCCAAAAGTCCCGGACCGGTTCAATATCTTTTAAAAGCCAGATATCAAAACAATATTTTGCATACCTTTTAGTACAAAAAAAATACTCCCGTTGCAGCAGACCTGCGAACTCAGCGAATTTCCATAGGATTTATTTTGTATATGTGAGCATTCAACTTATTTGAAGGAAAGTATTGTTTGAATACGTTAAGTAAATAATATACTAAAAACGTACATTTAGTCATTTAAATATAAAAGCTTTAAACATGAGGAAACATGAGGAAAATTAACAAAGAGACCATATTGGTTTTCATTAGTAATACATACACTTTTGTATTTTATATAATTCTTAGTCTTTTAATTTTTAATAACTTTAATCTTGTTATAGTATAAATGTCAACAAACATATAATCAAAATTTTTTTTTTTTTATTATTCTTTTTTGACAAATCAGGCTAAGGAGTAAAAAACCATGCAGCCTCGAGGTGAACTATTCCACTTTGCTTCTACGGTTGATCTTCAATTTCGTTAAACCAAGATTTGATAAGATAGATCTTCCAAAGATGTTATCACTTATGTTTTTTATTTTTAAATATTCTTTTTTGCTTCTTTTAAAAATATATTAATCTCCCTGTAGACTATGTCATTATTTGATTTCAGTGCATTAATTAAATTTGATTTATATAAAATTCAAAACACTCAAAACAAACAAATAACTTAATCTCATGAAAAAATTAAATTCAACCATATGGTCAGTTGTGTAATTAAAACATCCCTGTTGCAACAGACCTACATCTCCAGCCAATTTCAATTAAACATATCATCAATCCTCATCATTGTATTCATACCATATATTATGCTACATTTTTAGGCAGTTTAGACCAAGACATCCCCCCACCAAATGCTCATACATTCTTTATTAAATTTAAAAATAATTTGTATTTTTTGATATAGTATACATTTTCTGCAAAATCCTGATCAATGAACTCTAACTATTCAAAATAAACACAAATAAAATATTCATCACCTGAAAATTTAAACATATGTTCAGAATTGTATTTTTTTAAATAACTTAAATCAGGGTGGCTATACTTTTTGGAGATAAAAATTAAAAATAATATTGGACAACGTACTGTGTTTAGCACATCCAATATTATCCAATATCTAAGCAACGGATTGACGTAGAACAATAATTCAAAATGCTTAATTGTTTGATTTTTTAAGCTGAATTCAATTTTGACAATTAAATTTAAAAATAATTAGTAAAAAGGTGTTAAATCTTGAAAATAAATTTTATTTTGTAAAAAAAACCTTCTTGGAGTAAACCAATCTTGCTGGTTTCCAAACTTGAAGTCATGAATGACGCTTTACACGTTTGTTCCAAATTTCATCAAGATTGGACCTTTTTTAACAAAAGTTATCGCACCTACGGACAGGTATATATATATATATATGAAAATGAACGAACAGTGGTTTTGGGGTCTAGGGACCTCAAAATGAAAAAATAACATGGTCCCGGGCTTAAGTCTCACCGGTAATAAGTGCCGCCTATGGTAATAGCTACTTCCCTATAGGGGAAATTCGCTGAAACTACTTTTTGATGTATGTGTCATTTCTGCCCCTGCCCCCAAAATTGGATTTTAGGGGGGTAGCCCCAAAATTTTAAATGTAAACCCCCATCGTGCGACTGCTTATTTTAAACGACTTGTTAAAAGAAACACAATACCGCAAACCGGAGGTCGATATCATGCTCCAGTCCAAAATGGCGGCCATTCAAAAATTTAAAAATGCCATGCGTCAATTAAAATTGAGTATTTTCTGTGTTCAGCAATTCACATTTAAATCTAATAAGCACTACCAGAACACATATTAACTACTTAAAAGATACTAAAATATTAATTTCTTGTTGTCATCATCAAGGCTCAACCCTCCAAAATGGTTTGGGGGGGGGGGGTTTGTCCAACCAACTCCAATATCAACTCACATCTTATGACCACTCGTTTTAATATGCTGAATGAGTAAAAAAAGAAACCAAAGCTTGTTTTGATAAAACTTCAAAAAAAAATAGTTATTTTTGTGGCGAATATTTGGTACTTCATATATGGGGGTTTTCCTAAAAGATAACGCATAGACGACCCTCCGTAAGTATTGACCTTTGCCGCTGAGCCAAAGGTCGCATCAAGACGGATATTTATTAGTAACTTTTTTTACTAAATTGAGTATTTTCTGTGTTCGGCAATTCACATTTAAATTGAATAAGAATCACCAGAACACATTTTAACTACTTAAAAGATACAAAAATAATAATTTTTTGTCATCATCAATGCTCAACCCTACAAAATGGTTTTTGGGGGTGGCGAAACCCTAAAAAATTTATACGTATTAGGTAACTTTTTTGAAATTTCATTAAAACAAGCTTTGGCTTATTTTTTACTCAGCAAATTAAAATGAGTGGTCATATGATGTGAGTTGATATTGGAGTTGGTTGGACAAACCCTCACCCCCCCCCCCCCCCCTTAAACCATTTTGGAGGGTTGAACCTTGATGACGACAACAAGAAATTACTATTTTTGTATCTTTTAAGTAGTTGAAATGTGTTCTGTTGATTCTTATTCGATTTAAATGTGAATTACCGAACACAGAAAATACTCAATTTTAATTGACGGAGAGCATTTTTAAATTTTTGAATGGCCGCCATTTTGGACTGGAGCATGATATCGACCTCCGGTTTGCGGCATTGTGTTTCTTTTAACAAGCCCTTTAAAATAAGCAGTCGCACAATGGGGGTTTACACTTAAAATTTTGGTGCTACCCCCCCAAAATCCAATTTTGGGGCGGGGGCAGAAATGACACATACATCAAAAAGTAGTTTTTTTTAGTACTAAAAGGTATGCGAAACATTGTTTTGATGCCTGGCTTACTTTAAAAGATATTAAACCGGTCCGGGACTTTTGGGACACATAGTATAATCTCTAGTTACCAGCTTTCACACAACATATTAAACTTACATGTGTCCTCTATTAACTGAATATTTGATTTAAAGATGTGCACAAAGGAGTCAAAGCCAGATGTGGCTGAGTCAGAAAACTCAACAATGAGTGTGACCGACTTGCATCACTGCAATCATGAAAACACGGGACAGGAAGATCAGGTAAACTGGTAATATAAGTTGGTGAAAATTAACTTTCTAGAAACAGTCAAGCAGTAAAGAACAAAGTCTTGCCTAAAGTTTTAGTTGATAAATCAAATACTGCACTTAAATTTCATTTGATATTTTCTGTACAAATGTGGGTTTCATTATCAGGCAAACTGTATACTTACTCCCAAAAAAACTGTTTTGAAAAAAAATTATAATAGTTATTTTTGTCATTCAACACGGAAACATATGACTTCCGATATTGAAATGCGGCTGGAAACTTGCTGTTTTCATTTAAAATAATATATATTATTTTTTTGTATTTTCCGATCGCTAAAATTTGCTCTCATTAATGTTACATATGTGTGAGGCATATTATTTTTTGTAGTATGATGAAAAGTATCATTCAGTACTCATCGAAAAGCTCTTTGCCATTACTTGATCTAAATTCCATGCTAGACTTCGTCTCACATGTAAAAAAGAGTTATCAAGATGTTCATTGATTATAGCAACAAAATATGATAACAGTCATCAATCTTGAGAACAAGTGATACGATTTTAAATTTTCTCTAAGAAAATTTTTCTTTTTCATGCCTTTAAATTTAATGTCAGAATGGTAATGATCCCATTTGATATGTTAAAAATTAGGGTCAGGGGTGAGAAGGGGGTTGGACAGGGTGTAAAGATTTATCATGAAAAATAACTTCCCCAATGGTGATATTGTTTCCCTCAATCAGAATACTAGAATATCTTTCACATCATACTATACAGAAACTTCTGTTTTCTATGCCTCACTCTTGGCTAAAAAGTTAATCTTTGCCGATAACTGCACGGTAAATTTACCGTGCACTAGGAAACAGAAATAACAAAAGTAAACAATCAAATTCAATCAGCTGATTGCAGCAAACAGACGTTTATTGAATTTTTATTGGTTACTTCGGTGGAATGTAGTGGCAGCACTGGTAGCAATAGCAAATGTTTTTTTGTTTACTGTAGGCTGGGTTTAAAGAATTGAGAAATGTAGTAGTTTATGGAAGGAGTACGTTATATTAAAAAATATATTTTTTTCCTGAGTAGTATGATGTAAAGTATCGTAAGTCACATGCCTGTTAAGTTTTACCGTACTCGCATGAAAATTCCGCACTCACCTCTTGCTTTCATGGGAACTATCATGCTCGTCCAGGAAAACAGTTCTTACCGGTTTAGTAATGTAATATACTATTACTTTTTCAATAATTAAAGATCTAACTGAGGTTACAAAGGTAAAAACATACTTTCTTTGACGTTTTAATTATTGTATCATCTCAGCGATTAAAATTTTTCTTTCCTCAAGATTTTTCTATTTTATGCTCTTTAATGTGATGTGTCATGAAAGGTATGTTGCTATTTGAAATTTTAAAGTTTTTTTGTGAGAAGGAGGTTTTTGGGGCTATGAAACTTTCATATGAAATTTATTTCCTCCTGCCTTGGTAGACGTTTCCAGCAAACGGAACACTAAAATTTATTTTAGTTTTTTTTTAAATAAATTAAGAAGCAATTATTGAAAAAAAACACCCTGTATAGATGTTATTCATAGTTGGCTTAAAATACCTACCTAGGTAGGTCTCCATTTCAAATAATGTAACATTCTTATCATTCCTTCTTGGAGTGGCGTCACATCAAAAAATTCTAGGGGGGGAGGTCACCTGATTTTCCCAAATGCGTTGCCCTTGAATTTTCTAACTCTTGAATCTGAATTTCCTAAGTAAAATCATTCAGTTTAAACAAGCAAATCAATTGAAAAAATTATTTTTGATCACACCGCCTTAGGGTCCTTAAGAGTAGGGAAATTTGGTATTCCAAAAATGCCATGTACAGTATAATAACTGGATGCTTTTAAAGTGTCATGAGCCGTTCATCTGTACGTGATCTTCATACTTTGGAATTGAAGCTTAACAAAAAAATTAATAATAGGACACAATATTACAGCACTTGTATTACATTTATCTACACCAAAATTATATTTACTTTGACCAGTTGTACTGTAGGTTGATTTACCAAAAAATTAGAAATTAAAGAGCTAAGAATAGTAAGAGTAGATAAATAAGATTATTGTTGAAGTAGGATTATTACAGTAATTAAAATTTGATTCTAAAATTGCTGCGAAATCTACAATTAAAGTTTTAGTTTAAACTAAGTTAATTGTACAATTAACATTCAATTTCAGTTCAGATTTTTTAATCCAGCTGGCTTGAAATTACCATCTTTTTGATTTTTCAAATTCTATGGGGGAGAGGCTCCCCCCTCACCCCTCCCAGAGTGATGCCCCTGCCTTCAGGTTTCTTTTTCAGTTGTTTTTCTATAATTTTTTGTGGTATTAGATTTAAACAAGCAAATATTAGATTAAAAATACGATAAAAATAAAATACTTATCTTTTTTTCTTGTTCTTCAATTGGTGTTGTATTTGTAAGAACGGTATTGTGAAATGATACATGTGGCTCACTCCCAACAAGCTATTTGCTTAGTTGGTTATACAGGGTGTTTTTTTTAAAACGCAACCCATTTTTAAGATTGAATAATACACATATGAATGTGTAATGAGTATTGTTCTATTGATCTTTACATTTTATACAACCTATTATTTAAGTTTGATCACATTTAGTTTACATTATGTGCTCAAACAGTCCGCAATTGGCATTTATGTAACGTTATGCTCTTTCAATCAAATTCCCGATCACGTGTTGCAAGGTGCCTCTTTAAATTTCTTGCATTGAATTTGAATTGGTTATGTTTGTTTTGAGATGCTGAATAGCTTTTGAATTGTTTTCATAGAATAATTACTTCTTTATACGTCTGTGGCAAATTTCATTCAGATCGGACGATTTTTACACGAGTTATTGTGCTTAATGACACACACATTAAAAACGCAACCCAAAATTTGGTTTTATTGCTGAAGGATTATTTCCCCCCAAGATCCCAGGATTTGACCCCACTATATTTTTATGTTCTTTGGGGATACATAAAAAGTAAGGCCTAAAAAAACAAGTCACAAAATATTCAGTACCTCAAAACAAACAAAAAAATGTATTGTAAGAAATTTAAACAGGTACCTAGCAATGCGTGTTCGGGAATTCGATGGAGAGAGTATAACTTCATACAAATGCCTCTGGCGGATTTTTTGAGCACATAAGGTGAACTAAATGTGATCAAACTTAAATAATAGATTGTATAAAATGTAAAGAACCATAAAAAAAATACTTATTTCATATTTACATGTGAATTATTCAATCTTAAAAATGGGTTGCGTTTAAAAAAAAAACACCCTGTATTATTGTTTCACTTTATGTTTTATTTTACCGTAAGCATTTTTATGAAAGAAACTTTTTGTGTTTGGAACTCTTAGTTCAGTAAAATTATCTTCAAAGACCCCTTCACGGGAAAGTTTTGGGTTCAATTTGATTTTAGTTGTTTCTTATGTTTTTGAGTCACTGAATCCAAATCCGATGTTTGTTAACAAAATTTCGTAATAGAACATTGACAAAAATGCAAAATAAGACAAAAATACTAAATTTTTTATGTATTTCGGCTTATAACTCAAAAACCATAAATTTTATGTGATAAACATTAATACGGAAAAAGAAAGTACATAAAACTTTTTACAAGTTTCACTATACTTGTTTTTATTTCTATTAAAAAGTCTATGGACAGCGCTGCAAATCAGGGCCAGCTCAAGAGTTTTTGGCACCCTAGGCGAGAGTATTATAACTGGCGCCAATTCTTGGGGCCCACGCTGTCCATAAGACTAATGTTAATTTTAGCATTGGGCTTATGGACGGCGTGGGCCCCAAGAATTGGCGCCAGGTATACCCAGCGCTCCAAATAAAAACGTGATCAAACAAAAATACTGTCATTACTGTTAATTTTCAGCTATATGTTTATACTTAATTTAATTAATAATAATAGTAAAGATCGACTGCACACCGAGAATTCGAAGGTCATGAAACCATTTGGCCAATTATACTCATAAATTGAGGCTCGATAGATTTGAGTTGATTCTTGGAAAAAAGTAAAAAAAAAATTAAATACCTGGTTTAGATACTTAAAGGTGATGTTTAATAAGGTGTGATTTTGAGAAAATTAGAAAAATGATGTATTTATCCCATAATTCAACAATTAAACACTTAGGCAAAAATTATTATCAACAAAGTTGTAAAATCAATAACATGTTCCTAGTGCCTTGCTAACATGGATATTCCCTCCTTGTTGATCCTTATTCTGTTGTTAATTTTGGTGTAAAAAACCGGCCTGACTCACGTATATTTGGCGTTTGGCTAAAAGTACAAACTCATAACGAAAGGGCGCCAAGTGTACGTATAATGACAGGTGCTAATTATTGGTGTAAGTAGTCGATTAAAGGGCAGGTTGGGGATTTCCACCATTGGGGATAAGTTTTGAAGTATCAGCACGACCAGAGCATGTAAAGCTATTCCTGAATTATATAACCTCATAATTTAAACTTTGAATTTAAGTCCATCATTGGCGTTCATATTTATTATTTTATTTTTGCGCCTTGCTATTCCAAAAAACGTGACCATCCAGCGCTCCCTTTGGCGCCCCTCAGGCCCTGGCGCCCTAGGCGGTCGCCTAGTTCGCCTATATGGTAGAGCCGGCCCTGCTGCAAATTGAAAATTGACAATTGTTTCAATATAAGCTAATTAACTTTTAAGAAATGAGCTATTCCAGTTTGAGTTACAGTAAAACCAGGCTACATAACTTTTCATTTTGATGTCCCCAGACCCCAAAAACTTCATCCGTTCAAATCATTTCATACATGCATATACATGTGCAGTTGTTTACGTATAAATTTACACTTTATTCTCTTATTGAAGATAACTCTCGTATAAAAAAATAGATTACATTCAAACTTGGTGATTATATTAAAAATATGATGCAATTACACCAGTTAAAAATTAGCCTCATTGGCCAATTGTAACTGCGTTAAGGTGGGATTTTGTGATCTGTCAATGATGAACCCATAAAAACTAAGTTAACTAATATAACTCTAACTCACTGACTTTGCGACACACAATAATGATAAAAAAAACAAAATTGTTAATTTTTGTAAGCAAAACTAAAAAAACTACTACTTAACTACTAAAACTATGAAACTTAAAATCTGAATATACTGATTTTGATTTTTGATTTTAAAAAAGAGGGTGGCGGCCTCTTTTACCTTGTATTTGCCCCTCCACATGGGCCTCAGGCCTGTGCGTGGAAGTTATCAAGCAAACCAAGGAGTGAGCCGGTACAGTACAAGGATGAACAGTACTGCTAAAAGTATGCGGCATCATCGGGACTCGATCCTGCGACGCTGCCGCCACAGAACCGGGGCCGAGTGCGCTACCAACTGCGCCACCGACTCACTAACCTCACTAACTGCGCTACCGACCGACGCCACTACTACTTTTTACATTTGAAAATGCCAAAACACTCATTTTTTAAACACAAAATTTCCAAAAGAAAATACTTTCAAATATTAATCCTTTAACCCTTTCAGTGCTATGCAACGATATATCGTTGTGCGTATTTTTCCCGAAAACTGCGATGGAACGATATATCGTTGTGCGTGTTTCATCCGAGGAGCGCTAAGCGACGATATATTGTTCCGGCGCGACTACCGTTCGCGTGTGTTTAAATGGGCATATCAGTTGACTCGGTTGTTCTTTCGAAACAGGGATGATTTCTTTCGATTCCTAATGCGATCGAGGCACGATATATCGTTCCTTAGCGCTTTTGAGATGACAAAATATTTTTTACCGATTTTTTTCCCCGCGCACTAGGCTTCGCACCCGCGGCAACCCTAGCAGTTTTCGGACGAAATGAGTAAAAATCTCTAGCAGTTTTCGGAAAAAAACAACAATTTTTCTAGCACCGAAAGGGTTAACCCATCTGACCGATCAGGCACATTTTTTAACAGGTCTAATTAGATGATATGTTTAATGTATTCACCAAGTTTGAATTCAACCTACTTTTACGAGAGTTGTCTTCAATAAAAGAAAAAAATGTAAAATTATATGTAAATAACTGTATTTGTATATGCATGTGTAAAAGAATTTGAACGAATGGTGTTTTTGGGGTCTAAGGACATCAAAATGAAAAGTTATAATAGCCTTGGGGCCTGGGTTTTACTATACAACGCATACTGGAATAGCTTATTCCTTATAGGGAAATTAGCTTACATGGAAATTTTTTTTTATTTGGATTTGGATTTTTGTGGACATTTGCTATCACTGATTAAAAAACAAGTTTCACGACGTTTTGGGATCTGGAAATGCCGTGAAACTTGTTTTTTACTAATCAGTGATGGCAAATGTCCCCAAAAATCCAAATCAAAATATAAAATCACCATCACCAACAATGAATTTCAAACAAAGAATGGAAAAATTGTCAATTTTCAGTTTGTAGTGCAGCCCTTAGAAATTGACTTAGTACGTAGACTTTGTCGTAGAAATAAAAACAAGCAGTGTATCTTGTAGGAAATTTTATGAACTTTCTTTTTGCAATTCAATGTTTATCACATAAAATTTATGATTTTTGAGTTATAAGCAAAAATACATTAAAAATCAGAATTTCTGCTTATTTTGCATTTTTTACAGTGGTCCGTCATTAAATTTTGTTAACAAACATCGGATTTGGATTCAGCGCACCAAAAAACATAAGAAACAAAAATAATTAAACTTAACCCAACAGGGGTGCCCAGAAGGGGGGGGCATGGCGCAAATTGCGCCATCAAAATTTTTGGGGGGGCATGATTTTTTGGGCGGAATTTTGTTTTTTTGTGAGGAATTTTAAACCAGCGAATAAGGGAAAATTACAAACAAACAAATGAGCATAACTATATGCAACAGTTAAAAGTATTGTTTATTTATCTAACCATTTCATCAGGATTGCCATCGTCATATATTCCAGTTCGCCATGCAAACCATCCCCGGAATCTCCATGTCAATCTATAATTAATTGTTAAATTATTTTGGAAGGGCGGTTGGCAATGGCTCGACTGACAACCCTGTCTGATATCGGCCCATAAAAAAACAGTGTGTCAGACTCTGTGGCCCCGGTCTGACTCAGCCGTAAGCAATATTGCCAAAAATCTGGTATTTACGCGGGTTTTGGTTATTTTGGAGGCCGTGCGGAGATTTGGCGGTGATTAAAAACGGGTTTAGCTGGGGATGTAAGTCTTGGGTTGAGGAAATTTACTCAACAAAAAAAACGGGTAAAATCGGGGATTTTTGACGAGGTACAAGATTTTTTGGAACTCTAGATATTTTATTTTTTGAACGAAATTTGGTATTATGTATTTGGAATAGTTGTATTGTATTGGTTATTTCGTTGCAGTTTAACCAAAAAGCGGGTATTAGCCAGGTTTGCGGGTATTTTAATGGCCGTTTGGGGACTTAATTGAGAGGATTAAGAAAAATCGAGTAAGATCAGGGATTTTAGACTTGAGCTGCGGGGATTTACCAGGCATCCTAAATACATAAAAATACGGGTAAAGCCAAGGATTTTTTAATTTTGGTTTGCTTTGCAAATATCCAATGTCCATGTAAGTTAAGGTGAGAAAAAATAATTTGGTTTTTACTATGGTTTTCAAGAACTTGATCAAGAACAATACTTGAAGTAAACATATAGTGCGCATATTTTAATATATAGTGCGCAGTTTATTAATGTAATATTTCTCTCCTTACCCAGCAAGTTTAGGAAAGCATCCGGTTTTGGTTAATTTAAAGTCATTACGTGGTTTTTCGGCTAACTACTCGGATTTTGGTACCTGGGCCGATTTTGCAGGGATTAGTGCTGAAAAACCAGGTAAAAGTGAGGATTATTAATGGAGTTGGCGGGTAAAATGCCAGATCCTGTGTAATGCAACACTGGCCGTTTGAGATAAGACTATAGCAACAGTAAATCGCCTGTCGTATAAAGCACGGTTGGTGTGCCTGCTTGGACTGCAGTGAGGCAGTTTTACGAATAGTACAATTAATTACTCAGAGAAGTGAATGGTGATTACAAGTTCACATTGTGTTAAGTGATATCGTGGTTGGATATTAATTTTAGCTAGTTAGATATACAGAAACTGAATTGTATTCTGTATTTTTTTATCTGTGGCATACCACGGAGTGGTTTTATGTGTGTTTGTTGAATGAACAGTATAGGCCTCCCAACCTAGTCTTGTAGTCTAGTATTTGAGGATTGAAATTAAAATCGACAACGGACCATGGAAAAAGTACGTTCCAGACCCAAGTGAATCAACAAGCACACTTGACGTTGACGTTCCTCATACCTCTACCAGCTCCCAAGACCAAGATGTTTTTTAACCACCAAGCATCCAATATGTTTTTGAACCTGCCTGCGAGAATTATGCCATTTCAATACCACTGTTTCAGTGTTTAATGATGTAAAATCTCAATTTTTTATTATATTTATAGGACATGTTCATTCATTCATTGTATGTACCCACATATTATGTTCATTCATTACGTAATTTAATAAATAAAAAAACTAATAATTTCTGGTTATTGTAAGAACAATAACGCCCCATCATTATGGAAACCATGTTAAATTAATGCATCACTAAACTGTGAAAATTAAAAATACTCGTAGGTTGTAAAAGATTTTTCGCCACACTACGACGTAATTACCTGTTTTACTAACTTTATTTGGTAGCCGAAATCAGCTTTTTCCGCCAGAGGGCCAAAAACTTTCGTCAGCTGATTGTTTATTTACTTGAATCAATGTGAGAACATCATAATTATAGAGCACTCAATAGGTTCCAAAAGACAGGATAGTTGTGATCATATGATTTTCATAGCTCAGCTGTGTTTGTTTAAACCATGACAAAGAAGTTGTATCACCGCTCGTGCCCTCAGAGTTTTGATTTCAAGTGTCTCAAATAAAAATAAATAATCAGATTTCAAATGTTATATAGAGCATATTTCATTGTGTAATGTGGTGAAAAATAGCGACTCCGTCTCGACATCGTCTCAAATTTGAAACACGACATCGAGCCTGCAAAATCTCATTTTCGGCCCTTGTTGCGAAATATACTATTACAACACTGCTTATTTGTATCGTTGGCTATAGTATCACGTACTGTAAAAAGTACTTCATTCTATTTTCATTTACTGGCAACATATTAGTGACTTTTTGATTCACGCTATTGGAACTAGACTTACTTTTAAATAAATGTGTTTTATATATTGAAGTGATATCACTTTATTACCTAATGCTGGTATGCTTTATTATTGTATGCTTTATCACTTTATTACTTAATACTTAGTAATTAATTGTGTTTTTAAGAGTTTGGTAAATAAAACGCAATAATACCCTTTGATAGGGTAGGATGTAAGGTTTTAGTTTTTATTATTGACATACTAACTAATGTTAGAAATTAAAGGGTGGGGGGATGGTTGTCAAGCTTTGGGGGGGGGCATTAGGCTTGGTTTGGGGGGGGGCATGCGCCATTGCCCTTGGGGGGGCTGGGCACCCCTGTAACCCAATAATTCTTGCGAAAACTATACTTTGACTGGACTATCTGTTTTTAGGTGCAGTAGACTGTCTCTTATCTGGACACCCTTTAACCTGAATACACTCCATGGAAGTGAAATTTTTTTAACCGGTTGATTTCTATCAACATGACGTTTAAACTGGACGCAAACGGTGGGAAATGGACAGTTTTTTATTGACGTTTCATGAGGGAAAGATTTGAGACCAGTGCAAGAGTCTTAATCAGAGTATTGGCTTACCCAGTATGTGTTATAAACTTATAATTTAACATGTTTTAGGGAACATCGATTTAATCAGAAACCCTGTTATACGGACAATTCCCGGTCCCAAAGTGTCCGGAAAAGAGGGAGTCTACCGTATAGTATTCAACTCATTCAATTTGCGCCCTCAATAAATAAATAACACAATAACTAAAATCTGCCTATGATATTTATATGTTCTGTAGCAAAAATGAGCCAGTAAACATTTCTAACAAAACTTTTTGATGAAGTTCCTTTGGCAATACTTCAAGTGCAGTGTTTCTCAATCGGTAACATATGTATGGTACTACTCATAGGGTATGTGAGGGTATTGTTAGTAGTTTTCGAGAGTCATGGGTGCTAAAAATTTGAAACTGCTGGTTATTGGAATGATACCTTAACTGGACCACAGTGCATTACAGCACTGTCACATACAGGGTGAGTTTTAATTGTCCCCCCCCCCTTACTTTTTTTTACATTTCTAAAAATAACTATCCCAGACCCCGCCCAAACATTATTGGGTAGTAAGTACCCTCGTTTTGAGGGGGTACTCATTTTTGGCCGCCATCTTGGATCCGCCATATTGGATCCAAAATAATTTTTTCAAATGTAAAAGTGGTGTTGTGACCCATCATTTCAAGCTAGATTTTTTCACTGATTACAATGCCGCAATCCGTTTTTTAATATCTCGATTCGTTCTCAAGATATGAGTACTTTAAATTTATTTATTTTCAACCAATTTTAACATTACAAATTGATAAAATAGGCCTATAACCACAAAATAATGCTAGATAGTGACGAATAACCACCATCAGTCATTGTTGAGCGATTTACACTTAACTTTCACCAATGTAAATTTTTTGGCCGCCATCTTGGATCCGCCATTTTGAAATGAGGTAAGTTATTTCAAATATGAAGTTTGGGTTGTGACCCATCATTTCAAACTAGTTTTTTGCGCCGAATTCAATGCCGCAACCCGTTTTTAATCATCATGTTTAGTTTTCAAGATATTGACAAATTTCTAATAAAAATCTCAAAAAATATTAATTTTTCAAAAACTAATTTTTATTGCTAAAAACGGGTTGTGGCATTGAATTCGGCGCAAAAAACTAGTTTGAAATGATGGGTCACAACCCCAACTTTATATTTGAAATAACTTACCTCATTTCAAAATGGCGGATCCAAGATGGCGGCCAAAAAATTTACTTTGGTGAAAGTTAAGTGTAAATCGCTCAACAATGACTGGTGGTGGTTATTCGTCACTATCTAGCATTATTTTGTGGTTATGGGCCTATTTTATCAATTTGTAATGTTAAAATTGGTTGAAAATAAATAAATTTAAAGTACTCATATCTTGAGAACGAATCGAGATATTAAAAAACGGATTGCGGCATTGTAATCAGTGAAAAAATCTAGCTTAAAATGATGGGTCACAACACCACTTTTACATTTGAAAAAATTATTTTGGATCCAATATGGCGGATCCAAGATGGCGGCCGAAAATGAGTACCCCCTCAAAACGAGGGTACTTACTACCCAATAATGTTTGGGCGGGGTCTGGGATAGTTATTTTTAGAAATGTAAAAAAAAGTAAGGGGGGGGGGACAATTAAAACTCACCCTGTATATCTAGAGGCACGGTCGTGTCTCGTCGCCAAGTCCACCAGCAGACCAGCAATTATTTTCAAAGTAAGAACAAATAAATAAGGTAGCGTTTGAATGCAAATTTCATGACATTCAAGATTGTATTTTAAAATTCAGAGTAACAAAGGATTTGTAATTATTATTTGATTTTTTTTACTTTTCCTTTCGCTTCTAGTGTTTAAACTACACTATGAAATGGTAGTTGAAATGGTATATGGTTTTGTTTTAATTGTCTTATTTGTTAATTATGTATTATGTACAATGTGTTTTGCATAGATTTTTGTGTGGGTAAGATTTCTGTGTTTTGATTGTTGGATGAATGTAAATTGTACGTCAAGAAAAACAAAGACCCCAAAAAATGTAGGTTGAATAGAAATAAGTTGGTTAATGCAACTTTAATTGCCATTGGCTGTTGGGCTATTAATTAACAGTCCTATCTAAGGAGCATTTCAGCCTTCGACACTAACAACTCTATAAGATCACGCCACAATCATCCTTCACTCATCTGTCATTCATACTTGGCTTAAAATACCTACCTGGGTGGGTAGGTTGCCATTTCAAGCTATGTATAATGTATATTGAATAAAGTAGGGTCACTTGAAAACAAGAGGAGTTTCAATAACTCTCGAAACATAGTGTAGTTTAAACTCTAGAAACGAAAAGAAAAGTCAAAAAAATTAAATACGTAATAATTATTCCTGATTGGTTGACTAATTTAAAAATATTGATTCACTTTTTGGGCATTTGGTTGAAAATAATTTTAAAGTTGTAGATATAGTTCATGGCACGCTAAGACATTAAAAAAGCGGTAGGTGGTAATTAAGCACAAAAAGGTTGAGAACCATAGCTCTGGTGTGAAATCAAAAGATAAATTAATATTTCTGTTTTACCATGCCCAAATCAGTCCTATGGAGAAGTTTCACATCTGTTACCCACAAGTTGGAGTAACACTCAATAATCTGAGAGTATGTTAGGACAAGTCATTATTCTCATGAGCTGCCAGCTAATAGGTACATTGCCATTGAATGAATAGTTTAATAAGTTTTGAAAACAAGATTTTGTGCCCCCTTTGTGTCCCAAAACCTTTGCACCCTTTGGCACGTGTCCATTTGTCCCCTTGTAGAATGAGGCCTGGATTATTGGTATACACCTTAATTTAAATTTCCAAGGTTACACACATGTTGGGAAACATCGAAATAACATTTTAACATTTTTCAGAATGGTGAAAGCCTGTCTCAAATCTCTGGCAGGACTAATGGCCAAGAACATGGTGTATTTGATCCAGTTACAGAAGTTGATTGCAAAACTAGAAGCTATTATCACCATCAAGACATAGGCGAAGCTTACAGTGAAATTAGAACTAGTGTTTCTAACACGTATTCTTGTGAGGCAAGATCCAGTGAACATGAAAAAATCAATTTTGGTCAGGATAAGAACTACAGTGGTAATTACCATTCAAATGGGGACCAAAACAAATATTTTGTTTATTCAGAAGAACATGCATACCAAAGGAAAAATGGAACACAACCAAGGAAGGAATCTTATTTAAATACAGATTATGATTATTACAATAAAAATAAAACTACAGGGGAAGGTGAATCAACAACTTTTCCAAATGATTCTTGTGTAAATAGTAACAACTTACATTCCAAGAGTCAGAGTTACATCCAAATGTCAAATGTTCCATTTGATGATCAAGAGCCACATCATCAAAGAGAGTATGAATACTTGGAGGATAGTACAAGCACCAAGCAAAGAAGCAGTGAAGTCTATTCCAATTGTGATAGACATGAAACTTGTATTGTTAGAGAATACATTTATGAAGGAAGTGGTTGTGTTTTGAAGGAAAAAAGTGATTATAATGTGAGTAGAGCCTGCCACAAAACACATGACACTTTTCGTTATGAGTCTCCAAATGGAAAAAATTATCAGGATGAAGTCACTGACTCCCCAGCAATTCAACAGCGATTTGAGGGTCACAGCTGCATTTATGAACCTCATGATAACAGGCTGTACCCTGAAGGAGAACCAACTTCAATAGAGCAAGGGCAGTATCAAAGCAAAAACTGTAGTTATTTAGAAAAAAATAGTAGCACTGAAAATGAAAGAATGAATAAAACACCTTATAAGGAAACCTATGAAAATGATGATTGCTCTCAAGGGGAGTACAATTCAATAATTGAAGAAAACTATTATCTTTGTGAAGAAAAAGGTTGTTTTCAAAGGAATGAGGCTTCCGCTGTAGATCTGAGGATTTTGAGGCCCTCAACACATTCTTTATCCCCTCCATATAAAATTTGTGGAAATCAAAACACCAATTTATTAAATTCAAGTCATATCACTGCTGTCCATATGGGCTACAATGAAGATAACAGCAATCATATAAGGCATCCAGGATTAGATGAATCATTCGATTACAGTGTTTGTGAAACATTGGAGGTAGAAAATAATAATTTATGGGATGCCGGAACAAATACAGATCATCCAACATATGAGAACAAGGATTGTCAAACAGTGTACACAGAAGTTAGAGATGTTGCAGTACAGACTGATA
Organism: Flexamia atlantica; assembly: GCA_035578135.1. NCBI lineage: Eukaryota > Metazoa > Arthropoda > Insecta > Hemiptera > Cicadellidae > Flexamia > Flexamia atlantica. The sequence continues at coordinate 7,590,705 of JAQJVK010000006.1, read as the reverse complement.
CTGAAAATAAAATGATTCCTTTAGCACTCTTAAAAAATATTCAAGAAGAGATTATAAAACATATTTGTCCTGTATGCCAGCGAGTTTATATCTCTAAAAGCAGTTTTGATCGCCATCTCAGAACACATATAAAAGGGAAAAATGTTATGACCAATGTGAGGTTTACAACTGAAGCTAAACTACAAATCTGCAAAAGATCTGGCAAAAACAAATTGAATAAAAATCAGAAACCCATAGTAATCCAGGTACCTAGATCTATTTTCCAATGTGACTGGTGTGAAAAGATTTTCCCTAATGAGAAAGAGAAGGATAATCATATATGTACATTCAACCCTTTCACTCTAACCAAATGCCCAGAATGTCATATCAGATTTTATACCACTGGGGCACTAAATGAGCATATAGAAGTCATCCACAAGAAAGAGAACTACTATTGTATTTTCTGCAGTAAAAGTTTTAGCGCTGGATACAATTTTCATCTTCACTTAGATGAACATTTGTCTACTCAATAATCTCACTGTCATAATGTTTTTTTGAATTTGTTTTTTGAATATCTAGTGTTCCTTAAGTCCTTGAATAATTTTAATAGCTATTTTCTTGTGGAAGTGGCTTGGATACCCATCACTCCACATACTCCACATTTTGAATCTTGTTTCATATCTATAAAAGTGTAAACAAATGTTTTTGTTGATGCTTGCAATGCCATAGTAGAATTTAAACTATCATCTTCATTGTGAAAACGATTTCAAAATTAAGTAAAATCTGATATTTTTTATAAAATTATGAACCAAAAACACTAATGAAGGCTTACAAGGAAAATCTAATCATGAAATGGTGAAAGATATATAGCTGGATTTCTCGCCTACTGCAGCTAGCCTTTACTCAAGCCTTTTACCCATCCTTCATTAATGATCTGAGTTTTTTAATAAATGCCAAGGGGTGGCGAAAAATCTAGTTAAACTCATTCAGCCCTCGTATGATGGGTTTAAATTCCTCATGTTCTGCTTTTAAAGTGATTTTGATCATATATCAATGCATTTTATTAATGAACCCACCAATGCCAATAAGCATACACTTTATTCTACTTCATAGCCCTTTTGTCTATTTTGACAATAATTTAATCTTTACTGTGGCATCGCAAGCAACACTGAAAACAAAGAATACTGACTATTCTTGAAATAACATGATAAAATAGGCTTTAAAACTGCATATGTAAAACATGTACATCCAGGCCACTTATTCAAGAAAAAAGCTTTTTAAATGATTCAAGGACTTTAAGAACACCCGGTGTATATATTTTTTTATTATATGAGATGGTTAGGGCTGATTTATGAGATGAGGTATGAGATTAATTTCAGATAAGGTATTTTTTTAGACAAATTTATGAGATATAGAAAAGTAGAATATTATTTCCAAAGCAACTCAAAGTTTATTTGAAGTTTGTATTTGATTTTTTGTTTAAGATATTTTTTTATTTATTATAAAAAATTGTTTATTTTAGATTGTTATATATATTTTTTAACACAAGATGGTGTATTTATTTATTTATGTTTTAATTCAAGTATTCTCAGTTTGTCTTGATTTCTTTAAAAGTAACATTTTTTGAAGTTTGTAATAAAATTAATATCTATATAGTTTTAAAAATATTTGCCCAACCTGCAATGAACCTTTGAATCCTAACCTTCATCAATACTTTTTAACCCGGAAGAGCTTGCACTAAAATCAAGTCTTCATGTATCTAGTCTCAAAACCAAGCATTTAGCTCAAATTTTCTTATGATAAATTAAGTCCATCAAACACAACATTACCTAGGCCAGGAAGTGAATTGGCTAATATCACATCTAGGAGTATGTTCACGTATAGAGGAACTTTATTACACTCAGGTTATTCTGTTATATAAAAAACAACTTGTTTTTATTTAAAATTTAATTGGAAATTGATATTAAATTTTTTGGCTTCTGATACGTTCATAATTTTAATAACGTCATTATCTTACATAACACAAATCAAATAGTAGATGGATTCTTTCCATTTAAAAGTTGGAAAAGTAATTGTTTTTGTAGTAAGAAGTTGTTTTTTTTTGGTGGAAAGTAATTGTGATAAACCTGATCAATCTATCTGACTCCGTCGGTCAGCGATGAAGCAATCAAGTATCAAGTAAGTATCAAGTAAGTTCAAATCAAATGAAATCAAAAACCTCTTTATTCAGACAGTACAAGATGTACAGAATGGCGTCACAACAAGAATTCATAAATAATATATACATACATGGTAGTAGTAATATATAATGCAAGAATAAACAGAAGACAATGCAATAAAATAAACTATTTAAAATACTAGTTTACTCAAAAAACTCCTCTTTAGAATAAAATGGTTTATTGATCATAAATGTTTTAAGCTTATTTTTGATTTTATAAAAGTCATTAATTTGTTTTAATGCCATAGGCAGGGCGTTAACAAATTTCAAACCTGCATAAGTCGGTTTTTTTTTTCAAAGAGACGCAAGTGATGCTCAGGAAAACTGAAAATATTTTGATTTTTTGTATTGTATTTGTGATTTAAACCTAAGGTGGGTAGTTTCGCTGATTTTCTTTTTACTGCTAAGATAATTTCAAATATATATAAACTATATATTGTCATAATGTCCAAATTAGAAAAATGTATTTTAGCTGATTCAAAAAAGTTTAGTTTTAACATAATTCTTATGGCCTGTTTTTGCAATATAAGAACTTTGTTTAAATTGATATTAGAAGTACTGCCATAAAGAACAATTCCAAAGCATATGTGCGAATTTATTAACGAAAAATAAACCGACCTAAGTGTTTTAATGTCACATACATTGGATAATTTTCTAAGAGCAAAGAGTCCGGAAGATACCTTTTTATATATACTTTCAATGTGAGCATCCCAATTTAAATTTCTGTTGACATGAATTCCAAGAAATTTTGAAACTTGAACTTCCTCTAGAGGATCTTCATTCAACATGATGTTTGTCGGAGGCAAATTATTGATTTTAAAAATCAATTGAGTTATAAAAGGTTAACAATTTGTTCACCTCACATATATATATATATATATGTATATACCGGGTGTCCCATAATAGTCCCCCCCCCTAACTTTTTCCTACATTTTTTCAAATATCAATTCCACACCACCCCCAAACATTATTGGGTAGTTAATACTTCATTTTGAGGGGGTACCCAATTTTGGCCGCCATCTTGGATCCGCCATATTGGATCCAAAATAATTTTTTCAAATGTAAAAGTGGTGTTGTGACCCATCATTTCGAATTAGATTTTTTCACTGATTACAATGCTGCAATCCGTTTTTTAATATCTCAATTGGTTCTCAAGATATGGGTATTTTTAATTTATTTATTTTCAACCAATTTCAACATTACAAATTGATAAAATAGGCCCATAACCACAAAATGATGCTAGATAGTGACGAATAACCACCATCAGTCATTATTAAGCGGTTTACACTTAACTTTCACAAATGTAAATTTTTTGGCCGCCATCTTGGGTCCGCCATTTTGAAATGAGTTAAGTTACTTCAAATATAAAGTTGGTATTGTGAACTAGTTTTTTCAAACTAGTTTTTCACACTAGTTTCTTACGCCGAATTCAATGCCGCAACTCATTTTTAGCTATAAAACTTAGTTTTTGAAGAATTCATATTTTTTGAGATTTTTATTAGAAACATGTCTATATCTTGAAATCTAAACGATATAATTAAAAACGGGTTGCGGCATTGAATTCGACGTAAAAAACTAGTTTGAAATGATGGGTCACAATACCAACTTTATATTTGAAGTAACTTAACTTATTTCAAAATGGCGGACCCAAGATGGCGGCCAAAAAATTTACATTTGTGAAAGTTAAGTGTAAACCGCTTAATAATGACTGATGGTGGTTATTCGTCACTCTCTAGCATCATTTTGTGGTTATGGGCCTATTTTATCAATTTGTAATGTTGAAATTGGTTGAAAATAAATAAATTAAAAATACCCATATCTTGAGAACCAATTGAGATATTAAAAAACGGATTGCGGCATTGTAATCAGTGAAAAAATCTAATTCGAAATGATGGGTCACAACACCTATTTTACATTTGAAAAAATTATTTTGGATCCAATATGGCGGATCCAAGATGGCGGCCAAAATTGGGTACCCCCTCAAAATGAAGTATTAAGTAATAATGTTGGGGGGTGGTGTGGAATTGATATTTGAAAAAATGTAGGAAAAAGTTAGGGGGGGGGGACTATTATGAGACACCTGGTATATGCAATCTAAGAAGGAAACATTTCAAGGCATGTTGTACTTTGAAAATTTACTTTATTTAAAAGTAGAGTTTTATGTGCTTAATAGAACATTTAGGTGAAAACAGAACTAACATATCTCAATCCGTTTCAAATGGTGGCCATTGCTATGAAAATTATTTGTTTTTACAGAAAAACCTGTAGTATATTAATCAATAAGCATTTTCACTTCCAATTCAACATTCTCTATCCTTTTTAACTTGTCTCTGCTGTTAATGTGTCACATAATAATTTTTCAAATTAAAAAAATTTTATTTCTTAAAAATGTTGGTACCCTTGAGAATAAAAAAATTCAAATTTCAAAATATGAGCAAAAAACAAATCATATAAGGTCTCTAATTTCTACATTTTTAAAATTTATACAGGTATTCTATCTTCTTTAGTTTTTTAGTTATTAACAAAACAGAACCTTTCCAAATGAGGCACATGTTATTTTACATACCTGTCCATAGTGAAAGGTCCATGAATTGTTGGGGGAAAAGTACACGTCCCTGAGTTTGAAACAAAAAGTACCGGTTTTCGGGAAAGTTCATACTAAAAGAGAAGTTTTAACTTTATTACAAACCACTCATGCAATCATTTTCATTTTTTTTTTAAGAAGCATAGTCTTATTATAAATGTATTACTACCATAGTGTAAGGATAAAATAAGGGTGTGTCGGCTGGTGTGACATAGTTGGGCACACGCAACCAGCGCTTACGACGACTACAATACACAACAGGTAGTACAACTCTGTCAAAATACTACGGTGTTATTTCTCAAAAAATGTACAGTCAAATTTCTCTGTCAAAATGTACGGTCTTATTTCTGCTGTTATACCACTAGGCCCGCTAGTTTTGGGAGCCCAACTAAATCGAACCAGCTGACTGTGCACACTAGCAAGCTGTGAATAATAATAGTGGGGATATCTGTATCTCCGTAGCATTGTTGGTGTTGAAGCTGGTCCGCGGCCATAATGTGAGAACAGCCACGGATCGCCCCTCAAAACACTACAGAATTTTAATGCGCCCTTATCAAATAAACTGCCATTAGAGGCATTTACATTCAACTGAAACTTACCAAACTTGGCAGAGAGCATGTCTGTTAGTGTTATTGCTCACTAACGGTATGATTGTTAAGTCAACAAAAATTGTACTGTACTGTAATCACAATAATTAATGTAATCAATGAAGATGAGTAAAATTTATATTCAATATAAAGAAATTAGTAAGCGATGAAATATTTTATTTTTCAATCACAAAACTTGATTTTTCCACATTTTAGAAAAAATAGTTTAAACGTAACATACATTTTTTTGAAAACTACGACCAGTCGTCAACAAGAAAATCCAGGTTGATAAAAACTGGTGCGGTGCTCGGGATAGGCCAGACGTTGCCGCACGCCACAATGCATACGGATAACTATTTGATAAAACGTTTTATATGCTTATGTTCATGGGCGTCCATCAATGTGGGCAAGGGGGGGCCCGGGCCCCCTCTAGATTCAGATTTTTATATGAAAATATGGTATTGTAACAGGTTTTTTTAGTTTAATTTCATTAAAAATAATATAAAATACGGATTGAAGAAACTACTATGAAATAGGCCAAGATGTTGCCATTTTCCATTTATCATTTTTGTTTTTAAGTGAATTCAAAGATTTGTGCTGTGAAAAAAGGAATTTATTGTGTTTTACATTCCCTAAACTTACACATCTTTAGATGCCTTTAAACTAGCTATGTGGCTAGAGATACAACCTTTGATGTTACATTATATAATTTTGTTATTACTTTCAAAGTAAAATAATTTCATTTTACAAGGATTTTAGGGGTTCAACAACTTTCTAAACACTTAAAAACCAGTCAGCATCTTGCTGCAGATTTGCCCATGATCGGGTATCTGGCCTTACATGCGATGGTTTTTTACCGATTCCAATATATTTTCCATGAAATTACTACATTCGCCCAAAAGCAGAAAAAACAAACCCATTCGATATTTTTTTGGTAAGAACAAATCACGCCCAACAGGCAGAACTTTCATTCTTTGGAATATTTCCCGAAATTCAAGAAACAATTAGACCTCAAGATTATTTCTGATTAATAATTTTTGTTTTTTACTCAATTTCTGAAAATAAAAAATGTTTAAATTACTGTAAAAAGGCATTCAGATTCCATAGAATTTCTTGATTCGGATTCTTAGGGTTCAACTGTAGCACATATGAAGCTACAATTAATATCATTAATATTATTAATCCATATGTACCTGAATAGGATGTACTAGCTTAGATTATTAGTTAAATTTATGCCTTCAACATTCAAGAAATTATTTTATTTTTTATTTTGTGACAAACCAACCATAATAGTCTGCATAAATGAATTCAATAAAAACTAGAGGACCCACGCTGCTCCGCAGCAGTAAATTGTGGTACTAAGACACAAAATAAACTCAAATAAAATAATTCTTCATTTACTAAATTAATGTTACATGCAATGCAGCTTCACAACTTCAATGTGACTTGCCCGACACTTGCCTAAGTTGAAAAAGAGGTGCAAGTAGCTGGCCCCGTTTATGTTGGAATTTCAAAAAACCAATCATACCACGATTTATTACCAAATTGGTAATAATTTGTTCCACGAAGGAAAAAGTAGGAATTTAATGAGATATTCTGTACTTAAGTTTTCGGGACAGTGACATGTCAGCCCAGCACAAACGACTTTTCAAACTAACTACTATGCTAAAATACCCCCGTTTCAGACCTGCATACTCAGCTAATTTCATATGCAGAAGAACATAGTTCAAGCCAACAAAGCGAGATTTGACGTGTTTTTTTAAGCTCTATAAGAATAACATGGGGAATGAGTATGCAGGTTTGCTGCCATAAAATGGAAATATCGGGGGGGATTTTAGACTATTATACATTAGATCTCATCTAGATGAAGCCACAAACCAAGTTTTATCGAGATATGTTGAGAAATAAGCAAGATATTGAATTTTACTTATTTCCCATAAGGTTAACATTGGGACAACGTACTGTGTGCTTACCACTTTCAATATCTCGGGAACCAATGGACATAGACCAGTGATTGAAGATCCTAAATTGTTTGTTTTTTTTTTAGCTGAATTCAATGGTGCCAACAAAAATTGGATAAATTTTGTTTTCATATTTAAAAAACTCAAAAAACCCACTTTTGGGGGGTTTATCCCCCTCCGGTGTGATCCGGTTTATCCGGTGATCCGATCAGGCTGGTTCACGAATACGTCCAATTGATTACCACTTTACACGTCTGTACCAAATTTCATGAAGATCAAGATAAACGGACTCGGAAAAGAAGAACCTAATTTATATAGATATATAGTCTAAGATTTGTGTTGTTCGGTATTGAGCAGAGTGCTTCAGGTAGGTCCGATTATATTAAAAAATAGCTCAAATGAAAGCTGGTATTTCACTGAAGGTTCTTAGACTAAAACAGAATCACGTAATTAAAACTGGGGAAATATATCTTCAATTGAATTCAAAATTCTGGAAAGAATCAAATTTATGTTTTTTGGTCGAGTAATGTAGTAGATTAATGAATTCCGATGCTTGATGGCAAATCTGTGTGTGCATACCTTTAATTTAAGACCTCAATTATGAAGATCGGTTGAGTAGAAGAGCCGAACAGACTCGGAAAAGAAAAACAAAGTTTGTTTGTGTTGTTCGGTATCCAGCAGCGCGCTTCAGGTATGTCTGATCTTAATAATCAATAGCTGAAATGAAAGCTGGTATTTCACTGAAGGTTCTTAGACCAAAACATTTAGAATTACGAAATTAGATCTGGGGAAATATATCTTTAATTGAATTCAAAATTCGGGAAATAATCAAATTTATGTTTTTTGGTTGAGTAATACAGTAGATAAATGAATGCCAATGCTTGATGGCAAATCAGTGCGTGAATACCTTTAATTTAAGACCTCAATTATAAAAATCGGTTGAAAGAAAAGAAAGAAAGAAGAAAAGAAAAAACATGCTTTATTTTCTTGAAAAGATACATATTCAAAAAACATAAAAAAGCATATAAAACAATGGTTATACATAACCATCTATTGTGGTTGGCAAACCTGCAAGAAAAAAGCAAAACAATAAATAAATACAAAAGCTATTTTTTGAGTTGAATGTCGATAAAATCTTATTTAGTAAAATAAGGCACAAAAAACCACGGACTTAACTGAGAGCTTGCACATTTATAAATGATAAATTAGGAGAGAAATAAGTAAGTTTCATTAATGATTGTATACTTTTTCGATAATTTTGACCTTTCCTGCCTAGATGTAATTTTGATCTAATTAAGAAAAAGGAAAGAAAAAGACATAAAAATGAGGTTGATAATAGTTTTTTTTTATTCAAAATTAAATTCTTTAATAATGTCCCATCTATTTTTCCAAGCCGATTGTAAATATTTCCAAAGAACCCGCCAATTCCTTCCATTTAGATATTCGTAATATTCATTTTGACTCAAAGATCTCTTCCCGAAAAAAATATTTCTGATATGAATTAAAGCCGGATAGATAGCTATAGAATGATACGAGGTCTCATTTTTATTAAGGTTACACAAGGAGCAAAGATAATTCCTTTCAAGCCACGGTTTGAAGTTTAGATCAATATGAAAATCGGTTGAATAGAAGAGCCAAACGAACTCGGAAAAGGAAAATCATATTCAACTCCCATAAGAAATGTACAGGGAGGAAGTTGCTTTTGTGCATAACTCGAGTAATATGGCAGATAAATGAATCTGAATGCTTGATGGCAAATCTGCGCGTGCATACCTTTAATTTAAGACCTCAATTATGAAAATCGGTTGATTAGAAGAGCCGAACGGACTCGGAAAAGAAAAACACAATTTTTTAAATATATAGATTGCATTTATACATCTTAAAGTAGTTTGGCAGGTAGGCTTTGTTGATAGCAATTTTTATGAGTTCTGATTGCCTAAAAGAGTAAGTTTACAATCAGTGCCGGATTTACACATGGTGTAAGGAAAAAAAGAAAGGTGTTTGCGGGGTCAGCTGATGTGGCGTTGTTGAGCTGAAGCAACTAGCACTTACGACGACTACAATAAAACCAGTTAATACAAATCAATCAAAACATTCTGTTTATGGTCTTAGTTCTGTAGTCAAATCGCTAGGTCCGCTTCACGTTGTCGAAGGTTCCTTGGATGTCCATAAAGACCCCTGCAAGGATTTCCTTCTTCTCTAACGTGTCCTCTATTTCGGTGACCAGGCAGTGAAGCGCTGTCACCCCCCCATCATGAAGGCATGTTGGTTCACACTAAGTGGGGACTTGACCAAAGTCACGTCCCTTGTGTGCCTATTGTCGATCTTTTCCATGGCCTTTAACATGAATGAGGATAGGCATAGTGGCCTATATTATTTTGGCTGGGTAGGTGCTTTTCCTTCCTTCAGTAGGAAAGCGACTCTGGCCTTCCTCCAGTTACTTGGTATGTGACCTAGGGTTTAACAACCCCTGAAAATCACAACCAATAGTGGTGTGAGGACTTCCAGTCCTTCTTGTAGGAGGGCAGAGAAAATCCCATCACCTCCTGGAGACTTATTGAAAGGGTGAAAGGAGTTGATCGCCCACTTCACCGTTTCCGGTTTGAAAAGTGTACCCGAAAGCCTTCTGGCTTCTGCTATTTTCCTCGGAGACTTCCTCCATAGGGGGCACACGCTGTTCTTCCCCCCCCCCCCCTCAGAGAACAGTTCTCGGGGAAATTGGTATTCATTAACACCCGTAGGGTGTCCCCCACATTGGTTGTGAGATGGCCGTTTTCTGCCATTACTGCTCCCAGGGGGTTCACTTGCTCCCTCTGTAGGGCTTTTTGGAGCCTGGCTGTTTCCAGCAGGCTGTTCAGTCTTTCTCATAAAAGCTTCCAGGTCCTCCTTTTAGACCTTCTGATTTCGAGGTTGTACTCTGTTAGAGCCCTCGCTTAGGTGTTCCAACACCTATTCTTTTTTTCAGGTTGAAAAGCTTCCTTAGTTTTTCCTCAACCTGTTGAGTCCCTCATTCCACCAGGGTACGTTTCTCAACACCCTTTTGGTCCTGAGGGGGCAATTCTCTTCGTAGGCCTTGAGGATTGCGGTTTCAACTGACTCCGCTAATTCCTCTAGGCCCTCGATGGACCTTGTGTGAGTTGAGTTCCCTTCTAACTCCTCCTGCAGGGATGCTCGCATCCCATCCACTTGGTCAGTTTAGGGACTCTTTAGGATAGGCATTTCTACTGGTTGCCCTGTATGTCGAACCGAATGTGCCTGTGGTCCGACAGTGAAGTCTCATTGGAGCCAATTGCTTATCATGTGACGTTTAAGGTTGAGTGATAGTGTTAAGTCCAGAACCTCTTCCCTCACCCTATTGGCAAAAATGGGTTCATTGCCTATGTTTTCTATTTCTAAATCAACCTTATACATGTATCCTAGTAGGGCCTTTTACCTCTTTCATTGGTGTCGTGCTTCCCCAGATGATATGGTGAGCACTTGCATCGCAGCCTAGGATGAGTGGCATTCTTTCGCTGCAAGCATACTGCACCAGACGTTCCACTTCTTTAGGGGGACATTCGTCCCCTGGGTTCGGGAAGTAAGCCAAGGCCACTGGCCTTCGGGCTCCCGCCGGTGGAAAGCAGGTCTTGTGAGACTGTTACCAAGTCTCTGTTGGTGAACTCTGGAACAGTAAAGCATTTCACATGTGGTGATTTCAATATACATGCCCTAGGTTTGGCATCAGTCCTGTTATAGATCAGTTTATCCACCTGAGGCGGGAGTCCTTTGATGGTTCCCCTTGACCCCCAGGGTTCTTGTATTAGGGCGATGTCCAGCCCTTGTTTGGCGAATCTCCTGCTTAGGAGCGTGGTGGCTCCTTTAGCATGGTGGAGATTGGCCTGTAGGACCTTGATGCCTATTCTTGTCGTTTGCCTCTCCTCCTCTCGTGAGAGTCTCTACTCCCTCCGTGAGAATGAGACCTGTGTCTGTCCGGTGTTCTGGGTTTCCTGTGTCCCCTTGCCGGTCCTGAGGAGACTGAGGGACCCTTGAGCCTTTCCTCTCTTTTCTCAGGTCAGTTTTCCTTCTGAAGATGGGGAAGTGATGAGAGTCGGTTCCGGCTCTTTTTTTATCACTTGCTCCCCTTTCTTCATTGTGCTCCTGGTCTTTCCGAGCTTATCCTTGGTCAGGATTAGCTGGTGAGGTATTTGTTTCCTCTACCCCTGGATCCTTTTCAGCTACCTTTGAAGCTTCAGGCAAGGTAGTGGGTTTGATTGTGGAGGTCTTTTTGGCCTCTTCTCCTCCTGTACTTTTGCCTTTGAGCTTCAGTAGCACTGTCCCCATCCTGAAGTAGACCGCTAACGGTCCCTCCATCTCGATTTGGGCTGCTACTGCGGTGTCTACAGCCAGTATCAGCTGCTGTACGGTACCGTTTTCCCGTCTTCGATCCTTCTTAAGGCCTTCCAGCTTGAGGCCTGCAGGCCCTTGTTTTGTTTTTCCATCCACTTGAGGATCTCCTCTATAGTGAGCTGGTTGCTGTTGGGGAAGAATCCCGTCAGCACCTTGGTCTTAGGGATTTCTCCCTCAGGTACGACTTGGAGCGATGCTCCTTCCCAGGCCCTTAACTGCTGTTCTTTGTATTTCAGCCAATTCGCAGTGGCCTCATCCTTGCACACCAGTACCAAGTAGCCTTGTCTCTTGTGTTGGCTATTGAAGCCGGGGTATACCCCTTGGTGCTCATCATCCCAGATCAACTGCAGGATCTTGTCCTGTACTGCGTCGATTTGGTCGTTGGTAAGCAGTTCTTCAGGGAAATTGGAATGAAGAATTCCAATTTTTATTCCCTCAGCCGCCTGCTTGAATGAGGGTTTGTGAGGTTGACTCCCAGTCTGTGGGGCTTTTGCCTGGGTCTCCACTTTGGAAGATCCCGCCGGCTGAGCCTCTCTCGTGGGGGGTCTTGCCTCTCCCCCTTAAACCTCACTCTCGCTTCTCCTCCTTTGACGTTCTTGTCGGTCCTGACCTCTCCTGGGGTGGTATTGGATGGCCTAGGCCTTTTGTTTTGCCTTTGATCAGCTCCTTTACCTCTCCTGAGCGGCTGGAGGCTGAGTGCCTCTGCTTCTTCCGGTGTGTGGCCCTATTTCAAAAACCGCTTGAACCTCTTGGTGCGCACTCCACCCATTTTGGCGACCTTGTGTTTCTCAGCTAGTTTCAGCTTCCTAGCTTTTTGGTTGAGGTCCTTCACCTCCTTGGAGTCTTCTCCTAGTAGGGTTTCTTCCTCTGAGTTTGTGAACTGATCCACGCCCTGAGTCACGATGTTCTCAGCGTCCATTTCTCGTTCTCGGGCTGAATCTGCCAATTGTGATTGAGGAGTCTTTTCCTCTGTAGTGGAAGGTATTGCTACCTCTTGTGTTTGAGGTTTTTAGGCCTCTGGGTGAGGTTTTGCAGCCTCTGGTTGAGGTTTTTCGGCCTCTGGTTTTGTGTTTGTTGGTGTTTGTGTTTGTTGTGTGTGATTAGAATCCATGTTGTTCCCACAAGTAGCTAGGGAAAGTGTCGTCACCCCGGGCAGAGCCCCGCATACCCGGGGAAGGCTACTTTAAACTGGATGTCGCCTGGTGTCCAGAGTTCGCATATTCGAGATCAATCTCCCCCACGCTGGTCACCACGCAGCCCTCCTTTGCTGTTCCACCTTTGCTTGGGTTATTGACTTCACTGTTTAGGTTGCTTCCTTTGATGGAATCCTCCCGAAGATGTGAGACGGATCGGCCGAAGCCTCCCCAAACTACACTCCAGGTCTCATCCATCTAGGTTGCTTCCTTTAACAGCTACTTTCCAGAGACGTGTGACGGTTCTGCCAAGGCTTCCCCAAGCCACACTTTGGCGGGATCTTTTTTTCAACAGAACCACAAGTTTAGAGCCGCTGCCTTTCGCGAATCAGAGGCACAACAGGAAGGCTGTGGCACAACCACAGAACGACTGCCAGGCAGTCGATTCACAGCGGTCTTGGAGAAGGGTTTCCCCTCCTCCCTGAGGCGCTCTCGCTAACCTCTCGCCCCCTACACACTTACTGTGAGAGGAAAGAACATGTGACACGATCCGAATCAGGAGGATTAAGTGTAGATGTTCCTGCAGTCCATGAACTTGTAGTCCTTAGTACATTAGCTATTACTTTTTATTATTAAATATAATTTAATAATTCAGTTGGTGCAATGATTGATATGCTCGTTTTATGACGAAATAGGGATGGTAAGGGTAGTAAAGGGTATAGAATTTTTTATTTAATGGGCGTTGGGTTTGAGTAACAAAAGGTCCTTTAAAACCAAATAAGATAGGTTAATGATAATTTGCACATGATTTATGGCCAAAAAACCCTACTTTTTTCATGTCATATCTGCCCCTAGTAGCTAAGTCAAATTAGAGCAATCAAAGTAAAAACAACCGGATAGCTGGAAATGGGTACAGAGATCATTATACCCATCATAACGTCGTACTAAAAGTTCCCAAAGGTGGGGAGTCCGCCCAGGAAGTTCCCTAAATTAATTATTACAGTATTCCAAAGGTTTTGTAAAAAAGAACATTTTGACAACTATCTCAATTCATTTCGAAACATTGGCCATTTATCTTACAATCTTTATTCATGAAATACCCTAGCTAGAACCCCAAAACCAGTTAGCAGTTTTATTTTGATTACAAATACTAAATGCTTGTATCCTTATCTTTAAAATGATATGTAAAATAGTGATTAATAGAAAATTGAATTTTTAAATTAGTTAAAAAAAGACTTAAAAAGTAATAGAATGTGAGGGGAATGTGACATTATTTTTATAGCTAAGGCTACAAGGACTCATAAGCTAAGGTTGTGGTATTTTAAAGAAAATCGCAAGATTCAAACCCAAAACCTTCATCTCTGCAACAACATGTTCCTTCTGAACGGACAACCCGCTCTTGGGGACTTTCAGTGTGATGTTCAAATGGGTTGAATGAACTATGTGCCGATTTTCAGCAAATCAGCATTGTTTCCTTGATCACCATATTTTTGCCTAATTTAACTGGGCTGTTATTACCCCCAATCGCTCCAAAGTTTTAAATACAAACCCCAATCCAGTTTCTACACATTTTGAAGGGCTTCATGAAAGAAGCAAAGTGCCACAAATCTTGGATCGATATCATGCCTCTGACCATAGATATAACTGTTTGAATATTTAAAATTTCTTTGAGGTTTATATTGAAAAGCTCTCATATGATAGGTTAGTACCATGCGAATGGCAACTAAACTGAACTAAAGTTGCTTTAAACAATTTTCAAACAATTTATGGCTCAATTCCTATAAATCGGTTAAATTTTGATATCACCACCTTAAAATCAAAATTTGGCATGGGAGCTGTACCACACAAATATTAAACCCTTATAATGTGAATATTTAATGGTATCATTAATTGTGACACAATGTTACATACCTGAAGCAGATTTCATGCCCCATTTCAAAATAACCAACATTTTTATATTGACATACTTACAAAATATAATATTTTGACAAGGCTGCAGTTTTTTAAAAGGGCTGGAAATTGATTTGGAATAAAAACTGGTGACTGAAGAGATGATGGACTAGATTTTAGTCGTAACGATGTTATTGCGACTATATTCAGTGGATTCTGACTTGCTGTTTTAACATGTTTCATCTCATCAGGTAAAGACAAACAGAAGATTTCAGCTGTCACTGTACTACAGCAAACTCAGATTTCAGAGTTCCAGTTATGGCAAACGTGGGAGAATGAAAACTCAACTATGGATAAACTGGTGAGTTGTACTTGGCAAGTTCTTCCACTTAATCATTTGACTGTCTTTTATTTTTTAATATGGGACAACTCCCATCCCAAATTTTGATTCTGTGGATTGGGGCGATGATATCAAAACTTAATCGAAGGATAATAACTGTTCCAAAAGTCCCTTGAGAATTGTTCTCAACAATTTCAGTTGTGTTTAGGAGCCATTCATATTTTTCAATACAAACTTTAAGGCTATTTAAAATTTTCTAATGCCTATGGGTAGGTGTATTGACCTTGGATTTGTTGTATTATGTTGCTTTAAGCCCTTCAAAATGAATGGTCACTTAATGGGGGTTTCTATGTAAAAATTTGAGATAAGCTCCTTAAAATCACAAGTGCAGATCTGACATACTTAGCAAAAAGTAGTATTTTTTTGGGCAAAACTCATATAAAAAATATCTTTAACCTTCTTTTTTTAAAGTTATTAAATTAAACTGGTCTGGGTCTTTTGGGATACAAAGGACCTTCCAATTGCAATTAAATTAGGTATCATATATGTTTGCACCCCCAAATTAGTAGTTTTCATCACAAAGAGAAAAAGAGGTACTTTTTGCTGTGAGATATTTTTACAACGGAGAAGTCGAGCTCCCAAAAATATTGGAGCTCCAAACACTTTTGCTTTATGTGATGAACAACATTTTTCATCATACTATGGAAATAAACTTAAAATCTTTGAAATGTTTACTGTAAATTAGATGTTTGAGGTTAACTGGTTCATTGTCAAGATACAAGGTACAAGATCTTTATTTTCAGAAAAGATTCAAATTATTACATAAAGCAAAACCGTATCCTCTGATTCGTCATGCTTGACATCTACACAAGTATCACCCTCAAATTGACAATCAATTGATTAATACATTCATAGTCTCTGAAAATTAATTGCAAACAGTTAACACCAATTAGTCCACTGAGCATTGTCTATCTGCCAAAATTCATCGATTGTGTACAATGGCAGGTCCAAAAGAAACTTTTAGCGAATTTCCCCTATAGGGAAGAAGCCATTACCGTAGGTCTCATGGTAAGTGCTAAGCCCGAGACCATGATAACTTTTCGTTTTGGGGCCGCCAGAAGCAAAAACACCATTCGTTTGAATTTTTATATATATATTTGTCTGTTAGCACGAGAGCGGCCGTAAAAATGGTCCAATCTTAGTTAAAATTGGTACAAACGTGTAAAGTGGTAATCACTCGGACAAGTTCGTGAACCAGCCCGATCGGACCATTGGAAGGGGGGGGTAAAGGGGGATAAACCCCCCCAAAAATGAGTTTTTTGGGTTTTTTACATAGAAAAATACATTTTTATCGAATTTTTGTTGGCACCATTGAATTCAGCTCAAAAAAACAAACAATTAGTATATTGAATCACTGCTCTATGTCCATTGGTTACTGAGATATTGAAAGTGGTAAGCACAGTACGTTGTCCCAATGTTAACCTTATGGGAAATAAGTAAAATTCTATATCTTGGTTATTTCTCAACATATCTTGATAAAACTTGGTGAATAGCTTCTTCTAGTTCATATCTACTAAAACCACCCAGTTTTATTTTAATATACCTATGGCAGCAAACCTGCATACTCATTCCCCATGTCATTCTTATGGAGCTTACCAAAACATGTCAAATTTCGCCATGTTGGTTGAAATATGTTGTTTTGCATATGAAATTCGCTGAGTATGCAGGTCTGCTGCAACGGGGGGTATTTTAATTTGCATTTGAATTTTTTAATATGAAATTCGTTGAGATTTGTGGGTAGCTTATTCCATAGTTTTGGGCCAAAAGTTAAATTTGCCAGTGCCTGTCGCCTTACATTATGTTTTTTAATATGAATATTGTTTCTACCCCTTGTTTGATATGGATAAAGGTCATGAGTGGATTGGAAAAAAAAATTTAATTTAATATGAATTAATACTTCATATATAATAGCGCACGGAACAGTTAAAATTCCTAAATTTTTAAATTCATCCTTGCATGATTCTCTAATATCCAATCCCGCTATACACCTCACTGCTTTCTTTTGGGAGTAAAAGAAGTTTTTTAATATTACATTTTGTAGTGAAACCCCAAATCTATCCCATATGTTAAATTTGCATAAAAAAGGAATAGTACAATGTTTTTAAAGTGTCTGTTGAACATGTTGATTTTAGTTTTCTCAAGATGAAAACAGATCTGGCTAATTTTTGATAAAGGTAATCAATATGGTCATTCCAATTAAGTTTATCATTCATCATGAGTCTCAAAATTGTTGTCTGAGAAACGGTGCTGATGATTTGGTCATCATCGACTGATAATTGAAATTCGAAATCAAATTTTTTGTGTGAACTGAAATTTAAAAGAGCTGATTTACCTGCACTTCTAATCAGAACATTTTCATTAAAATATTGAACTATACAATTTGTTGAGGTGTTTGTTAAGATTTCTAAATTTTGCAAAATTTATCTGAAAAAACCAAAGATGCGTGTCATCAGCATATGTAATAATTTTACCTAGAGTTCCGGCCAAATCATTAGGCAGGTGACTGAGTGCGCTGCTGGCATTCAAAATATATTTTTGGCCAATCATTTACCCATCTGAAGTTGTAGACAGTTATGCTCTTTGTTTATGTTCTCCAAATCAGCTGAGTAAGTTCTCCAAACATACCCAAGTAAATGTGCGTTTATCTGTTGGAAATATGTTCAACTATTCCAACAGATAGGCTTTCTATTCGCATGTTTTGTTTATTTATTAAGTTAGTGCATGTACATCCATTGATCGGTATTAATGCTTTCTATTAAGTAGTATATTATTGTTAGTGGGTTGCTTATAAAACAATATTTTCGCACTTCTCATCTGATGTATTATGCATTTATATATATATCTATATATATATTTTTTTGTTCTTGGATTGTTGTTGGCATGAGTGATATCAAATAAGTTCTTGAGCATTATTTTCAAGTTTTTCTTGGTTGTAACCATACTTAGTAGGCCATTATTTATTGTTGCTCATAATATTGTATACTGCATTTTTTGTTGGTTTTTGTATTGTCTCTTTGTAAATGGTTTTTACCGTTAATAAATAAATAAATAAACTACTTAACTGTGCAGAGGAGCAGAGGTGCCTTTAACATCAAGTCATTTATACAGCTGGAGTTTCCATTTTTCGCCACCCGCCTAATGATTTGGCCGGAGCTTTAGTCCAGTGGTTCCTACATCTCTACTATATATTTGTCAAATACCACTGACCTATCATCGCACAGCCCAAACTATGAGACCTAGAACCTTGAAATTTTGCGTGGACGTTCCTCTTAGGGCGTAGGCATCCGATAAGAAAGGATTTTACAAAATTCAATGTTTCAAGAGGTTTTGGCAAGGTCGAATTTTTCAAATTTTCCCATATTATAAAAGTGTTATGGACGATCTTTTGTTTACATTTTCAATGTTCATTCAATCAGCCAGCTGAGTTAGTTTCACAAATGTACATACGCTGTTACAGCTGACTATAAATTTATTTCTTTCATCACGGCTTTATTGTTCTTCTGTTGATTTATTTTTTGGACATAATTATGTACTATATAAAAGTTACATTATTTTGTTTAGTTTTAGTACATAATTTGTTTAATCATAAATTCAGGTTATGGCACCATCTTTATTTCGGCAGCGGGAGTTGTAATTATGCCTGTTATGATGATTTTGCGTTTAATCTAATTTTACCTCTATAAACGACAGCCTGAAGTGCGTGCTGCCTTTTGTGGTTGAGTCTTGGAACTAATTCCCCGCAAGACTGAAAGAGGGGGCAATGTATACAGACATTGGAGGGAATTACGGTATTTTTTAGACGTCGAGAGACTGCTGTAATAGCCTAATCTAATTCTTTGATCTATTTCCATAGAAAACCTTAAATTATAAAAATCTCTGACATAGGGTTTTAAGGTTATTTTGGTGGTGTCAAAGAATTGAAATGTGCCCATATAAATGTAATAAATGATTTTTTGTTTACATTTCCAATTTAATTCAGTCAAGCAAAGGGTAATTAGCTCCACAAACGTATACGTTGTTTAAGCTGATCTATAATTTGATTCTTTCATGCACTATATATAAAAGATAAATTTAGTTAAGGTTTAATCCATCATCAATTTCTGTACCTTATCTGTTTGTTTGATCATAAAATATAGCTCAGTCTTTATTTAGGCAACGGGAGTTATAGTTTTTCCCTCAGGGCGTCCTTAATGTATTCATCCCCTACAATAGTTTGGTGAATTTCTTTTTCATCTAATCCGAGGGTGACCTGGCTTTGCACGGAAAAATAAGTGCTTCAGTCAGTAGTTGACCTTTCAAAATATATTGAAAATCGCCCATGTGTTAAGTTGTACCATGTGACTAAAGTTTGTATCACTGTCGACGAATAGCGCCACCGTTCCTAAGATTCAGCTCTTCGTTGTACTAATTATGACAATTCTGAGCCGTGTTGGCAAATATGCATAGAAATCCTTAAAATTGACAAATTTCACGTTAAAATCGGTCCTGCCGTTTTCGAGTCATGACCGAGAAAAGAAAACCTATACTATCTACTGTAATACGAGTATAACTGTTTTTTAACCTACACAACGCCATAGCACGTAAACAGACCTCTACATTAAATATTCCTTGATATAACTTTTTTTCATTCAGCCCCTTATTCACATTCGTCAAATTAAGGTTAGAATTTTTATCGTGAGCAAAGCCACGGGAACTGCTAGTAATTTACATTTACATAGATTAAAAATGAAAATGGACCAAGGATTGAAGGAACACCCCATTTTATTTCGGAGTTGTTGGACAAAATTATTTCGCCATCAAATTTTATTGAAACAAATTGTGTCCTTTGAAGTATGTACGATTTTAGTAAATTAAGTGATATTCCTCTAATTCCATAACTTTCAAGTTTTTCAATCAGAATTTTTCAATTTTCACAATCAAAAGCTTTTTGCAGATCAAGAAATACCCCTACTGTATAAAAAATATTTTCTAAACCTTCCACTATAACAAGAACTCTGACAATGCAGAAATTGTGGATTTTCCTTGCCGTAATCCATGTTGTTTTTTAATAAAATATTCTTCTGTTCAAAAATTTTAGAATTCGATTGTAAATAATCTTTTCATATATTTTAGAAAAACCCGTTAAAAACCATTAAACCGGTCATTTACAATGTTTTCACCACACTACGACGAAATAACCTGTTTAACAAACGTCAAACGCGGACCGAAACACACTGTTTGCCGCCACCGGACCGAAAACATTTGGGGCCCTAGGGCCGAAAGTCAGCTGATCGTTTATTTGCTTGAAACAACGTCAGAACATCCCGTAATTATACGGCATTCAAGACAGGTTAGTTGTGATCATATGATTTTTATAGCTGTGTTTTGTTTTCAAGTGAGTCAAATAATAATCAGTTTTTTTTTTAATATTTTGGGTATATTTCGTTGTGTAGTATGGTGAAAAATAGCGTTCGCACCTCGGCCGAAAGGGTTTTGCAGCTCTCGATCGTTTCAAATTCTCGACTTCGTCTCGAATTCGAAAAACGATCTCGAGCCTGCAAAACCTCATTTTCGGCCCTTGTTGCGAAATATACTATTTCACTTCTGTTGTTTACAGTCAAAACTTTAAACATTGCGAACCACTGTGGCTTTCTGTAGTAATAAGGCTGTGGCCTTTGAACTGGTAACGCCGCATCGGAAGGGTTTTTTGTATGGTAAAAACCCTTACAGAGCCAGCTGATTTCAAGTAAACAAAAGATAATGCCATAAAAGAGTGTGGAGTAACAAATCATCTGATCCCTTCGACGCATTGTTGACGATTACTAGCGCCACGGCCTTTTTACTACAGATGGCTAAGGAACCACGCTTTCAGCATGTACAAATAAATAAAAGGGAAATAATGCGTGAGGTTAGCGCATCCAAAAAAATCACAGCTGATAGTAATAAGTAATAGTAATAAAAAATGCTATATAATAAATACTAAAATTAGGTTTCACAAATGCATTCAAGCATTCAAAGTATTTTATATTAAAGGTATTTTTGACAGTTTTCTATGTATTGGATTATTATTAATTGCTTATTCGATGTAAGAAGGTTGTCCAATAAATCAAGGCAGGGATTAGCTGGTAATTGCGCAGCATCGGAGAACGATCGCTCGCCTCAGAAACAACGGCCACGTGGACAATCTTCGACCTGAAACTTACATTTGTTTGATATAAATGTCATCATCCATATATCAGTGGTAATGTTGGCTGTTAATTTAAAATAAAATAAATTGTTTTAGCAAATTTCCCCCTATAATCCATAAACTGTTAACATACCGTAAGTATATATATATATATATATACTAGTAGATATTCCCGCGGCTTCGCTCGCTGAAAGGATAACAAATGTTTGGTTCAATTATGCGTCATTTGTAATGTGCAATTTTTATAAATTTCCAAATAGACTGATGATTTCAATGATTTATTTGAATTGTACGTTTTTAAGTGCTTAATTATAAACTTAAGGTTACATCTCCATCCCAGATTGACATGAGAAGATGAAACGTTTCCTCGATGAATTTTCCTTTTATCCTTAAAAGGTATGAATTGGCTACCACGTGCCAAGCACGTGACAATCTAATTTTATGGTTATGACATTCTAATTTTTCAGTCATGTTGGAGATAAGATTACTAGTTTAGCAGCTTGAGGCAAAAATCTACGGTTGAAAGTATATTTGTTTGAACTTAGCCTAAATCGCTTTCGGCCAGCACGCGAAGCCTCCTAAAATGTTTAATGCAGAAAAACCCCGATTCTTCTGCATACGTTAAAAAAACGTATGATATGTTCATGCAGAGTTTCGAGATTCTAGTTCGATTACTTCGGGTGATTCGTAAAACGCGAGTAGTCTAGGTATATGGCCTATGGCATCTGACAAATATATTATATAACATCCGTAATAGTTTTGTACGACTTATTCTTTTAGTAAATGGAATTTCAATTTTTTTGTCTCTTTAAAATATTCTAGAGACCTTCTACTGATATTTTGTGATCAAAGTTCTTATTAAAACTGAAAAGGGCGCCATTTAAAATTTTTGAATTTACCTTATTTCAGGCTTTCTAGAGAAAACATTTTAAAATTCTTCATTTGTATGCATCTAGATCCTAAAGATGCATACAAAATAAATATTTAAATAAAATAAATAGTTAAATATTTGAGCCAAGATTGCTTTGAAAATTAAAATTGGCCGCCATTTTGATATTAATAATATACCCTATTTTAGCCTTTAGAGAGATTATATTTTAAAATCCACTCTTAGTACGCATCTAGAGCCTATAATGATTAATTGTGCCAAGTTTCATGGTCCAAATCCTTAAAGTTTTTAAGAAACTGTGATCAATGAGTCAGTCAGTCAGTCAGTCAACCGTTTTGGCTTTTATATATATAGTATCTATATATATACGTGTGTGTGTGTGTGTGTGTGTGTGTGTGTGTGTGTGTGTGTGTGTGTGTGTGTGTGTGTGTGTGCGTGCGTATTTGTATGTTATATAACTATTATTACAGATAAGGACTAATATTATTAAAATACAAGCAAAGTACTCTTCAAATTTCTTTGATAATCAACTGACTAGTTTCAGTACCATATATCTATCTAGTACCCTACATAACCTTGTTTTATCAGTTATTTTAACCTGAGAAAACAATATCAATGTCTTTCAATTGAAGTAATTTATACGGTTTTGATAATGTTGGTTGTTTAGCTGTTTTTTTAAGTATTCTTTCATCATCCTTATTTCTACGATATATCAATGTATGTATATATAGACCTTAGGTGCACTCATGGTGTAAAGAAAAAAGAAAGGTGTGTGTACAGTTAGCTGGTATGACGTAGTTGGGCTCGAAAAACTAGCGGACCTAGCGGTTTGACTGCTGAACTAAGACCGCAAACAAAATATTTTGATTGAGTTGTATTAACTGGTTTGTATTGTAGTCGTCATGAGCGCTAGTTGCGTGAGCCCAAATAAGTCACATCAGCTGACCCTGCACTGCACACACCTTTCTTTTTTCCTTACACCATGAGGTGCGTTAACTTCCATTCGATCTCAACTACATTTGATACAGACATGTAAACTAGAAATTATTCGGACGATTTTGAAAACCAGCCTGTTCGGACCATTGGAAAGGGAATTTAAGAAGAGAAAACTCCTATAAAAACAGGGTTTTCCATTTTTCACAAATAACAATAAAAATAATCAAACTCTTGTTTGAACCATTGAATTCAAATTTGATATTTTTAATATAACTCTATGCCCATTGGTTACAGTGATATTGCTACTTGTATACACAGTACATTGTCTCTATCGAAAAAATCCAAAAGAACCCCCCACACCTTGCGTTTTATTCTGGTTTTATCCCTTATGGAAAATAAATTAAATATTTTATCTCGCTTATTCCTAAACATATTCAAATAAAACTTAGTACCGTATGTGGCTTCATATGGTTAAGATCTACTGGATAAAGGCCTAAAAAACCCCTATTCATATATTTCAGGGGAATCGAATCTGCTTATTCAATTCCAATGTTATTCTCATGGAGGAAATGTTTGCATATTTATTTTTAGATGTAAGTTGACTTTACTTGGTTTGAGGATTTGTTTTAAACATCTAATAGTATATTTCGCAACAAGGGCCGAAAATGAGGTTTTGCAGGCTCGAGATCGTGTTTCAAATTCGAGACGAAGTCGAGAATTTGAAACGATCGAGAGCTGCAAAACCCTTTCGGCCGAGGTGCGAACGCTATTTTTCACCACACTACACAATGAAATATACCCTAAATAATTAAAAAAAAAACTGATTATTATTTGACTTACTTGAAAACAAAACACAGGTATGACAATCATATGATCGTTTTCGGTCCTGTGGCGGCAAACGGTGTGTTTCGATCCGCGTTTGACGTTTGTAAAACAGGTGATTTCGTCGTAGTGTGGTGAAAATGATTTGTTTAAGTATTTTAAATTTGCTCAGTATGCAGGTCTACTGTAATAGGGTCTTATTACTACTTTTTAGGAATGTAAAAAAGAAACTTTATTTATCTGTCATATTAGGCAAATCTAATTATCATCAAGATTTTGAGTGTTCCTGATGTTGATAATTTCTAAACAACAATAAGTGCTATTTCCAGTTTTGTTTCTATAAAGGCCTAGATTGGTTTAATTTGGGAGGTCCTGAAAATATTTTGAATAACATGATACACGTGCTTTGCTGGACCGACATTTTGAATCAATTTCGTCAAGATTTTCCATTGCAGGATTAAAATAAAGTTCAAATTAAATTATCATTAAAAGTTTCAGAATCACGATTATTGTTCCCTCTTGGTATTGGAAAGAGTTTACTGACAATTTCATCAATTTTCATACTTTCCAACAATTATAACTTATACTCCTAAGAAATATTGTAAATATATTGATATTACTACTGTTAAACCCCTATTACATTAGGTGGCATGCACATCAGCTACTGTAGTATGTCGGCTGCAGTTTGTGGAAAGGAGCTGAGCAGTGTAGCTTGTTGGCGGAAGGGATCGAACATATATTAAAATATTTTCAGTACTATATCTGTAAAAAATGTGGTTGCCAGTTTTCAATATTATTCATTTTCTGCAAAATGATTTGACTGTTTTCTTCTGCCCGGTTGGTTGTTTCTTCTACAACTCCGCAAAGCCTAGTGCAATATCACCCATTCAACTCAGAACTCAATGCCCAAAAAAAGCAGGGTGGTTCGGGAATAGCGCTCAGTCACCTATTACAATTGGGGCCCTAACCATCATCTGTGGAGTTGGGTTTACTTTCTATTGATCCAGGATGTACAGTATATCAAAGTCAATATTTCTTTAGCTCTAATATTAACAATTTCATAACATTCACAATTTCATTGACAATTTCTATTTTCTAAAATCAATTTTTAGTATGAAAATGATATAATGGAATGGATAATTTATTGAACAAATCTAGAAATCACTTAAACATGGTATACAAGTATATGTAATGTATGACTAAAAAAATAGTTAAATACTTAAGTAATCAGTGTTAGATGAAAACTGTCACTTTGGATGACTCGCTTATGACTGGTGATATAAGCAATAAAATACTTCTAATGAAAATTTATGTAATCGTTGCAGTTCATTATAACAATAGAGACAAATCTCAGTTAATTATAGGCTCGATAAAAGTTACATCAGATAATTTAATTTGACAAATGATATATTATTTTAACAGTTTAAATGATATTCAACTTGTCACTTGTAGTTACTAAATTTTTTATATTTTTAGACAATAAACACCATATACATTAAGTCTAAATTTGTGGGCAGCAACAGGCTGACTGGATCCCTATATTAAATGATAAAAGAGGATGATTAGCAATTTGCGAACAAAAATGTTTTTCTTAATTATTAATAGATAGGTGCCCTATTTTAACTGTGTATTTGTCTCTAAAAAAGTAATACAAATTTGACTAATTTCATGGAAGTTAGGTTTCTGGAATCTTTACAAAAAAAAAACAAAATATAAGTGAACAATAAAGAAGAGTCTTAATTTATGTCTGAACAGTAATTTGACTGTCAAGAATGTGTTTAAGTAAATAAATTACAACCACCATTAATGTAGGCTCGCACTCCAATTTTTAAAGAAAAACTAAATTAATATTTTAAAATGTTGCAGTACAAATTATATGGATGAAATTGAGTACATTGTTACAGTGGAGTATATTATATTGTGTTGTGTAATATTAAATTCTAATTAGTACCATATAGTTTATGTATCATTCCTCTTATTATTCTATACATCCTTAGTATACAGCATTATTCTTATTTCAAAGAAATGATGTAGTAAAATTAGTTTTTTAATGTTGTTAACTGTTTAGAAGAAATAATTAAAATTTCATTAAGATACAAACTAATATTAAACTTATCATCAAACTTTGAAGCTTTAAGAGATACTTCCCAAAGAAGAAAAGTTATAATGAAGAAGGCAAGTAAATAAATTACAAAGCAATAATATTTCATAAATGTGGTTTATAAATGTAGTTTGTTTCAGTAAATCGCTACTTAAGGGAATCATACAATACAGTTAAAAGAATATCTATATTATTAAAATAATTTCTGAAATCTTGTAGGATTTTAGTTTGAAACTTAAATAAAACTACTCAAGTGCTATATATATTCACCCATCTATTTATATCAACTTATATATTTTTCCTCATCTGCTTATGGTAGGTATGCGTAATGATTAATTATCATTTCAAATTAATTGATAGTTTTCTTTATGTTATTAATGGTTAATACCACTGCCCATTTCAACCCTTTACTAATAATAGTTTTTTACAATTAAATTAGGATTACCGACATGTGATTTTAAATGTTACTAATGGATTAAGTAATTTTAATTGATTTATCAATATACTGTATTAGAATTATTTATTGAGTCAACATTTAAATGGGCCGATTTTATGGAACATGTTGGATGCTTTAGTGCATCATATTCCGTTTTCTGATTAAAATTCACAGTCCAAGTAAAGAAATGTGAGGCTTGTACTTTGTAAAAAGCTTTTTTTTATTAATTAGTTCTTTTATATTTGAAAAAAAGATTTTTACAACAATTTCTTTTTCAGGTTTTGTGGTGATTTATTGTGCAATTTTAAATAACTGTAAGGTAGATTATATTTATTAAGCGTTATAATTAGTTGTGGTATATCGTACTTTAAATTGTGTAGGATTTCTGATTTTTTTGTACTTCGTAAGTTAAGTTTTTTCATTAATGATAATGTTTTACGTTTATACATAAACTAAGGAATGTTGAAACATTGTAATCTTGAAATATATATTATTGTGAGAAATTTTGAATATAGTTTTAGTTTCTCTCTTCTATAGCTTTAATTAATGATTTTTTTACTAGCCCAAATTGGTACTGAAAATGTCATAATAGGGTATAACGGGATGTAAGTAAAATATTTGTTTTGGAGAGTGTTTTATAATAACAGTAATCCTTGATATTTTATTGCAAACTTAATTACTTATTGGTTCCTCTACTACATTAAAATTTTGACGAATCATCAGAAAATTGTGTGACTTTTTATTTTTTAGTTCTGAGAACGATACGGTTTGTAAGAATACAAAAGAAAAGAAGAAAAACAAATTGGGCCAAAAACAGAGCTCAATTTGTTATAAACTATTCATCTTCAGTTATAAACTATTCATCTTCAGTTATAAACTGTGAAACTAACACTATAAGAAGTATTTAGCCTTGATTTTGAAAAATAAAAAATGTCTTAGAATCACACTATAGTGATCGAGGTTCTGATGGCTACATTCAAAACAGTAAAAACACCTAAAGGTAAACTAAAAATTAACAAAGCATTCTAAAATATTATTGATAATAATAAAGAAGAACAGCTATATTTTACAGGCGTTTCCATGATTTTAACTCATTTCAAACTCTAATTATGAATTTTTTTCTGCAAACCGGTCATTCACTGAAGGTGGTCAATCGCTAGTGCACTCACCCTACATAACCCCCCCCTTTATTATTCTTCCCTTCAACAAAGTATTATTTGTCTATGTGAAAAATTAGATCGATTTAAAAAGTCACATTTTATCTAAGTAAAACTAGTTAATAAGTAAATTAAAAATTAACAAAGATTTTTTTACTAAAAACAAATTGTTTAAAGAAATTCTAGATTTTTATGACGCCTTACGCGAGTATTCGGGTCTTTTTAGCATTGTGAACATTTGGTTTAGCTTAAGACTATGTAAAAGAGCGCCGAAACTCATCCACACGGAATTTCCGTAAATTTTAAGCGATCGTAATTTTTTTCGGTAAGATTAATCCGGTTGAGTACACGCGAACGTCTCCTCCGACAAATACTCCGGCCGGTTACACATGATCCTCTCTTATGGCGAATTCTCTTATCAATCATATGCGATCGTCTTTTGTGGCGAATTCTCCGGTCGATCATACGCGATCGTCTTTTTCGGAAAATTCTCAAACCGATTACACGCGATCGTCTCTTACGACAAAAACTCCGGCCGATTACACACGATCTTCTCTCGTGGCAAATTATCCGGCAGATTGTACGCGATTGTATTTTTCCGGTAAATAATCCGTCCAATCACACGAGATAGTCTCTTACAAAAAAATACTCAGGCCGATTAAGCCGATTACACACGATCGATTCTTGCGGCAGAAAGAGGTCCCCGTCCCGGAACGCCGCCCGCGCCGTTCAGCCGCGTTCCGCCGCAAATCAAGCTCTATACAGGGTGTCTCACCTAAGGTGTCTCAAACGGATTGCGGACCAACTAGTAGTCCTACATAGATGAAACAAAATCAATTCCCACTAAATCGACCCCAAGGAACAAGGTAAAAATATTTTTAATTTTTTTTTAAATACAGGGTATTCCAAAAACCGGGAGTCATGGGTTCGAATTTCAAAATTTTCAAATGTAAACATATGTCATGTTATGCATAATTTTATATCTCTAAACAAGACGAACAATTTGTTGAAAACAGACTTCATTTATATTTATTCATTTCAAAATGGCGACCATTTTCGTGAAAAAATTTGGTATTTACGGAATACCCTGTATCTCAATAATCATAAGACATATTTTTGTTCTGTCTAAAAATTATTAATCCTCGTAAACTGAACTTTAATTTGATATACGACATGCCAACGTTTAAAAAAATAAAAAGGTTTTGACATTAAATTTTATTTCGTTTTAATGTTGGTAGCCCTGAAAATCAAAATATTTAAAAGGCAGCATATGTCAAATAACACATCATTTTACAGGTCTTGCAAAGATCAACCACTTTTCAACTTAAACCTACTTCCTATCTTTAGTGGTTTTGTAGTTATAAGCAAAACACTCTTTTTTACCATATAAAGCCCATGTTAAATGTCCTCAAGGCATTTAAATTTACATCCATTAAATCTAAGTACTGCACAAGAGAACTGAAAGTTAATTATAAATTATAAACTTAATGTTTTAAAAAGATCCATCATTCACGTTACATTTGGGAATTGTAAAAAAATCCTGTTACAATTTATAACTGTTACACAATGACAGGATCTAGTGCTTCTGTATCATCCCCAGAATTTTTTACTATTCACCACTTCATGATGTTGAAGATCAATCATTAAAACACAATGGCTAATCCATCAAAGACGTAATTACTTCTTGTCCGTAATACGGCAATCACTTCATCCACGTCATACTTAATAATGCTATAGCTGCTGCCCACCCTCAGATCTACTTCTACTTTCTAATACTTAAGAATTTCAAATAGAAAATATCATTACAAATAATTTAAAGATGTAATTTGAAAATACCATTCTGCCATGCTAGTGTAACAAGGACATCAAATACTTTAAGCAAAGACGACACATTGTTTAGTATTCAAATTAATAGCGAGTAACAAAACCAATTTATAACTTCTATACATAGTTCTGCCCATTCCATTACAACATTGTATTGTTTAATGCATAATTCTCTTGGGTTGAGTGTTGTCACGTCATTATTTGATGTTTGACGCCAACCAATGTTATTTGATGTCATCGGTTTATCAACGTATGATTTAATAAACAGCGCAATTGAATTAAGCATTGATAGAGTGCCCACACCAGGCTAATGCCTTTGTGGGTACATATTGTTAAACTTCAACACTCGTGGCACAAGATGCAGCGATGAGACATAAAATATATGGGAATTTCATTATTGGTGGAATTACAACGTTTAATTCATAATTTTTTTACATTTAAAATCTAAAAAAACCAGTATTTTAAACAAACTTCATAATTAAAAGCAAATTGCGTCATCAAATTCAGCAGGGGAAATTAATTAAAAGTAATGTGTCACAATACCATCTTTGTTTTTTAAATAAATTACTTATTTTTAAATAGTGGATCCGGCAAATAATATTCAAATCCATCAAAAATCAAGTTAAAATGGATTGTCGATAACTGCCCTATTGGTAATACATCTAGCTCTATTTTGAGATTACAGGATTATTTTTACAATGCACAGCGAAAAAAATTTTGTTTAAAATAAAAGTATGAAACGTCAACTTTGTTTTCAGTATAAATTTAGTTTGAAATTATACGTCCCAACACCAACTTTAGGAAAAATATTATTTAGACGTCTATATTCGAATAAAAGAAGTAAAACTTTTTCAAAACTCACCTGGTGTTCAGTCGCCTGGAAGTCAGTCGTACTTGATTTTTCCTCTGTTAGGTAATAAATTTCACCTATTAACTATTTTAGAAAGAATAGCTTTGCTAAATGTTCAAGTTAGGTGGCCCTTAACATATTTTTCAATTATTATCACTAACTTCTCCATCCCTATTTATTATCAACTTTATCTCTGAAGGTATAATAAAGCTGTGATCATGACATCATGAACACTGTTAATTATTGCAAGACCGGTGACTCGGAAACATCAAAAGATTTAATTACTCGAGATTGACGATCCTACAACAAACTTTGGCCTTCCGGTCACGCTTCTTCAGAACCAATTCATGTGTATCGTATTGGTTACATCCAAGAGTTTGTTTATGATTTTTTTAACCATCTATCCATCCATTCTACTGAATTAAATATATAAACTTTTCGTAGCCTATAAGGTTTTGTTAGAAATAGCAGTTTCAAAATTATAAACTCTACATCAATTTTAAACCCATTGATATAAACAATAGGTGTGTGCAGGGTCTGTCACAGCCTAGGGTAAGTTGGTCTGAACAATGTAAGCACAATTTACAGTCTATTGTCAAACTTAGGAGATTATAATATAACTACCCCCTCCACCTGTGACTATAGGGTGTGCAAGGTATCGCTTGTGTTGGTCAGGGAAGAGGTAAGCATTGTATGGGCAAGAATTTTTCACCTCACTCATGTCAGTCATGTATGAATCACAACTAAAAATTTTCTTGTCACTTTTTAAGTAGAGATTTCGAAGATCAAAGAACAGCTTTTAAAGATTTAACATGATTACTTACCTACAGCTTCTCATTTAACAAAACTAATAAATTTTTTAAATAAAAATTTGCAATTTTTTAGGCTCGTAGGTAATAGCTTTACAAAAGGAACACAATAGAAAATATTCCATATACAATAATAGTTTTATCGGACTGTTGAAAAACAAATGAGTTTGTGTATTGTCATTGTTGCACCACAAGCACTGTGTCTAGAAAAGTATGGTACAAAACATCTTCCTGGACCCTACAAAAATTTTTTAACTCAGCCGAAATCTGATAAGTGAAACGTTATTTAAGAGTGACGAGGAAGGAATATGAAAGAAAAATCATCAATACTTTACGTTTAAATATTCGTTAACAATGTACTGTTTTGATTCTATAACTACATTACCTTTCACCATTAACTAAAGCTCAAAGTAATATATTACTTTAATAAATATACACATTTTTAGCGGAAGTGAGTGTTTTCATTATTAGAGATTTTAAACGGTTTTTAAATGTTTTTGTCGAACAAACAAATTAAGTTACAAAGTACTTTCTTTTGTAGGGCCATATGTTTTTATCTACGTCCGTTGCAATAAGCACCAATTATGGTATTACAATGAACATTATAATGACGTACAGTATTTAACCAAATACAAACCAGTTGCATAAAGTCAACTTTATTATACAAGAGTCACTTTAGAATACAGGTTCTAGACCAATGACCGCACAGCATTCGACGAAGTTGTGTCATGATCTCACTCGTGGCTTCAAGACATTCATAATACAATTTTCGCATAAACTACTATTATAGACTTAAGCTTTTTATGGCTTGCTCTGGGCTGTGTTTTTTGTGTTGGCTGTGGGCTGAGTTGGCTGTGGGATGTGTTGGCTGTGGGATGTGTTGGCTATGGGTTGTGTTGGCTGTACGTGTTGACTGTGGGCTGTGTTGGCTGTGATGTGTTGGCTGTGGGATGTGTTGGCTGTGGGCTAAGTTGGGTGTGGGATGTGTTGACTGTGGTCTGTGTTGGCTGTGGGCTGTGTTGACTGTGGTCTGTGTTGGCTGTGGGCTGTGTTGGGTGTGATGTGTTGGCTGTGGGATGTGTTGGCTGTACGTGTTGACTGTGGGCTGTGTTGGCTGTGGGATGTGTTGGCTGTGGGCTGTGTTGACTGTGGGCTATGTTGGGTGTGGGATGTGTTGACTGTGGTCTGTGTTGGCTGTGGGCTGTGTTGGGTGTGGGATGTGTTGACTGTGGTCTGTGTTGGCTATGGGTTGTGTTGGCTGTACGTGTTGACTGTGGGCTGTGTTGGCTGTGATGTGTTGGCTGTGGCTGTGTTGGCTGTGGGATGTGTTGACTGTGATCTCTGTTGGCTGTGGGATGTGTTGGCTGTACGCTGTGTTGACTGTGGGCTTTGTTGGCTGTGGCTGTGTTGGCTGTGGGATGTGTTGACTGTGGTCTGTGTTGGCTGTGGGCTGTGGGCTGTGTTGACTGTGGTCTGTGTTGGCTGTGGGATGTGTTGGTTGTGGGCTGTGTTGGCTGTACGCTGTGTTGGCTGTACGCTGTGTTGACTGTGGGCTGTGTTGGTTGTGGCTGTGTTGGCTATGGGATGTGTTGACTGTGGACTCTGTTGGCTGTGGGATGTGTTGGCTGTGGGATGTGTTGGCTGTGTGATGTGTTGGCTGTGGGATGTGTTGGCTGTGGGATGTGTTGGCTGTGGGATGTGTTGGCTGTGGGATGTGTTGGCTGTGTGATGTGTTGGCTGTGGGCTGTGTTGGCTGTACGCTGTGTTGACTGTGGGCTGTGTTGGCTGTGGGATGTCTTGACTGTGGTCTGTGTTGGCTGTGGCTGTGTTGGCTGTGGGCTGTGTTGGCTGTGGCTTTGTTGGCTGTGGCTGTGTTGGCTGTGGGATGTGTTGGCTGTGGGATGTGTTGGCTGTGGGATGTGTTGGCTGTGGGCTGTGTTGGCTGTACGCTGTGTTGGCTGTGGCTGTGTTGGCTGTACGCTGTGTTGACTGTGGGCTGTGTTGGCTGTGGCTGTGTTGGCTGTGGGCTGTGTTGGCTGTGGCTGTGTTGGCTGTACGCTGTGTTAACTGTGGGCTATGTTGGCTGTGGGCCGAGTTGACTGTGGGCCGTGTTGACTGTGGGCCATGTTTACTTAGGGCCGTGTTGACTGTGGGCTGTGTTGGCTGAGGGCCGTGTTGGCTGTGGGCTGTGTTGACTCTGGGCTGTGTTGGCTGTGGGGCTGTGGGCTATGTTACTGTGACCTGTGGTGATTGTGGACTGTGTTGGCTATGGGCTGTGTTAACTGTGGGCTGTATTGACTGTGGGCCGTGTTGGCTGTGGCCTGTGTTGACTCTGGGCTGCGTTGGCTGTGGGCTGTGTTACTGTGGCCTGTGTTGATTGTGGGCTAAGTTTGCTGTGACCTGTGTTGACTGTGGGCTGTGTTGACTGTGTTGGTTTTGGGCTGTGTTGGTTTTGGGCTGTGTTGACTGTGTTGGTTTTGGGCTGTGTTGGCTGTGGGCTGTGTTGGCTGTGGGCTGTGTTGGCTGTGGGCTGTTTTACTGTGGCCTGTGTTGACTATGGGCTGTGTTGGCTGTGGGTTGTGTTACTGTGGCCTGTGTTGACTATGGGCTGTGTTGGCTGCGGGCTGTGTTGGCTGTGGGCTGTGTTGACTGTGGGCTGTGTTGACTGTGTTGCCTGCGGGATGTGTTGGCTGTGGGCTTTGTTGGCTGTGGGTTTTTGAAGCCAGCCCCTCCTCCCGATGAACCTCCGCCCCCACCCACGCTGATCCTCAGCTGCTGTCTTTAGTGATTTATTATACATCATTATGAGGCCTTTAATAATATAATTGAAAAAGTACTTGATTTTTATCATCCCCAAGTCGTTCTTGAACATGTACCAAAATCTATATTTTTGTTAATATGATGAAATATTTAATCTAGAATAATTATACTAAAATAACGATTTATTATATTTTGGGCAACCCCAGCTTGATGTTTAATTTTGAAACTTAAACCGTAAATGTCTGAAAATTTTGTGTGATTTCATCTGTGTTTGTATATGCATTAAATGTTCTCAAGACACCTAATATTGTTTGAATTCCACCCATTAAGACCAGTGAAGGAATTCGTATTGATTGGTTTCCGGATTCCAAGAATTTTTAAATCTATCAATTTAACGAATGCGTTTTACATAGCTAACAGTTCGTTCACGGCAAACATCCATGCCTCAGTAAATTGAAAATCTATAATTTATATCGTGTTGGATCATATATATGGTATTTTACTTTTATAATTTACATAAAATTCCTCAAGAAATTAGGGAGCTGCGAGTGTCGCTGAGTGTATTTAAGAGGGTTGGGGCCAGTGGTGATAGGTTTTGATAATACCGAGACGTTTAACAGCCCGAAGTGTCTTGTATAACTGATGTATAACTGGACTACTTTGACTGCTTCGACCCTGCAGATTCTTACTTTTACAGATCGTTCACGCCAAACATCCATGCCTCAGTAAATGGAAAATCTATAATTTATATCGTGTTTGATCATATATATGGTATTTTACTTTTATAATTTACAAAATAAATTTTTTACATTTCTAACAAAAAATGTTTTTCAAATCCTTTTTAAATTTCATTTAGTTATTTTTTTCTGTTTTTTTTTGTAACTGTAATTCTTTTGTTAATTTTTCACTGTGAGAAAGAGAGCTTCTATTTTATTTATATTTTAGTTTTATAACTACTACGCAGCCAGATATGGACTCAAATCACGCACAGGTCATTCGACCCATGCAATTTTTTATTTACATATTTGTAATTAGCTGTAAATTTATGATGATGAATAAAACATTTTTTTATTTAATTTGAAGGACACATGGTATTTAACAGCAGCTTTATTTTAAATCTGCCATCTCTGCAGCTTCAAAATAAATCCAAATTAGAGTTACGCTAAGTAAGTTCTGTCTAATATTACCACCTCATATAATAATAATGTTACCGTATTTAAAAAAGAGTAATGAATAGGGAAAATAATTGTTACCACAATGTGATCTCAATCTGGGTGGATCTGAATTATGTTTTTTTATTCTATTGTCAGTTATTACAATACTATGACCATAATTTACTCAAATTCTTAGAATAGGGTAACACGTTACCATGATTATGTTTATTTTGTAAACTACCTACTGTAATATTCATCCCCTCAGTTACTCCTAATTATTTTTGGAAACACATAGACAAATAAGAATACAAAAAGCAAACACACTTTTTCAATATCTTATTTTATCGATGTATATCTAGGAAGGTAATTTATCAAAGAGGAACAGAGATTGATTCTTTGGAAGAATAAGGTATTGTTCAATTTTCCATCAGTGTCGAGTAATTATCTTATGGTTGGACTGATAAGGATATTTTACAACTCTATTTATGGCTCAATGTTGATATATATATTTATTTATTTATATTGACTGATTACTGATCACAGTTTCTCAAATACTATAAGGCTTTGGGCTAGAAAAGATATTTGTTAAAAATAAATATTTTTTATACGCTGTAAATGTGTACTAAGAAAGATTTGAAAATATTTGTTCTGAAAAACGTTAATAGGGTACATTATAAAATTCAAAATGGCGACCATTTTCAGTTTTTAAAATTACGGGTGGAAAGCATATAGAATAACAGTTATTTTTCAAGTGTTAAAAAAATGAGAAAAAATATGTCTAAGTTGTATCATAGGTTTTCTTAATACTTAAAACATATTATTGTTATGCATGTATATTTGGGTTCTAACACTGAGGATACATAAGGCTACAGCAGTAATCCTGACGTGGATAAAGATCCAACTTATGTTTTTTAGCGAATTTCCTTAAAGGAATAAGCTATTACCGTAGGTCTCATGGTAAGACCTAAGCCCGAGACTATGTTAACTTTTCATTTTGGGGCCCCCAGAAGCAAAAAACACTATTCGTTCGAATTTACATATATATATTGTATGATTTTGTTCACATGTTAGGATTCATAATATAATAAATAATACTCAGTTATTTATTTATTATTATTCATATATATATATATATATGTCTGTTAACACGATAGCGGCCGTAAATATGATCCGATCTTAATGAAATTCGGTACAGACGTGTAAAGTAATAATCACTTGGACGAGTTCGTGAACCAGCCCGATCGGACCACCGGAAGGGGGGGTAAACCCCCCCAAAAATGGTTTTTTTGAGTTTTTTACATAGAAAATTAAAAATTATCCTAGCTAATTTTTTCTAGCTTTTTTGAATTCGGCTCAAAAAAACAAACAATTTAATATTTTTAATCACTGCTCTATGTCCATTGGTTTCCGAGATATTGAAAGTGGTAAACACGGTACGTTGTCCCAATGTTAACCTTATGGGAAATAAAGACAATTCTATATCTCGCTTATTTCTCAACATATCTTGATAAAACTTGGTAAATGGCTTCTTCTAGTTCAGATCAACTAAATATCGAATTAAAACCACCCAGTTTTAATATACCCGTGGCAGCAAACCTGCATACTCATTCCCCATGTTATTCTTAGAGAGCTTTCAAAAACATGTTGAATCTCGCTATGTTGGATTGAAATATATTGTTTTGCATTTGAAATTCGCTGAATATGCAGGTCTGCTGCAACGGGGGTATTTTTCCACTAACACAGAGTTTTTAAATTTTTCATACTATATTTTAAATATTGTAAATTAAAATAATTATGTTTAACTTTTGTAATAGTCTATAAGGTTCTTAAAATCAATTAGACTCTGAAAAATTTAATAATAAATAAGCATTGTTGAAACAGTTTATGTTTAATTTATCTGAGTGTTTAAAATATTCAGTGTTAATTTTTCAAATGAGTTTGAATTTTTATAAATCATACTTCTGGAAAATGTTTGAAATACATGAGCTTGTCATAATAGTATCTCCTATTACAAGTGGAATAAACACCTGCCACTTCTTCAACCTTACTACATGAGTGAGTTGACCCGCTATTTCGGAGTTAGTTTTGTAGATTGGTTAATGTAAGAAGAGTTTATTTTTTCTATATTGGTTGAACACAAATTGAATTTAGTAATGCTGTCTCTTGTTTGAATGTATACAGTTTTTGAATATTGTATGAAAAACTATATATACTATTAAATTAATGATGAAAGTATATGTTAGCTAAATAAATATTGAAAATGAAGTTAAGCAATAGAAAAAGACAAATTAAAAAAGGTTTATTCATACAAATAAATGACTGAATATGTTTTTATTCATCTACACTTTAATGTTGGTGGGAATGGTTAGTTTTTCATTCGTCTTGCCTAGAATAAAAGTGGTATTTATTTAATGAACATTTTACAATATACAAGTTGTTGTTGTAAGCTCTGATACAACTTATTTTATATTCCTCAAAATATAAAATAAAAAGAAGTGTTTGTTTAAATGTATTTTTATAATATTTTTGGGATTATTGGCATAAAACTGAGTAAATATTTTATGTACTTTAGAATTTTATAAATTTATTTTTTTCTCAGTTATCATATTTAAAAATTCTATTGTTATTTATTTATTGAATAAAAATAATCAACGGATAATTTAAATTTTATACTAAGAAAGTGTTTGTTTTCTAAGATATTTAATTTAGTTTTTTATCTAATGGAAAATTATAAAAAGATTTTAACTTTGGAATTTTTAAACGATTTCTTTTTAAAGTTTAAAAGTTTTTCTAAAGTGACAAAAAATAATAACCTAATATATCTTTAAAAGGTTTTCCATGATGTGCCTTAGCATTTAGTTGTAATAATTTTGAATAATAATTTATAAGATTTTGGCTATTTTATAACAAATGTTTACGTAATATACAAATTAATGTTGAAAGAATACGTTTATCATTTTTAAACCACAAAGTGTTTGCAAATAAAGCTACAACAGTGTAACCAATTGTTTATTAAATAAGAAATATAGATATTGAAACTTGTATAAATAAAAATAAAAATTTAAAGAATAACAGGTATTAAGTTGTACACATCTATAAAAAGCCTAAACCTTGGCAAATTTGCAAAAACATGCCTGAACAAATGTACCTTTTGAGTTGTTTAATTTGTAAAGGTAAGATAGACGCAAGTTTCTTAAAAGTCGTAACCAACCTAAAATTGTCAAATCACTACAAATACTTATGACAACTATCTCGCTTATCAGTTGTCGCCATTTCTTTGTGGACTGAACTGACAAACTTCTGGTGAGTGCACGGTGCAATGAGCGTTTTAAATTCAACATTCAGAATGGCAATTTTTTCTTTTTCTAACATTATTAAAACATCATTTTAAAGTTCAATGATTAATTAGTAAATTCTAGTATTTTTATGAATAAATTGGAAAATAATAATGTGTTGTTAAACGGTTGCCTATTCATGCGATTTGTCCTCATCCCGAGAGAAACAGAAACATTTTTAGAGGAAACATTACTCCATCTCAATTCAACCTGGGTGGAATGGTGGAATCACCATCAGCTACCGCCTCAAGGGTGTAATTGAACGCTTAGACTTAAAGCACAGAGGTCAATGCAATGAAATCAACCAATAAAAAAGAATTAGTTGCTGACATATTTTATTTTATCTTGATTACTTTATTTTCTTATTGTTTGTTTATATGTATATATATATATATATATATATATATATATATATACATTTTCGTTTTTTGTATATATAAGAGCACAAAACGTTAAAAAATAAAAATTTTATCATCAATGCTTTGGCTGTTAGAGGCCATTTTGAGTAACTCGATTGTCCATTTCTCGTGTTTTCAAGGGTTAGCGATAAGTTTAATAACATTTTTATATTTTAAGATACCAACTTGGAACAAAAACCCTCTTATTCTAAATTAAAACATCTTTAATTGATGTTACAAGCAAAAATGTTCTACCTTTTATGGAAATCAACTAAATTACTTATTAAATTAAGAATTAATTAATTAACTTAATTAATTTTTTTTGTAGTTCTCACTGTTGGAATTTTTAAAACATTTAACACGATTTATTTACAGTAATTATAATACAATTATATGTTAATATTATATGCTAATGAAAGCATATGTTGGTTCAGACAAGAAAATGTTTTCTATGCTACCTTGTTTAGATAATTTATGTGGTAATTCGGAGATCACCTATGTCTGTGACACAGTATGAAAATTGTCTGTTAAATAAATAAAAGATCAATAAAAATACTTCTGCTTAAAACACACTTATGAAATTTTATAGGCCAATTTAAGTATTAGAAGTATTTTTTGGGAAAATTTAAAATTTTTTGTTCAGCCCTTTTTGAAATACCGCACTCCTAAAAATAGCTACTTTGCTGAAATATTAATATTTTAAGGCTCCTATAACTTAAAGGATGAATGAGACATACCTCAAAAATTTCCAGAGTGTAAGTGCCTGTTTCATGGTTGTGGGGAAAAATATTAAAACTACGTTTTTATCCCTTCTATAGAAAATAAATAATTCATTAAGTAAGCAATTTGATCTAATTGAAACCCAATTTTTCAATAAAATTTTCTTTAAAAGATACAAACTTTTTGTTAATAATATCAATTAAAGATGTTTTACGATGATTTTCGTTCCAAGTTGATATCTTAATAAACAAACAAGTTATTAAACTTATCGCTAACCCTTGAAAACACGGAAAATGGACAATCATGTTACTCTAAATGGCCGCTAGCAGTCAAAGCGTCAATGATAAAATTGTATTAAAAAATATTTTTGTACATATACAGATAATAAGGAAACAAAAATAATACCCCCAGGTCGCTGAGTTGCAGCAGACCTGCATACTCAGCGAATTTCAAATGCAAAACAACATATTTCAATCCAACATAGCGAGATTTGACATGTTTTGGTAAGCTCCATAAGAATAACATGGGGAATGAGTATGCAGGTTTGCTGCTACAGGTATAATAAAACTGGGTGGTTTTAATTCATTATTTAGGAAACCTGAACTAGAAGAAGCTATTTACCAAATTTTATCAAGATATGTTGAGAAATAACCGAGATATAGAATTTTACTTATTTCCCATAAGGTTAACATTGGGACAACGTACTGTGTTTACCACTTTCAATATCTTGGTAACTAATGGACATAGAGCAGTGATTCAAACTACTAAATTGTTTGTTTTTTGAGCTGAATTCAATGGTGCCAACAAAAATTCGATAAATTTTATTTTTCTATGTAAAAAACTCAAAAAACCCCATTTTTGGGGAGTTTATCCCCCTTTACCCCCCCTTCCGGTGGTCCGATCGGGCTGGTTCACGAACTCGTCCGAGTGATTACCACTTTACACGTATGTACCAATTTTCATTAAGATTGGACCATTTTTACGGCCGCTATCGTGCTAACAGACAAATATATATATATATATATATATATATATATAAATTCGAACGAATAGTATTTTTTGCTTCTGGTGGCCCCAAAACGAAAAGTTATCATAGTCTCGGGCTTAGGTCTTACCATGAGACCTACGGTAATAGCTTCTTCCCTATAGGGGAAATTCGCTAAAATGT
This sequence comes from Flexamia atlantica, assembly GCA_035578135.1. Classification (NCBI taxonomy): domain Eukaryota; kingdom Metazoa; phylum Arthropoda; class Insecta; order Hemiptera; family Cicadellidae; genus Flexamia; species Flexamia atlantica. The sequence continues at coordinate 7,550,042 of JAQJVK010000006.1, read as the reverse complement.
GTCAGCAACACCCATTGGTTTATTTTATTTTGATTGACCCATATACATGATTCATGATGAAAAGAAATCAGTCCGATTGTTAGTTAACTTGTATAATAATAACATTATATACAGTCAGAAATTAACCTAAGTTTCTAAGGTCTCAAAACATTTAGTTTATTAATGTTAATTACATACATATCGCATTTGCAAAAGCATTTTAGATGTCTCGTTTTAGCATCTCGGGTGTCTTGTTTTGTACTTGGAAATGTAAGACAAACATCGCCCCTAAATATGTATAGAATCAGGCATCAGGCCCAAACCGCACTTGGCTACAAATCTTAACATTCATTAAAAAATCGAATTTCATTTTTTAATGTGATTCGTAAATTGTTGACAATACTTGTTTTATTGAATTTATGCAATTCAGTGTCCTAACCTTTTCTTCGGGCAGTTACTTTACAATTATTTTGTCATTTATGTTCAAACAGGCTTTAAGCGCTGTATATTTTTATAAATGGATTTCAAAATAAACTCACAGAAACCAACTACAATTTCCATAAAAACTATAATGGATTAGTGTTTCAATTTGAAAGTTAACATAACTTTCAATGTACTATTGACAACGAATTAGTGTTTCTTTCGCTTAATGTAGTACTTTACAGCTCGGAACTATTACAATAGGCTGCCAGATATCATAATAATGATATCTCATTGTATTCCTTTAATATCACATATTGTATTTCGACTAACTTACAACACACATAACCATCGCACTAAACGGAAATTACCACAACCATAATAATAACAGTTCTTAACATAATAAACATAATGATATAAGCTATTCAGCTTACCTAGCTCTACATTCCACATTCGTAAATACCCTTCCATTTGAATAAAAGAATGTTAAACTAATTGTCGGATAAAAACCTATATACATTTCACTTTTACCTGTTGCATTTTCCATCGAAACAAATTAAAAAAATGACATACTAAACAATTTGAAAAAATTAAGAATAATCTGTTTATTTGCTTATTTCGATCATCCTGTACAATGAAAATATAATTAAAAACTACATGAAATGTTCACCTTAAAAGATCTACTGTATGCTCGAAATATATTGCGTATTGAATTACAAAACAATGACTGATTGTTTTCTAATGTTTTGCGTGCCGCAACTGTTCAGAACAAACTCATAACTGATTTCTGTATTTGCATTCCTTTAATCAACTATGAAAGAGGAATGTTTTATTTAATAGTACATTAAGGATATAGAAAAAAATTTAAGTTAAATTTGAAATAAATTGTTTTGGTTTGTCAATTAAACGATTTCCTAGACAAAAATGTAATTTTTTCAATTTTGTTTCATGAACTTATAATTTAATTGAGTGACAAACCCATATATTATAACACCGTTTGATTTTCATACCACTGAAAATTCATTGTTATAAGCAAATAACGTAATAAAAAGTTATCAGTCATGTAACGGGTATATTAAATTCACGGGTATATTAAAAGACCAGTCTTAGCATTCCATTACGAATCCGTGAGTTCATACCCCCGTTTCAGCAGACCAGCATACTCAGCGAATTTCTAATTCTTAGAATAACATTTCAAATAGAATTTCTGTCAACTTGAAAAAGAATAATTTCATTATTTTATTTTGTTACAGTGCTGTGCTGCCCGAGTTGTTAAGAAAGTACATAATTAATTTCAAAAACGTTATTAGTATATGTGTATAAAATGATATTTTATCTTCCTTCGGAAATTTATAGGCTCTGGCTTCGATTCTGAAAATAATCAAAGCGAATTGACTCGTAGTCCGCTATTTACCAGAAATAATGTTTTGCCATCTAAAACGTAAAGGTTTTTCGGCACATGCGGTGTCCAGTGGCCTGTACACGCTATTCGCCTCCACCCGTCAAGACCAGCCGGAGAACTGGACCTGCCTCGCCGGCCACTATGTATTCATGAACCGCATTATAATGTAAAAGCTACAACTAATTTTTATTAAATGTCTGCGGTTCAGTTTATGAACAGATTCAATCTACAATTAAAAAATCATATTGTTACAAAATTATTGATATTTGTAACGTAAGTAACCGAATATGTTGCAGACATGAATAGAAAAGGTCATTAGAAAATGTAGGTATGCATTTTTTAATAGATAAATAGGGTTACGTTGTACGTATGCCTTCTTCGTATATGAGGTTAATTATTTTAAAGTGAAATTTATATGTGTAAGATTTCGATAGTAGAGATAACTATATAGAAACTAAACTAATTAGTTAAACTTAGAACGAAGATTCTGTGTTTGCGGGGTTGGCCGGAGTTGGGTGTAGGTAAACTATACGGAACATGTGCTCGTCCTTAATTTAGAACACTGAATTTCATAATCGAAACTGGCAAAGGTACGATCGAAATAGCGAGCGATGATCAAGTAAAAGTTAGTTCTTGGGAACTAGTGACTTGGAGATTTGATAATTCAGTTGAGTCGTACTGAACTGTTAGTTTTTGCACGCTTCTCTTTTTTTGAAGCTGCAGTTACTGATTGATAATATAATAGTTCAATTACTTTAAGATTATAGTTAAGTTTAATTCATAAAATAGTCGCTGAACCCGTTATTTGCTCGGATTAAAAGACATTAATGAGATTTTCCACGGAATTCGCTCTTTTGTCAGTTTGAAACAGTTGCATTTGCTTCTTAAATAATCAAACAATATATTTTCTTATGTTTTGGAAAAGTTGAACACTAAGAAACGATTTCGTTTGGGTCAATTTCAAACGTTGTATTGCATCCATTATTCCAGTAATTTTACTCCATTTACATAATTAAATTGTTTCACGTTAAAAAATACAGTGGTAGATGAGGGGGCAATGTTAAAAAAAATTAATAATTTTTCTGCTAGGATTTAACGGAACCTGTTTAAATAATATTATAATTTTATGGTTTACTAGCAGATATACCCGCAGCTTCGCCCACTGAAAAAATTAATTATTTCAACTAACTCATATTATGCCATATGCAATTTTTATGAATAGTTATCAAATGGACTTTTTTGGGTTGTAGGCCATTGGCGTACAATTACACCCTTAAGGTGCAGCTGATAATTCCACCCTAGATTGAAGTGGGAATGTGTAACGTTTCCTCTAAAAATTTTCCCACATGATTGGCAAATGGTTTGTCTTAGCTTTCTCCCATTTTCCAATACAGAGAATGAGACATAACCCGAGATATAAAACAAAAATAACGGTAAGGGCGGCTTTTCAACTTAACATCAACATGAATTTAGTATACGTTTTTGAAAATAGATCAAAAACTGTAAGAAAAAGTAGAAAGTAGGCCTAAGTGCCTTGGCCAAAAACATATTTCCCAAACCTTTTTCATCACACCGAAGATCGGGTTTCTAACCTATTGATAATGCAAAATTATTGTTGCAATGGTATAATTGAAATATTTATCACCTAATTAATTTTAATTTTGAAACTCCGTTTCTAGTGGATATATATGTGCCCGAAATGAAATGTCCACAATGAGTTTTAAGATTTTAGTTTGAGAAAGGTCTTATTTATTTATTGATTTATTAAACGGATAAACCATTTTAAGATGATACAATATTGTACTTCGGGCGGTTGTACAACGCAAGTAGCTTGAGTGGCATTTGAAAAAAATATAGTTGGTGGCTGGAATAAAATTGTACATTTTATTCTCTTAGTACATTGGATATCGCACCTTTCCTATCCCCTGAAAATACTGTATAGGCCTTCCATAAAACTGAAATAGCCGCGCCATTTTGAATTTTATTATAAACTCTATTTTAGCCATCTGAGAGAGAATATTTTAAAAACCTTTCTTTATTTGCATCTAGTGCCTTTAAAGAACATTTGTGTCAGGTTTCATGGCCCAAAGACTTGTAGTTTATGAGAAAATAAGCCATGAAAGCTAAAAATATCCGCCATTTTGAATTTCATAATATACCATATTCAAACCTTTTGAGAGAAAATATTGCAAAATCCTTTCTTAGTACGCATCTAGAGCCTGTAAAGAATATTTGTGCCAAGTTTCACCGCTCTAAGCCTTATAGTTTTTGAGAAACTGTGATCAGTCAGTCAGTCAATGGGTTTTGGCTTTTATATATATAGATTATTATAATGATACAACATGGTATTCTTTATCAATCGGCATTTTACATTGTGTAAAAGACGTTAATTGAATAAATTATCTATGTTTTCATCAAAATAGTCACATAAGCACAAGCAGTTAAAATAAATTTAATTTTGAAGGAAATGAACTGATTAAGGCAAGCCCAGCCCTCACATGAACGCTTGTTTGGAATGCTGCATTTATGTTACTAAAAAGCATTCTACATGTCATATCGACGAATACACAGTATTTAATGGTCATGCCTATGACATTTATATATGTCTCTCTGAGATCACTTCAAAGATCCTAACACTAAGAACTGCAACGGGATATGTGAATTCCTCAAAAATAGGTAAAATAAGACAGTATAACTCGACCAATGAGGAAGATTGTGTTCAGATGGCACTCTTTGACAAGACGCTATACTCTACGTGACCCAACTGTCAAAAGCATCTGAAATCTTGATACTCTGGCAGTCATCACTCATATCTAATGTTTTGTTGAATATATGCAAGGAAATTGATAATATATTAAAACTATATAGTGGGAAATATGCACAGCTTGATCACGTTAAATTTTAATACTTAAATTATTTTATAAATTGATCCTCATAAAAAATAAATTTTCATTCATACTAACACATAAGCATATATATTAATATAAAAAGTATCAAACAATGGTTTAAATAATTTCACAATGGAGGATGGTTTCACAATAATTGAGCGGTCATCTTAGATATAACATTATGATAAACAGTGCTGGGGAAGCTATGTAGCTCGTCACAGGTTGTAAAAAGTAGTTTTGCTACAGCTACAGGTTTTAAAAATTAGCAAACTACAAAAGTTCCGCCACAACTACCACTACTTTTTTTGCTACTTTCGCAAAATAATTCCCACTTTCCCTGTCTTATGAGTGGTGTAGTAAATGAACTGAACGTCCAATTCTTTTTGCACGAATTTCCCTGAGTTCAGTTCAAATAAATATATAAAAATAAACGAACGATTGTCTAAGTGTTGAATGAAATGATATAGGATCTCGGCTAATTGTAGTGACCATCTCAAATTGTCTCCTGCAACTAAATTTTATTTGGGCTGTCCACAGGAACTAGAGTTTTTACTACTTGTTGATTCAGATTTTTATTCATGACTTTGTAGAGATTTATATTTTGTAAAGTAAATCCACACACATAAACACAAATGCCAAACTAAGTAATAAACACAAAGATTTATGTTACATCATATTTTTATCTTATTATTTAACATGATACACATATCTGATCGAATAGATATTATAAAATGTATTACGAGAATAATAGTAGAAGATCTATTTTAGATCACTTAGCCATTATTACACAATTAAAAATATTACCAATCGGAATATATAAAAGCTAATTAAGTATATAAAATATTTTATGATAGGAGTATTTATAAAAGAGTACCATCATTAAGACATAACAGTTTGAGCAGATATGCCATATATTCAATACCAACGCTTAATAAATTGAAATATCATTCAAAGCTTCAAATTAAATTGGTTTCCATTTATCTGAAAAGTATAAACAATTACTTAATGAACTTTATTAAGGAATTGAAAATGTGGTATATTTTATTAAGAATATACGGTTAACCAAAGTAGCCATTTTACAATTTGAGTAATTTATTTTGACGGGTTTCTCAGCCAAAGCAGGCAAAAAACTATCATTTTCGGAAGCAGCGCAAAATTTCCTACATTGGTAAAAGAAATTATAATTGGACTGAAAAATGCATTATAAAATATAAAGATTTGGTTAACAGGTTCCTAATTCCGAGTCATACAAATTTTCAAAACTGAGTTCTTGAAATAAACTAGGCTATAAAATCAGATATGTTATTAGGGTAGGGTAGGCTACTACAATTAAGACGAGCTTACAACTCTCAGAGTCTCGTAGAAGGGCGTTTTTATTGCACAGCAACTGCTTAGCTTCGCTTGTAACTGGATACAATAAATGCGTCCATTCTTTTTTAGCTCATCAAAAGTCAAGGCACGTTGATACCGCGAGAAAACTGCGCAACAATAACGCCCATGTACCAAGATCCTTGGGCTAAAAAATCCTTTTTACATTTGAATAAGAAGATCAGAGCTACTTAAGGCTAAAGACCTGTTACTTTTTTTACTATTTATATGAATACTTTCCTATAAGTCTGTTTGACTCATAATTGTTTACGACTTGGATGTTCATTAAACAAGTTATCAAACATTGTTGCCTTCACGCTCTTATTTACGAATAATGCACATCGTCGCCTGTCTCTTCAGACGACCTCGCATCGGTGGCTTTGGCCACAGTGGTGGTTAGCATTGTTTTGATTATTTTGATCTATCGTGGAGTATGTTTTTTTTTTTTTTTTTTTTTTTTTAAAGAGGGCCATGGCTTCACTTGACTATGGTGTTGCAACGCAGCAGAATTAGCTTATTGTGCACCCTCCGCCCTTACCTTAGAAGGGTTATCAGGCCTTCACTCTCCGTCAAATCATCAAGGTTCCTAACGAACCTTGAGATCGTCTTAACGAAGGTACCTCATGTCACAGCGCTTCCGTATGATAAAATAGCTTAGAGCCGCGGCCGGGAGTTGAACTCGGGCCGGCTGAGTGAGAACTCAGAACGCTACCAACTAAGCTACGGCGCTGTCACTACCAGAATGTTCATAATCGCCGAACAAGGGCGGATTCAGCGAATCCAGGCCAATACGAAATTGTACTGATGCGTTCGCTCACTCGTTTCCATGACGCTTTCACAAGGCCATATGTTGTTCATAGTTTTTAGAGGGCCATGACTTCACTTGACCATGATGTTGCAACGCAGCTAAATTAGCTTATTGTGCACCCTCAGACACTGGCCTTCACTCTCCGTCAAATCCCAGGACCTTCACGAACCTTAAGACCTTCTTGACGATGGTTACCTGTTCTTCCCCCAGGCCACTCATTGGTAGGCCAAGGAGTCTAGTGCACAGACCTTGCAGGCTGGGCACTCAAATAGCTTCCTCCTCGCGTACTGTACTACGTACTGTTCTGTAAGCAACACCGCACGTAGACTCCGACGTAGTCGGCTGCCAGCTCCTCTGTTTGCCCACATGTCAGCTCCCTCATTGCCAACATTAGGCCAGCCCGCAATCCCCCCCGCCATTCTGCCCGCAATTCCTTTGTGCCCCGGAACCCAACTAAGTATTACCTTATTGCTCCCTCCCAGGGTTTTCATGGCCTGATGACAGCCCCAAATTGCCTTAGAGGTGAAGTCGTAGCTGTCAAGTGCTATCAGTGCAGCTCTGCTGTCTGAGTTCATGTATATGGTGTGGCCTTTGAGGCCACGATCCACACACATTCTCGCACACTCAGACAACACAACAACCTCCGCTTGGAATACGGTATCCAGTTTCCCCAGGCTTATGCAGCAATGCACCTTGGATCTGACACCATATATCCCCTGCCCCTGTTCCAGATGGCTTTACGAGCCATCCGTACACCAGGTGATGCCCCTCTTCACGGGTATCTAAAGGTCCACCTCCCAAGTGACCCGATTAGAGAGGTACATACGACTGCGTTCCCCCGGGTTCCCTGAAGGCTCCGTTAAAGGCACTGAATATTAGGCCCCCAGTGCCACGAGACTCTCACCACGGATCGCACAACACCTTAATCTAAGGCCCACAGTGCCTAAACAACTCACCCACGTGACAAATGCCCAGGCATCCGGCTTGAGCCTCCGGGTCCAGGTGCCACCCCCACCTAAGCAAGGGCTCATCCTGGACCGGTTTTGGCTCATTCCGGTACTGGTAGTGATGCTGCCCCCTACCAGGGATTCATTCGGGATTCCAGCCTGGGTCCGCCGGGATCAGCGCATCAGGGCCAAGAACGTGAACGGTGCAACATTCGGTTACACAGGGCAGCACATTAACTTTTGTACTGCCTCTTCCTGGACGGTCTTGGGCACCAAAACTGGCGCCCCTGGGGGTGAAGATGTATCCTGGTTCCAACATCTACGTAGCTCCTTGGCTGTCCAGAATACACCCGCACCCCCTTGGCCCTTTGTTCATAGTTGGCCTAATGTTTGGGCAAGTCATTCGCCATTGGACGACGATAGTGAACCCCCACAATTTAATGTTGGTCCTTGGTCAGAGGTAATTGATTGTAGGAGTAAAAAATCATTTATATTCACCAATCATCACAAATTAACAAATAACATCACGTTTTACTCAGAATCTTCGTACAGTTTGAAATGTTAAAATACCATTTAGTAAAAAAAAATGGTTTGTATTACAAAAGTAGCGGAAAAGAAGCGTCAAATTTCGCATTTCGCTACTCAAATAGTAGTTCACTGCAGCTGCAAGCTACGTATTTTCAAAAGTAGTGGCGTTACGGCCTTCGCTACTATAAAACGTAGCTCGTTATAGTAGCGCCGCTACTTGTAGCGCGCTGCTCCCAAACACTGATGATAAGTCCTCTATTGAAAAACCTAAGAAACAGGCAAATTCATTGCCATGTAAAGAAAAGTAGGGCCAATTAGACATAGCCCTAGTTTCGGTGTTCCTTTTCACATTACAAAATACGTCGAATGATTAGGCGTCTCAATTAACATTTTTTATAATAACAAATTTATTATAATAAGCCTACATAACAACGTAAAAATTAGAAGTTCAAGGTTATGTTTATTGTGCAGTTGGTATTGGTTGAGAGATTTTAAACATGCGCTATAATAACAACACAGCAAAACTCATTTATACCTATTCCTGTTTTCGGTTTACATTGTTGAACAATAAGAACAGCTGATTTAAATTGTAAGAATAAACGGCAAAGCGACGTCAGAGCGCGTAGCGGGCAAATGTAAAACTAATTGAGAGCAAGGGAAAACAAATTTAGAGCAAGGGAAAATCAGCTGATCGTTTTTCCCTTGCTCTTAATTAGAGCTTGGGAAACGATCGTTTTCGTTGCTACCAGCTGACATCGAAAGTAGCTACTTTCGGTACGGAGTGATGTAAAATGCTTTCCTTAAAACTGTGGAATACAAATAAATACAAATTCAGTACGGTACAAAATAAATTACTGATTAAATTTGCAAAAAATATATTTCCCAAATAAAAGAACATTATATGCTGTTTGGTTGAAAATTTTGCAATTACAGTACTTGAAATGGTTGGAAATCAGTACTAGTGGAAACAATCAAACGAACAGGTAAAAAACCTAAGGAGAACGTTCTCCGATGTATTTTTCTAAATCGTACCTACCAACCCCGCCAGCATATGATCCCCATCTACTGCTCCCGCATTAATAGCATTTTTTTAAATTTTTTTATTTTCATTATTTTATATGAAATTGTTAAAAACGGTTCAGGGGACAGATTGCTTTCTAAATCGTACCTACGAACCCCACCAGCATATGATCCCCATCTACTGCTCCCGCATTAATAGCATTTTTTTAAATTTTTTTATTTTCATTATTTTATATGAAATTGTTAAAAACGGTTCAGGGGACAGATTGCTTTCTAAATCGTACCTACGAACCCCACCAGCATATGATCCCCATCTACTGCTCCCGCATTAATAGCATTTTTTCAATTTTTTTATTTTCATTATTTTATATGAAATTGTTAAAAACGGTTCAGGGGACAGATTGCTTCTAGTCCCTGGAATAGAATACTAAAGTACTAGTTTTAGTGAGGTGGCTTAGTGAAATTACCGTTACCTGGCGGATAAAAGCATCAAATTTGGTGTGAAGGTACCTTATGGTGTACTAATAAATTTTAGCCCTAAATGCTAAAATTTATTAGTACACCATACCACTAGCACCATATTAGTACTGCGAATTTAATTCAATGACACTTCTTCGTTAGTCAATCAATTGTTTTCGCAAAATTTGTAAATAACACGTGCGAACCAATATTACGTAAATAAATATTACGTACCAACAAACATACATAAACCCAGTAACGGACAACGAATCTTTGACTCCTGTAATATATAGATTCAGATATTCCGCCTCGAAATTCAGGTAGACTCCGATATTCCGCCTCGACTCTAATCTGGTCCAAGGGGTGGACCGATATTCCACCCCGGCCCTTCTTAGAATATATCAGAGAGGCAAGCGATGACTCCTCGCCTTTGAAGAGGGAACTCAGGAGTTCCCTTAAAAACCTTCATTATCGCCCCTTGGAAGGAAGCGCAACAAAGCTGATATAAACAAAGCAACAAAGTTAACTCTAAACGTACTTACAGCTTTTTACAGAACTTTCTCTCCCGCAGAGTATCTCGCGTTATACATACTGCTTCAAGCAGGTAGTACAAATAAGATGATTGCACCCAACGATAATGTTAATTTAACTTATATTCACATATCAAAATTCTTTCGTAAACTGTTCCGAAATGATTTATACCCCTCAAATAACTCACCCCTAATTTTGAGATACATGTAGTTTGATTTATTAGTAGCCACTTTTTTATTACAATAATCAGCTGGTTAAACTTGACAAATTAAAGCTAGTAATATACAAAGAGGCCCTAAAAGGCTTTTCTGTTTTATTTATAAGAAATAAACATGATCAAAAACACGATAATTTACATGAAATGATACATAAAGGGCAACAAAATACAAAAAAGTCGTCCAAAAACCATAAATCCTACAAACCTCCAAATTGATTTAAACATTTAAACATTGTTTTAGTTAATTACCCCCGGGAGGGGGGGTTGACATTACCGAGTCATTGCGTGGTGTTGCAGCCCTCAGGCACCTGCTACCCTCGAGGCGGAACATCGGTCTGGGGATTAGCGATTTTTTTCATCAGTTTTGTATGAGGTGGAATATCGGCGCGCCGGATTCACTTCACTTCGTTTCTAGCATCAATAATTTCATTAAGAAAATTTCTATTAATTGGTTTTTTAATCTTTATATTAAAATAATTCTCACACATATAAAAGATCGTGATTGTTTTTATTGATCCAAAAAATAAATTTTCTTCATCCATAAAAGAAATGTTGGGTTTAAGCGTTCATTGATCAACCCGTTGAAGAATATTAGTTCAAATTGCAGGACGTATTTTTAAAAATTAAAGTTAGGATGTTGCTACTGTATTTATGCATTAAAGGGAAAAGCAGACTTTATTTGGACGAAAAAACTCAAGCCAAATATTCTGAGCACTTACGAAAGTTTTGGATTCCCGCTCATGAATTATTATGATGTAAATAATATATCGTTTGCCAATAAAAAAATCACAACATTTCAAAAGCTTTATTCATGCGGCACATTAATAACAAGCCACAATTTTGAAAATACATTGTTTCCAAGAGAAAACTTAAAGTTTTTATTTGATGGTTATTATTGTATAAGGCCGACAAAGAAGCTAGGAGACCCTCCTCAAGTCGGATTTAAACCCGAGCTGATAAATAATTTAAGCTATCCAACAATGAGGGTTAACAAAGGACTCTGTAGTAGGCTTTAGTTAGGTGCAGAGACAAACCAAGCCTGATCACATTGTTGAAACTATTTTGCTTATTGATTTACATTTAACCTTCCCTAAACTTTCATTTATGGTTTTGTACACACTAATTGAAATAATGGATTTTTGACTTACCTCGGTCAGATGATTTATAAAAGGATTCAAATTAAAATTTTGTTTGTTATAAAAAACTACATTATAAATTAACAAATAAATAAAAGTATATCTGCTCATATTTCTTACAAACTAATAACAAAAAACCATGGAAATAAGCCTACATGGGCAGATTGCTTATGCGTAGGCTCAGTCACTGTTAAAAACCCTACTATGGTACATTTTAAAAAGTGTATCTTTACACTGTACCAGATTTGTATATGTCGTAGCCACATGCTGTAATTGGGCACTTCATGAAGAGTCCAGCGCTAACCGGGCACTTCATGAAGTGCCCAACGTTGATGTAATTCTTTCTATTACACTATTTGTCCAGCTCAGATGCTGGGCACTTGATTTAAACACGTAAAACTACTGTTTACGTTGCTTTTTTCTTTGATAATATCCGATGTATTATATTTACAATACAAAATAAGAACATTTTAAAAGAATTTGTAAAACATTAAGAATAAGATTGTTTAGCACTAAACTAGACAGTTGTTCTTGCCTGTATGTTTTTATGAAGGTTTCTTCAGTGTTTTCTGAGTTATTTTGGATACACACCATTATTAATATTATTATAATCATTGTGAAACAACAAACTGTTTTAAAATTAGTTATTGTTTAAATAATACAAATAAAAAAATACGAAACATTTTACCTAACACATTTATATGTACCATAACCCGCGACCACATAGTACAAATAGACGGAGTTATGCCTATCTTATTAGCATTCCAGCAAAGAAGTATGGGTCGCCACATTGTTTAGGTATAGAAACATAAAACGGCGTTTAAACCGCGTAATCTGGCAGTGCTACCGTTTCAATGACTTGTATTTTGCACATGAAGAGTTCTTTAGTTTTAAACGGTAACGTTATCAATCATGTTTCAAAAATATTTTTTTCTATTTAAAAAAAAAGAAATATACATTTTTATTTAACTTTAAAACTTGATACGAGAAAAAATAGTAGTAGACCAAAAAATAGAAAAAGTAGTAGACTTTCTCTATTTTTTGGTCAGGTAAAATAAAAAATGGTGGAAATTGTTGCTAAAAAGTTAAATTTTGTAATAATCATAATAAAAATAATAGCAATAAATTGCCATACTCTGGTCGATAACTTTGTTTTTGTGAGAGATATATCCGTGCGGCCTCAGCATGAAAACAAAGTCAATTCTAAACTACCATTTACAAAGTTATAGTCAACTAAAAAAAATACAAAAAATGTGGTATCAAATTAAAGGTCGTCTGAATCTCACCATCACTATGGTACCAATTATAAATGGTTTAGAGACAGTTTACACACCATAGAAAAATGTTACAAGTGCATTCCAAGGTGGCAGCGTCTCTCAACAAAAGTTAGGACAAGCTTCTAGGTTTCAGTTTTTACGATGTGTAGACTGCCTGTAAACCATTTATACTTGGTACTATAGTAATTCTGAAATTTAGACCTTTAATTTGGTACCATTTTTGTAATTTTTACTTAGTTTGTTTTTTACATTCATAGGGACTTTTTTGTTTTTACATGCAAATGTAAGCTTCACGTCGCACCTCGTGGTGCTCCGTCTATTTGTACTATGTTGTCGCTTAACATAAAAATATTTAACATTACCCTATTTTTCATGTTTTAATTTACTAACTTTCTTACTTATTCGCCCTTAATAAAACTTATAATAAATCAAAATATAGCAAGGTATAACAGATTAAAGAAAGTGCCATAAGGGTACTGAAAAGATTATCAAAAGATACAGTGTGTAAAAAAAGTCCCGGAACGGCTTAATATTTTTGAACCGAATTGGTTAGAGGATTCAAACTTTGCACATTCACTCCTATGTAAAAAAGCTACTTTCTGAGGTGTTTACTGACTCTGGGTCCCTGGTGGGGACGGCCCACAAGGAGTCAGTATAAAATCGTAAATGTAAGCATAGGTCGATATGCACATCATTTTAAAGGGCTCTTCAAGTAGAGTTCAATGCTGCAAACCGCACTTCAAAAGGTCTATTCGTTACAAAATGGCGGCTGGTCAAAAATCGAATAGAATTACAAAGTTTTTGCCTAAAAAATTGTTGACAGCCTATGTCTGGAAAATCAAAACTCCGGGATTGAGTTTCAGGCCTAAAAGCCTATTTTTAGGATGCCGAAGAGGATGTTAGCTCCAATGGGGGACGGCCCACGAGGAGTCTGTACAAAATCTTAAATGTAAGCATGGGTCCATATGCACATCATTTTAAAGGTCTAATCATATAAAATTCAATGCCGCAAACCGCATTTCAAAAGGATTATTAGTTAAAAAATGGTGGGAGATTTAAGTTTTCAACATAATAACGTAGTCTTGTTACGCAATTTAATTTATTAAAACTTGTATTCCACCCCCCCCCCCCCCCAACAAACCTAAACCTATGAACCTTTTTTGAAAACTTGAATCAGCTGCCATTTTGTAAGAAATGAACCCTTTGAAGTGCGGTTTGCGGCAATGATCTCTACTTCATTAGCTCTTTCAAATGATGTGCATATCAACCTATGCTTCCATTTAAGATTTTGTACCGACTCCTTGTGGGCCATCCCCCCTTGGAGGTAATATCCTCTACGGCACCCTAAAATATAGGATTTTAGGTCTGACATACTATTCCGGAGTTTAGATCTTTCAGACATAGTCTGTAAACAATTTTTAAGCAATCTTTGAGCGAACACTGTGTATTTCCTTTAGATTTTTTATGAGCCGCCATTTTGTAACGAATGGACCTTTTGAAGTGCGGTTTGCGGCATTGAAGTCTACTTGTTTAGTCCTTTAAAATGATGTGCATATCGACCTGTGCTTACATTTAAGATTTTGTACCGACTCCTTGTGGGCCAACGCCAGCGGGGGCCAAGAGTCGGTAAATACCTCAGGAAGTAGATTTTTTACATAGGAGTGAATTTGTAAAGTTTTATTTCTCAAACCAATTCTGTTCAAAAAATATTTAGCCGTTCCGAGACTTTTTTTACACACTGTATATTAGTATCTTATTTGGTATCAAAATTGAAAACACCTGATTTATATAGAAAAAGTACCAACTTTTTCGTTGGTACTTTTTTCAATATTATCAGCATTAACGTCAATTTTGGTTAAAGATTTCATTTTACGTCAGTAAGAAAGAAAAATAAAATACCCCCGTTGCAGCAGACCTGCATACTCAGCGAATTTCAAATGTAAAAAATATATTTCAATCCAACATAGCGAGATTTAACATGTTTTTGAAAGCTCCATAAGAATAACATGGGAAAAGAGTATGCAGGTTTGCTGCTACGGGTATATTAAAACTGGGTGGTTTTAATTCATTATTTAGTAGATCTGAACTAGAAAGAGCCATTTAACAAGTTTTATCAAGATATGTTGAGAAATAAGCGAGATATAGAATTTTACTTATTCCCCATAAGGTTAACATTGGGGCAACGTACTGTGTTTACCACTTTCAATATCTAGTTAACCAATGGACATAGAGCAGTGATTCAAAATACGAAATTGTTTGTTTGTTTGAGCTGAATTCAATGGTGCCATCAAAAATTCAAAAAATTTTGTTTTTCTATGTAAAAAACTCAAAAAACCCATTTTTGGGGGGTTTACCCCTCTTAACCCCCCCTTCCGATAATCCGATCGGGCTGGTTTACGAACTCGTCCGAATAATTACTACTTTACAAGTCTGAGTCAAATTTCATCCCGATCGGGCCATTTTTACGGCTGCTATCGTGCTTAAAGACACACACACATATATATATATATATATATATATATATATATATGTGTGTGTATGAAAATGAACGAATAGTGTTTTTAGCTTCTGGGGGCCCCAAAACGAAAAGTTATCATGGTCTCGGGTTTAGGTCTTACCATGAGTATTACGGTAACAGCTTCTTTCCTATAGGGGAAATTCGCTAAAATGAATATGGAGTACCCTTATTACTTTCAGCTTTTAGCGAATTTCCCCTGTAGGGAAGAAGCTGTTACCGTAGTACTCATGGTAAGACCTAAGCCCGCGACCATGATAACTTTTCGTTTTGGGGCCCCCCGAAGCAAAAAACACTATTCGTTCATTTTCATACATACATATATATATACATATATATATATATATATATATATATATATATATATATCATATATTTAATTTCGTAAGGCGATTCTTTGCTTCAAAATTGTGGCCGTCGGGCAAGTCGTAGAAAGATGGGAGAGGGCTCAAATTAAAGTTCTCTATTCCGTGATGGCGGAAAAAATAATAAAATTGCTTGAAATTCACCAGAAAACGAGAAATAACGTAAAATA
Source organism: Flexamia atlantica (assembly GCA_035578135.1). Lineage (NCBI taxonomy): Eukaryota > Metazoa > Arthropoda > Insecta > Hemiptera > Cicadellidae > Flexamia > Flexamia atlantica. Next base: position 7,534,012 of record JAQJVK010000006.1, on the reverse strand, counting down.
TCTGCCATTTAAAAAGCATTAGGATCTAAAAAAGTCTGCTTTGTTTACATAAAACATGTGGTGCTGTGATGCTTGATTCAAAGCCATATGCTATTTGTTGACATATGTTTTTTTCAAAAGACAGCTATGTTCAATGTACTATAACAAATCAATATTTTAAGTTTAAGATTTTCAGACTTTATAATTACAGGTTTGAGTATATATTTATAATTTAAAATTATAAAGAGTTAAGTGTGTATGTTTCGTTTACTTTACAACGATGACGATTTAATCCAAATGATCGATGTAATTGAAAATATATATGTAAGTGAAATGTTTACGCCGAAATTGTGGGCGTTTGGCAAGTTGCAAGATAATGGGGGAGGGCTCAAATAGAAGGTCTTGATGCCATGGTCTCGGGAAAAATACTGAATTTTTTTTAAAGTTTATAAAAAAATAAGATATAACGTTAAATATAACCATTTAAAAATAATTGTAATCTAAAAACGTCTGCTTTGTTTACATTAAGACGTGTTGCTTATACTTGATTTAAAACCACATGCTATAGATGTTGATATATGGTTTATTTAAAATCCAGCAAAATAGGTTGAACGTACTACAACAAATGACAGTTTTTTACTTTTAAATTTTCCTTTTTTATAATTTATGGACCTTAACCTTAAAAAGCAAGAGGAATTAAGTACGACTGTTTTTTAATCTACCAAGACAAAGCAGTATTTACACTGGCAACCATGAAAAATTATTGAACGTAGGATAAAATCCTCAATATTAACTTTTATCAAGCTCGTGGTCTCCAAACCTAAATTCCTTATGAAGTGGAGCCAGAGGCTCCAACGTGGACCGTAGAGTCGTCAACGGGAGACCATTTTCTGATTTTATCCTTATTTAATTGCTTATTGGGTAAAACGTAGCCTCAATCGGAGATTTCCATAATAATTACCCTTTAACTGTCCAATATATGTTCTTTTGAACCAGGTGGAGGCTACTCACGACATTTGTTTACATGATAGTGTTAAATGTCACGACTTTCTTTGGGAAATAAATTAAGTACTGCAGTCTGCGGTTAACCTTAGGAATTTCTTCACACTATGTCCATATGCTTAATTGTAAACAAAGTGAAGTGAGTTTGTTTTGAGAACGACGGGTAGCGCCTCTGTTCCAAAAAAATCAGTCTTTTACTACGCTGAAGTAACGCCCTTTCTTGAAATTCTGATACGTACTTGCAAATGTCAAAACATCTTTAACATTACATTTTAAAAGTTTAATTCTGTCAAACTGTTACCGAGTTGTGAGTGTGAAGGAAACATTTAATATCCAGCAATTGTATTTTTTAGGGGCTTTTGCACCTACAGGCCACTAGTATATATATACATATATGTGTGTGTGTCTTTAAGCATGATAGCGGCCGTAAAAATGGCCCGATCGGAATGAAATTTGGCTCAGACCTGTAAAGTAGTAATTATTCGGACGAGTTCGTAAACCAGCCCGATCGGACTACCGGAAGGGGGTAAAGAGGGGTAAGCCCCCCTAAAAATGGGTTTTTTGAGTTTTTTACATAGAAAAACAAATATTTATCGAGTTTTTGATGGCGCCATATAATTCAGCTCAAAAAAAACAATTTAGTATTTTAAATCACTGCTCTATGTCCATTGGTTACCGAGATATTGAAAGTGGTAAACACAGTACGTTGTCCCAATGTTAACCTTATGGGGAATAAGTAAAATTCTATATTTTGCTTATTTCTCAACATATCTTGATAAAACTTGGTAAAGGGCTACTTCTAGTTCAGATCTACTAAATAATGAATTAAAACCACCCAGTTTTAATATACCTGAAGCAGCAAACCTGCATACTCTTTCCCCATGTTATTCTTATGGAGCTTTCAAAAACATGTCAAATCTCGCTATGTTGGATTGAAATATGTGTTTTGCATTTGAAATTCGCTGAGTATGCAGGTCTGCTGCAACGGGGGTATTTAGTAATATACTTTAAATCTTTTATTATAGCCGTGCTGACATCAGTAGCTTTAAAATATAAGTTTACATTATTAAGTCAAATAGCTAGAAATTCTTATGAATAATTTGTCTAACCTATGAATGTTAAACGTTAATCAAACATAAGGGGTTGCTGCAAATGTTAGATTTTTAATTATCATTGTTATTTTTTAATAGCGTATTACGTATCATTTTATACTGTTGTTTAGTTCTATAACTATTTGAAAACTTTTTTTTAACTTCAAACCAACTATAAGATTTGATGTTTTATTCTAGATTAAAGAGTTTCTATTTTATTATGAAAAATAACTACGTGATTGTTAACAGTTTATTATGGTCAGAACTTAACTTATGACACAAAAAAATCATAATCGAAATATAATGTGGACTAATAATATTTTCAAAAAGCGTTTGTAAATAAAATCAAAATTAAACTTTTTAGATTTGAAAAAGAATTAAAAGTTTTAATAGCGAACAATAACATTGGCTATTTTGGCACAGACACAACCAATAATATAAACATTGGGATTTACTTTAACTAAGATTTTTAATCGACTGCCCAACATGCCTCGATAGTTACAGCATGTGTCCAGTGAGCATTGGGCACTTCATGAAGTGTCCAGTTTCGCTGGGCACATGCTGTAATTTTGATTGAAATAATCGAGTTACACTATGTGACCAGGCGCGCTGGGCACTTCATGAAGTGCCCGGGCTGCGTTGGGCACTTCATGAAGAGCCCAATTACAGCAAGTGGCTACGACATATGTCCTCGTAATAATTTATATCATTCGATTAGCCTATTATTTTTGTATTTTTTAGCTGAAAAAAGGTTGGGCATGTGTAGAACGTAGGAGATCTTGAGATTTTAATCGCGGGAAGGTCGGCTTCAGTATTTGTGTCACTGAGGGAGGGGGATGGGAATGCAGGACCAAGTGCAGTGGAGTAGGGACATGTAGTAGGGTCAGGTAGAGATGGGACAAACGACTGATTTCAACCATCCGATGGTTTCTCTTTCATCCGATTGCTTTCAGATGGATGATTCATCCGATGTTTATTAACCTAGTGGTGCAAACATAGGATGTTTTTATCTTTGGCGCTAATACTCGAATTTTTCACCGTTTATTAAAGAACAGTTTCAGTAATTAAATTTCAGTAAAAACTGACTCGTAGTTTTAAAACGAATGAAAATTCAGGACGAATTGTTTTACAATTGAATGAAAACATGGACGGTGGTTTTTAGATAGATAACGTGTATCAGTAACGTGTGCAAGCCAAAGTAGAGAAAGAGGGTGACAAAAGAATCCGCCGCTCAAAGGAAGGGTTGTAAACCAGCTAATCACTCCTGAACCTCGTCTACCTGAGAGTCACCGATCAACCCACCCGCCGCCCACTGGAAGTCACCGTTTACAGTCAATTAATTAATTGATAACGTGGGAATACAACGCCACGTTTTTAGAAACAGGAAAGCTTTAGGTCCCAATTATGTGAAAGATGAGGATATTTGAAGAGAGTGCGAAATTAATATAAACTGCGAAGGATGCGAAGGTTAACCGAGTCAGTACAAACTAGGCAGTCAGGTTAACGTTTAACTGCAAGACAAGACTGACGAAGTGGCTCTCGCGATCTCTGTATCTCTAGTAGGCCTACTTGAAGTCTGCACTCTCCTTTGTAAAATACATCCTGCATTGTAAAAACTATGGAAATATAAGTAAACAGTTTTTTACATGTTATATAATCAATATATCAATATATATAAAAGAGTTGTGTGTTGGTATATTTCGGGCTACAGCCAAAACTACATGCTTAGTTACCTGATCTTGGTATGGAATTAAAACTTGGAATCTCATGATGTGCACTATGTTGGTTTAGTTTTGATGTATTTAAGGGCTTAGGCACAGGATCGTCCGAAAGGGAATCATGACAAGGGTTTTAGACGTTTTATTAATAGTTACTATGGTTACCATTTGAAATAGATGCTATGGTTACTAACAGAATTCAGCACTGAGAAACAACAAGCAGAAGATAATCTCCCGGGCAAAGCTGGGATTACCAGCTAGTATGTAATAAGTACAAAAAATATACGTAAATCTTACATAATTAACTGTTTATTTCTAGCGGTGATCATTGTATACTAATTTCTAGTAGTGTAATTGTGTATCTGTGTAATTGTGTAACTGTGTTCTGGTGGTGACAATTGTATTCCAATTTCAAGTGATGGTCATTATATACCAAATTATGGTGGTGGGTTGGTGGGTTTTCTATACAGTTCATTTATATAAAATGACAAGATTGGTTGGAGGCCTCTTTGAACATTGCACACGCTTTTCATAATCATAACTAACATACACAAATTATTTATAGCCACAAATGATAAAATATTAATTTTTATATTCTCATACGAGCAATTTTTGCTTGAATGATAGTAATATTTCCTCCAAAATGGCTCCGAGGATTTCCTTTAGAGTCTAGAAATAACTTTTGTCTGGCTCAAAAAACGTTTTATAAGAAGGTCATTTCGCTAGTAAAAATCTAAACACGTTAAAAAATTAATTTTAAAGAAGTAAAACTTTAACATGTGGTCATATGCTTCGTGTGACTAGCTACAAAATAACAACGAAAAATGAAAACAAACAAACATAATGCTAAAAATATCCAGTCATGTTTCTTAACTACAGAAAGGACAATAATTAGAGACAGAGAAGAATGGGGAAGTAGTGAGCTACCGAGGAGGACTCGGTCCACCAGGTAATTAGTTTAATGATTTAAATAAAACCACAAATCATAAATAAATAAATTAATACAATATTTAAACTCATTTTGATTAAATACCCAATGTATTTGCATATTCTGTCTTAATTGCTGCTAGACATTTAATACATATCTGATATTGTGTTTTGTTTCACATAACCGACTCAATTTATGTTCTTACGTAAGATTACCCTTTGAGTTCTAAAGGCCTCTGTGGTGTTCTGAGTCGAGGGTAAGGTGTTGTTTCGTCGAATTGAATCCACCAGCCCGTTACAATGATATCATTGAGCAAATAATTATTTCAGGGCCTACTGAACAGTTTTTGATTTAATGACTTGTGAACTCTCTTGGAAAACTTTGTACAGTTGTTGCTTAACAATATACCCAACATATTGACCATAATGACAAGGACTTAACGTTGATTCGTTTTTCGTCTGTCTGTCTGCATCTTTTGACTAATCTTTTAATAACTAGTGTTTGATTCCAAAAATAAATTCATTAGAGTTTTTAATTTTTTTATGTAAATAAATTGAGTGTACAAGAAATGGCAATGTCTCATTTCTGAAAATAAAGCAGCTTCAAGTTGGCAGCCGATTAAAAACCGGTCAAAGTTTTTTAACCGATGTTAATGTTTAAAGTGGACATTACTGGTGTGGCAGGAACGTGCAAGAGGCATTCTTTTACTTAGTGCGGGTTGACCACTCAAATTATGGAGGCACAAAATTAAATTTGCTAGTATACTTCCAAGGAAAAGTTGTAATTATTTCGGACGTTGTATGGTATCTACAGGACATTTTCAAGGTTGTACAGTTTCAAATAAAAATACCACAGAAATATAAATTATATTTTCATCATACCAACACAGAAACATATGTTTTCAGTTCTTTTTTGTTGGCTCGAAAGTTACCCATTGCCGGCCTAGGCCGGATAAACTCTTATCCGACCTAGGCCGGAAAGAACGGAAGTAAACAATCAGGTGATTTGCAGCAAACTGACGTTTAATGCTTCTTATTGGTGGTTTATTGGTTTCTTTTTAGACGGATGTAGTGGCAGCACTGCATCCGTAGAAAATGTTCTGTTTGTTATAGGTTAGGTTTGAAGGTTTGTGAAACGTATGTTTATGCGAGGACTACGTTATGATTGAAGGTATGTTTTTTTCTGCGTAGTATGATGAAAAATATCGTACGTTACACGGCCGGTAAGTTTTGCCATACTCGCATGAAAATCCCGCACTCGCTTTCGCTCGCGCGGGAACTATCATGCTCGTCCGGCAAAACAGTACTTCCCGGCCTAGTAACGTAATATACTATTTTATTAATTATTTATTAGTTATTTATTAGTTACAGCTTAATTAGTTTTATTCAATAAATTAGGCTCTAGATTTTGGTAAATCCTACCATTCCCCGAAATTTATGCCCTGTAGAAAAATCATGGAAAACTTTTGCCAAATTGTTTGCTCTTGAATTTTTTTGGCTCTTATGGCTTGGCTATATTTTAAAAATAAACAAACAATCCTTGGCATTGCCTTAATATATTAAACTCATAATAAAAAAAAATTGTAAAACAATATTTGGCCCTCACAAAAGTCAAATTTTAAACAAACCGTCATAGTTGTTAACATTTATCAGAATAATTAAATACATAATTTTCTTTTTTAATAATACGTGTCTTCTCTCTTCTTACGACATCATAGTTCAATAATAAATTGCTAAGTACTGTAATAGGTTTTTATATATTTTTAGCAGTGTTATTTGTTATGCCGCAACATAATATTGTAGGCTAAGTATTGTGATTAGTAAACATTTAAAAACTGAAATAATTATAACAAAACTATACTCAATTCCACGTTCACCTTTCAGTACAGGCCTTATGGGAGATAGCTATTCTATTACCTTTGCTGAGTGCATTTGTTTACTAAATCTGTATCATGTGATGATAAAATCATCAGCTGATTATTATTTAATATAGGTAGTACAGCCTTAATTGTCATTTGAAACATATGGCTTATGAAAATTCCATACTGAAAGGTGAATGTTGAATTGAGTACAGTGGCCATACCAAGGCCACACTTAGTGTAGTGTGGCCTTGGTCATACGCTAATTAGCAGCTTTTATTTATTATAATCAGCTGGCGCTTGAAATCTACATCAAAACATAACCTCACCATTACCAACAATGAAGTACAACACATAAGAGTTTGTCGTTTTCCTCCCTTTAACATGCTACATCAAGTTATACAGGGTGTTTTCTTTGAAACGCAACCCTTTTTTAAGAGTGAATAATGCACATATAAGATGAAATGAGGATTGTTTTGTTAGTCTTTAAAAATTATAAACCTATTATGTAAGTTTGATAACATTTAGCTTACTTTATGTGTTCAAACGATCCGCCATTCTCATACAAAGTTGTGCTCTCTCCATCAAATTCCTGAACACGTTTTGCAAAGTATCCTTTTGCATTTATTGTATTAAATTTGTTTTATTTGTTTTGAGGTGTTTAATATACTGAGAATTGTTTTCGTAGGCCTTACTTTTTATGTATCCCCAAAGAAAATAATATAGTGGGGTCAAATCCGGGATCTTTGGTGGAGTAATCCTTCAATGAAAAAATAAATTTTGGGTCGCGTTAAAAAAACACCCTGTATTTAATTGACGCTGAACTGTAAATTAGGCAAATGCTTAAAAAACCTGGATGCATATCAATATGGCTATAATGGATGTGTCCAAGTGATGATTTTTTGTTAACTTTTCTCTATTTGGTTCACGACCTGAACTTACTTCTTCGACGTTTAGGTGACACGAATAAATACATCGTTCGCTACAGTCGATATGAGCGTGGCAAGGAAACAGCCGAAAACATCTGTATGAAGATGAATACCTTTGACTGAGTAGATCGTCAAGTGTTAACTCGGTCTAAGAGACTTGGTTGAGACAACCGGTAGTTGCCGGATGCTATATTTGAGTTGTGTTGTGTTGACAGACTCCACGTTAACTTTGTGACTAAATACCGCTGAATACGTTCGTAACTATCATATAATATCAAATTTGTATTTTTTAAAGCCCATGGATAATAATTTAACTTCAATTCCTGTAATGCATGAATAAAGCCTTCATGATTATGCATACTTAAAAATGATTGTTCATATTGTTCCGGAAATCTATACGAAATAAATTTATCAGCTAATATTTTTCATATAGACTATTTTTAAAGAAACAGAAATTCTGGTATTTTAGTAGGCCTAATAATCCCTATAACTTATTCTCCATAGACCATCTGTGAAATATTATGACAACATGTTTCCAACTGTAAAAAGATTATCACCTTGTGGATCCCCGTGGAAGCCCCGACCGCGAGTTGTATAGGACCCGCGCGGTGGAGGGCGCGGGGCGGCGCTGCCCTGTATATAACGCCGCGACGCCGCGCCGCCTCCACTCGACGCCCGCCGCCGCCGCCGCCACACTCGCCCTCCGCGCTCCTCGCACGCACGCAACACACGACCACGTTTTATTTTCTTTCCCGGTTTTCAGTTGAGGTAGCGCCATGGTCCTGAGGTCGGCCGCGATCGTCTGTGTCGCCGCACTGCTCGCCGTCCCCTTCTGCCACGCCAGGCCCTACAGGTAGGCCTCTCCTACAGTTCCTTTCCTGGCGAAAACAACGAATTCCCAAATAACAAACTGACGAATATAAACATGTATATGATTAAATATTGTGTTGCGGCTGCTCAGCAAACTTACAGCCTGTTTAATATTTTTCGGCCTGATTAAAAAAACAAATTAAAAAAAAGGTTTCCTGAGGTTTCCAAACCTCCGAACAAATTTAACATATATTTATCAAATTAAATTAATCATTGGGTGGAAACCAATAAAACCAAATCGGCGTGTAGGAGTTCTCCACGGTCGATGGTGTTCTAGGAGGATCCTCCTAGGTTCGAAGTGCCTAATTATCTTTTCCCTCCTCTAGACATATCTCCTAAGAAAGTGTTTCGCAACATTTTTAGGCGGATGTAGAATCTGAAAATTGTCTGTGATTTGGGAGAGTCGCCACTGACACCAGTTTTTATTGGTGGATGCGTTATTTCACGGACCGAGTAACGTCCGAGTGGTCTTCCGAGTTCACGCGTTCCGAGATTAATCGTACCATGTCAACCCGCCCAGATTATAGGGTGCTGTTTCCCTTGCTCCTTAGAACAATCCCCTAGCGTTTTGAAATCAGTAGTAGACATTCTGGTGGACCGAGCCCTGCTTGGCAGTTTGCTTTTATAAAACCTAAGACTGGACAGCTCCTAGTATTATTTTTATTTATTTGTTTACGTTTTTCATCGATTTGTAGAGGTTAATTTAGCAACACATATAGCCTCAACTTAAAATTTTACAACTTTAAAATTAATGTTTTTGCTATTAGATTTTTATTAATGGAAAAACTTTGACCAACTTAGAACACGTTTTTAACCATAAATTATTTATTTCCGGACTAAAGGAAATCCTCGCAGCCGTTTTTGAGATAATTGTGCCAACATACAAGCAAGCAAGCAAACATTGTTCATATAAGATTGTTTTTATGTAAAATATGTAGATATAGATGAAAGATAAATACAAAATTAACAGTAGTTCCTATATAACCCAAATAAAACCCAGCAAAATCGTAAAATTCAGTACGAAATTTGTATATAAAAAAATGTAAGTGGACACGCATGTTTGCTGTCACGAAAATATAAAAACATTACGTGAAAAAATATATGATTTTTATACTGATTAAGGGCCCATAATTCGCATCAAACTCATCCGATTTAAATGGTTAAGAGCTTTAAACGAAAGCCAGTAATTAATGTGCTGAGTTAATCAAGACCTTGAATAGGTCTGAGTTTCGGCTATATATATATATATATATATATATATATATATATATATATATATATGGGTCTTAAACTATTGCAAAATTACGAAAGTTAGAAGAATTTATGTTGGATTGTGGATCATAACTCCATTTCTATCGCTCAGATTTAAATTATCATATGAAAGCTTATGATTTACCGAGTGTTTTGAGACCAGAATGAACTTTGTGATCCATTTTAAACCTAAGACAGTAATCCTAAACAAAAAAACTAATTTAAAAAACGAATTTTCATGTCGCATTTAGCTTTGTAGTTTGTTTCACACCCATCCGACTTTAGTGATCAATAGTTCAGATAAAAGCCAATAAATCACTCAGTATTTTAAGACCAAAACGAACTGAAAGCCTTGTTTGGATCTGGAGATATAAGAAAAATAATCATAAAAAATTTATTATTTATGTAACCTCAATAAGAAATGTACAGAGAAGAATTTTCTTTTGAGCATTTGAATTTTATTTTTTGTAACATTTTTGAAAACGGATTTTAGGATTGCAATCAGCGTAAAACTCTAGTTCCAAATGATATGTCACCACCTTTGCATTTGAAAAAATGTTTTAATCCAATACGGTGGATTCAAGATGCCGGATAAAAATTTGCACCCTGCCAAAATGCAGGACTAGCCACTCAAAAATTATTGGCGGTGGTCCCAAATCAATATTTTATCAAATGTGGATAAAAATGCAGCCGAGTAGCTTTTTTCGAAAACTTTCCAATGTTAAAAATACCGCCATTTTGACACGTGATTTTAAGGGCTTTTCCGTGGACCGATTTTGTTCGATTTTAGATGTGTTAATGTATACACATTTTTTGAGCAGAATACCGCCAAAAAGGCTTGTGTTGCAATTTGTTCTAGGCTAAACAGTATCTTTACTAGAAAATCTTCCATTAAATTCTTATGGAGACAATTAATTGTTGTATGCTCAATTAAGTATTTAATAATACTAGAGAACGCCAGTGGTCGAAAATTCGACCAATTTTCAAAGTGACAAATAGGGATAGCTAATTTTATAAATAATCCCCGCATAAACCAATGAGTTTCTAAATACACTTCATATGGTACTTATTTTCCATGTAAACACGTAATATAACCAAACTGGGGGTCCAAAAACAAAAGAGAAAGACTCAGTCCTTGACTAATTATTTTACTTCATTTCTGGCTTATGGCATGGTTTTTAGTAATTAGTATTTTATTAAGATTATGACTATTTTACTAAGATTTCATGTTTATTTTTTATCAATAATTATTGAATCAGAGGAAAGTAAAATTTCAGTCATCAAATCAGTTTATTCTGTACACCCCTTACCACAGTTCTCTCCCTCCCTCCACAGTTCCTTCCACTTTTCCCTCCTTTTCTCCTTCATTCTCTTGTTACCATCTCTCCTCCCTTCTTTCCTATCATTTAGAACTTTTTCCCTCCATCCCTCTCATCCTATTATTATCACTAAAATTTAATATATATTTTACCCATTATCCACCAATAAAAAGAAAATTTGATTATAATGTGTCCATTTATACTCCGGTTATACTCAGGCCCCCTCCCCAAGCCTGGTGACAGGACTTTCGGGCCCCTGTGCAATTGATAAACCCGCCTTTTTTTACTCATCTCGATTCTGGGCCCCATTTTAGCGAGTTTCCCCTATAGGGAAGAAGCTATTACCGTAGGTCTCATGGTAAGACCTAAGCCCGAGACCATGATAACTTTTCGTTTTGGGGCCCCCAGAAGCAAAAAACACCATTAGTTCAAATTTATATATATATGTGTGTGTGTGTGTGTGTGTGTGTGTGTGTGTGTGTGTGTGTGTGTGTGTGTGTGTGTGTGTGTCTGTAAGCACGATAGCGCTCGCAAAAATGGTCCGATCGGAATGAAATTTAGCACAGGCGTGTAAAGTAGTAATTATTCGGACGAGTTCGTGAACCAGCCTGATCGGACCACCGGAAGGGGGGGTAAAGGGGGTTAAACCCCCCCAAAAATGGGTTTTTCGAGTTTTTTACATAGAAAAATAAAATTTATCGAATTTTTGTTGGTACATTGAATTCAGCTCAAAAACACAAACAATTTGGTATCTTGAATTACTGCTCTATGTCTATTGGTTACCGAGATATTGAAAGTGGTAAACACAGTACGTTGCCCCAATGTTAACCTTATGGGAAATAAGTAAAATTCTATATCTCGGTTATTTCTCAACATATCTTGATAAAACTTTGTAAATCGCTTCTTTTAGTTCAGATCTACTAAATATTGAATTAAAACCATCCAGTTTTAATATACCTGTAGCAGCAGACCTGCATACTCATTCCCCATGTTATTCTTATGGAGCTTACCAAAACATGTCAAATCTCGCTATGTTGGATTGAAATACGTTGTTTTGCATTTGAAATTCTCTGAGTATGCAGGTCTGCTGCAACGGGGGTATTTACTAATCTCGCGTGGATCCGGGCCCCCTGTGAGTCCAGGCCCCGGTGCATTTGCCCCCCCCCCCCCGTTGCCGGCCCTGCTGGTTGCATGTCAGTTAGTACATTGGATGGTAGAAACTTATCTTAATGTCTTTTTCTTCCCTTTTTATCAGAAAATTTTTATCCCTTAATCTTATTAAGCAAGTAAACTTTATTTTTCCATATATATGTAAAATAGAACACATTTGAGTATGATATCCCTAATCTTCTCTAAGTAGTCCTGATTTCAATCAATTTCTATATTTTCACTCCATGCCCCAATTAACTGTGGCTTAAAGTTTCTACATCAAATCTTTACTCTACGAAAAATAGCACGTGATAACAGCTACATAATATGCTAATTTTGTTTACATTTGGTTGTTATAATATCACCAAAACAGCAACTCATAAGGCTAATGATAATTTTTTTTTAAATTTTAATTGAATTTTCTACATTTCTAAAAGACTAATATAAATTTCAATGGTATTTTGCACATCTACAGGAAAATACAAATCTATCGGTGTGCTTAGATTTTTGCTACGTTGCACACAGGCTGAGAAAAAAGGAGTACAAAAACCTTATGGAAAAAATGATCGTCTATTAATATAAAGATTTTACTTAATCTTTTGCTCCGTCTAAATGATTTATTTAAGCATTTAAAATTCGTTTTTGCATTTTAAATTTGTGTAAGCATGCAGGTGTTCTGCAACGGGGCATTTTTTACTTTTCAATTCGAATATTCCAAGAAAAACATTTTTGAAGTCCGTTATCAATACAGGTGTAGCATGCACAAAGTGTCATGTGGGCAAAGGCGCCGGGTCTCAATCGCGCATGCCACCCCTCCATGTACAAATGGGCGCCTACCTGCTTTCTGGTTTTGGTCCCAATGGCACATGCTACCCTGTATGCACAAACAGACACCTACCTGAGTCCGGGCAGCCGCCATGGTTTCACACCAATGGTCTCTTTTGATAGTCTCTTCACACTTCAATGGTTTCTTTTGAAACTTCTGTCATTGTTTATACTCGTGGGGCTAACGCGTGCATTCCAATAATTTTAATCTTATATGTTATGAATATAATCTTATAATCTTATATAATCTTTAATAATCTTATATAATCTTATCTCTTATGAATATTTAATGTAATATAATACTAATATTTATTTCGTGACAATGTTTCAGGATGTATTGGAATTTAAAACAAAACGTTAAATTTATGAGAAAATCTTTTATCTAGCTAAGGTAGGCCTGAATACTATCTTTTCTTCTCAAAGTAAGATTTCAACTATTCTGACAACAAAGTTTAATTTATTTCAGTTTCTTGCTTCAAGTAACAAGCAAGAACACACATTACATGCATGCGTGCACATTGCACGCATTGCTTGACATTACTGTTCGAATCATGGGCATATTTGATATTAAGATAACCAACACCCTGAAAAAACACTCTCACACTCCTGCACCCAAACTTGGATTATAGTCATCCCTATATTTATCTTTTCTTCAGTTTATACTACTGAAAACCTCACTTTTATTATTACCAATGATTTTAGCTCTAGACAAAATTATTTTGTTGTTTTGGTTGTGCTTTTAAGTCAATTGCTTGCAGACATGTTCAAAGTGCTACAGGCAGTAGGGTCAACGTTGACCAATGATATTCTTATGGAGAAAAAAACCACGTGTGTCATATCTCGCTTATGTTTGAATATATTTCTATAAAACTTAGTTAATGGCTTAATTTGGTGTGGGCCCATTGTTTTTGCCTAAAACACTGATTTTTGGGTTCCTCTTTGCAGCAGACCTAGGTAGCCAGCCTAACGTTGTTCAGTAAATTAGATAGTAAATTTGTTCATGGTTATTAATGAATATAAGAAGCACAAGGAGATAAGTTTCAATCTTCGTAATTTTTCAATAAGAAAATAATCGGCAGTTATATGAACCAAAGCTCGAACTTTCCCGGCTCCACTAATATATGCTAGAACGGCATAAAACAGCTTAAAGCTACAGTAACTTAAATAAGGTTGCTTTTCAACAATAGCAAACGACACGTGCAGCTTCCCCGACCCCGATTACTCCAAAGATATATCTATTCCATATTTATGTAGCCCTATCTACGTAGCTTGGGAGCGATACATAATACAGCTCGAGAAACCGCCGCGGACGGACGGACGCACGGAACTACAGACAAATGCGAATTATAGTGTTTATAATAATCTGGTAATCATAAACACTTTCAAACCAAAAGTTTTAATATATTTTTGAACGTGTACTTTTGTTGCGTTTTTTATTACATACTGTAGTTAAAATTAATTGCACAGCCCATAGCTTTCGAAAACATCAGATTTTTAACGGTTAAATCGAAAAGTTTAGTTTTATCTATTAATGTAGAGGTATTTTTAATACCTCTAAATACGTACCTTGGTAAGGGTATTTAATATATTTTTTTTGTTGGACTAATACAGACTTCACGAATAAAATTAATTTGAAAACTATACTGTATACACCTGGTATTGTAATTGTTATAATATTTACAATTATAACAATTGTAAAAAATATTGCAAGCTATAAATACTAAAAATAATAATAAACGCGTTTTATTCTTTTAACCAGTGAGGCGTGATTATTTTTTGAGCCCATGTTGAGCCCCTTCGGAGGTCCAAAGTCTCGACTTCATTGATGTCCGTTCCGAGCATAGAGGGTCTCATGCACAGACGGGAAGCGCGACAGTCCCTACGCAGTTCTAGCCCGCCAGGGTAGCGTCCGTTTTGAGCATGGAGGGTAGCATGCACAAAAGGGACGCGCGCCACTCCTAGCATGGTCCCATCCGTGCATGCTACACCGGCAACTTTTGTATTGATTCTACTTACGTAAATTAAATTATTAAAAGTCTCCACCAAAAAGTTATTATTTGTGGTAATTTTTCCAAGTAGGAGCCTTTTTTGTAAATTTACAACAACAAATTAAGTATAAAAAAAATATTTAAAACTTGAAAAAATTTTCTTCAGGAATCTTTTTTAGCCTCACTAATAAAGTTACACCAGTCAAAAAACACTTTAAGGTCGCCAATTTTCAATACGGTAGTTTTATTAATAGTCACAAAAAAATGTGTAATGTAAAGGTTATAGTTTTTCAAACCAAGCGACTTTTATACAAAAACCTCCCTTATAAACTTAATAATAAAAATATATAGTTCAAAAACATATTTTTGGCCGCCATTTTCCAAGAAGGGGGCTTGAGCACAAGTTTAAGTTCGAAAAAGTAGTGGGTTTTGAAGATAACACCAGGTAAAATAATCCCTACTGGTAAGCGGGTTTTTTGAAAAATATTTAAAGTGATGTACATATCCTGAGGCTTGGGAAACTAATTTTTTACTCAATAACAATGTCAGGACCATAATTAAATGCCGTATTTAAAAAATATAAATTAATAATCAATTTGTCCCTATTTAATAACTTGGTTATGATTTACTTGAACGTACATTTTGTTTCTGACTGGAATTTACCATGGATTAATTTAGTTAGGTAAACTTTCTTATCGGCAACATTAAAGAACATCTATCTGACTGATTCCATTTGTTATCTCGACAGCAAACACCATATGCTCTTTTTTAGCCCACGTATTGTTCGTTAAACTTATAACACCATTTGTGTGTTCAACAGATTTATTACGGTAAGATTAATCTCTAATCTAAATGATTAAGGTTTCGTGTTAAAACATTTTTTTTGTATTAAAGAATTTGTTTAACGCAAAAAAGTTTGCAGACCGAAAACTTGGAGCAGGCAGAAAGGTTTTGAAGTAAATCTTAATTATAATTTTTAAACATTTAATAACATAAATAACATTTTTACTGGCAATAGAAGCTGAAAATCCGCGAAACTTTAGAATTCGTTTCCACCCTTAAAATCGAAGTTAAGAATCGATATTTTTCGCTGATAGTCGCGATTATGTTTACCAAAACAACATTTCGATATTATCATCGAAACGATAATTAAAGCATAGATGTTTAGCCGAATAAGCCGATTAAGTGTCAGGTAAAATAATGTAAATACAAGGGTGTTCATATTTCTTACTTTATTTGTGTGTGAAGGGTGGTTATAATTGGTTTTATTTCAAGCATAAAAGTAAACACCTCCATTTCAATTCTAGCGTAAAGGTATATCGTTTATTAGTATTTTCTACAAAAAGATATTTTAGATATATTTTGGAATACGAAAAATTTGATGTTTAATTTTAATTTAATTTTGCAAACGAAATGAGGTAAACTTGCAATATAATCGCAGAACAATGTGACCTGTCTATAAAAGTGTTTCATTGTACTGTACTCTTACCCGGTTTATGTCGTCAAGTAAAGAAATTGAAACCAAACTCACATGTTGGTTCTATCACAGTTGGGCACTCAATCTTTAGGTTCAAAGGGTGCAGCATGTGATACTTTACTTTTCTTTAGATTAAATAAAAGTTATCATGATGAAGCCTAAACATAAAACTACTTTTTCTGAACTTGTGTTATGCTGAAGCTTGTGGTTTTTAAAATATCGATTAATGTATATAATATATTTAATTTATAAAAAATAATCAAGGTGGTCATAAATTATTGGAAATATTTTAAAAGATAAAATGAAATAGTGAAGAAACTTAAAAATATGTAAATAGTGTTATTAAAAAACTGTTTATTACATTATTGGGATATTGGCCATGGTAAATTATTCTATTTACAAGTAAACACGTCAATTTAAACCAAAACAGTATCAGTTTCTTAGTCTCCAGGCTCTTTAGAAATTATTCCTTAAGGACTTTTTCGTAGAGGTAGATAATGGTAAAAGGCAGCTGATAATGGTAAAAACACCTGTTGCAGTAGACCTGCATACTCGGCGAATATCAAATTCTTTAATAAATCATTCACACAAAGCCTCACACCAAACTTAAAATCGAAATCAAATCAAATCTTATGGAAAAACCTTTTCCTTTGGAATGACTTGGGAGGTGAGTATGCAGGTTTTCTCCCACAGATCTGGGACAATGGGCGATTTTAGGCTATAATCCAGCTCAGTAGATATAAACTAGATAAAAAACCACTTTCCAAGTTCCATCAAGATATCTGGAGAAGTAAGAAACTGCACAAATATTTGAATCTTCCATAAGGTAAACATGGAAAATGAGTATGCAGCTTTGCTGCCGTGGATATGTAGAAAATGGGGTTTTTGGCTATAATTCAGTAGATCTCAACTAGATTAAGCTACATGCCACATACCAAGTTTCATTACAATACGTAGAAAAGTAAGCGAAATCTAAAATTTTATTTATTTCCCATAAGATTAACATTGAGACAATGTACTGTGTTTACCAGTCTCAGTATATTAGTAAACAATACACATAGAACCATGATTCAAAATACCAAATTGTTTGATTTTTCAAGCTGAATTCAACAGTGTAAACCGTAGTTTGATTATTTTAATTTTTACTGCTGATTAGAAACAACGTAAACCTGTGGCAAAACAAAATTAACCATGCTTTAATATTTTATGAAATAAATAAAAGGGAGGATATCAAAATTTTCCGAAATTTAAGTGACATAGGTTTTAAGATGAGATTTTACTGACGTCAATCTTGCGTACTTAAACACTGGTTAATTCCTACCAGTATACCAATCAAACTTCTAAAATATGTACAGGACGAGTCTTCTAAACCGTCCACAACAGATTTTAGACGAACAGTACTTAGGTTTAATAGATGACAATTTAAATGCCTTAAGGACTGCATATTTAAAATGGGCTTTACATGGGAAGATGGAGTTTTTTGATTACACCTACGAAACCACCAAAGATAGAAGGTAGATTCATTGAAAAGCTGATAGTTTTTGCAAGACCTGTAGAATGATGTTCTATTTTTTGACATATGCTGCCATATAAAATTATTGATTTTCGGGGCTTCTTACAATATTGAAAGTAATAAAAAAACCTTGTATCCTAAATGTTACACGTGCCTTATATCAATTTTAAGCTGAATTTACAATGATTAATTGATTTTAAAAGGAAAAAATTCTGGTGGTTCTCGAGGAACAGGGTATTGCGTAAATACCAATATTTGTCATGAAAATGGCTGCCATTTTGAAATTAATAAAGATCAGTGAATTCCGTTTTCACCAGATTTCTAGTTTTTCTATATATCTTTGAAATGGTTCATAAGATGACAAATTTTTATTTTTAAAATTATGAGAGTCGATCACTTGACCTTCGGTTTTTGGAAGACTCTGTATTTTAAAAAGGGTTAAATATTTTTTACGTTTTTTCTTGGATAGGCTTTTGAGTTACAGGGGAAAAATTTAGTTTCGTCCTTGTATTTCAAGCTGTTCGTATACAACCTGTTGTGGACCGCTGAGAATATATATATTTAAAGTTTTTACAGTTACGAATGCGTACAGTTCTTATGATTGTTAGTTTCAAATAGTTAAATAGTTATTAGACCTTTTTTTAGCTTAATTGCTTTTCAATTACCATATTGTTGTTTATTGAAAGGTAACTCAAATATCTAGTAAATCCTTGGATTACAATTTTGAAATATTTATACTAATGTTTTGTATGATTAACGAAATTATGTACACATGTATACAATTAACCATTTTACTGAACATTTACAACTATAAATCAAATACATTTCGAAGCATTTTCTTTACAGTTCTCTTGCTAAATATAAAAATAAAAAGTTAATAAAAAATCAGATTAATACAAATTAAGATAATTGAGTAATTCGTGATCGAAGACAAAATGCACGAAGGAAATTAGCTTGTCCACACAGGTCACAAGGTGGCAGACTGCAGTTTCTTATTGTTATAAAATGATATTACTTTCTCTTTATTACGTTGCTTCTCGTAACCTGTTTCTTATTTGTAAAAAATACTGAAGGACAGTTTACATTGCTCGAGTAGGATGGCGAGTACGAAGGAGGTGAGTTTAGAACTTAGCCACCTACTCGTCCGACTTAAACAGATGAGCGAGTAGAGTGGCGGGCGAGTTGACTGGAAAACTCGATTTAGAATGATGGGGAATCAGCTGCCTAGCAACTTGGCCGAGCTGGCTCCACCGAGTTTCTCGACGAATGCAAACCAAAGTTATTTTTGGTCTTAGCAATTTAGCTGATCAGTTAATTCAGATACATAAAATTAATTGTGTTAGTAAAGAAAAGCCTCAGTTTTCACTTAAGAATATATCAGTTTTCAGCTAGCCACGAGTTTAGATGGGATGAAGATAGCAGATTCGTTTCTAAGGTCATAGCTTCCTTCGCATTAAACTGTAGGGGGCTAAAGTGCGTGGCAGGAACCAAACAAATTAAACCGGCTGTTCTTGGTCGTTTAATTTACAAGACTTAACGGGAGTTCCTAAACAATAGTTAAGCACTGGACTTAAGCGTAAGAGTCAGTTTGAGAAAAATAGCTTTCTTCCTTCAACTTACCATTGCATTACCATTATCATTATCGGGTGAGTTATTGACCACCAGTAATGGGTTTATGAGGCAAATATGTGTGAAAGATTAGTGTAGAAGAATTAATGATAAGTTATCAAGAAATGACGTAATTTATTAACCTGTAGCTAAGGTTTGATTAATTCTCATTATATAGAGTATCCCACCACTATTGTTATAAAGATTATGTTAAAAATACATTCAACTAATATCAGTTACCCAACTCTAAGGTGAGCAAAGAAACTTCGCCAGGCTGTCATACCAAGTTACCTTATTTCTGACCCGTAATGCAATTTAACTGTTGCAAGACAGCGGCCTGGCTAGCTGGTTAAAAGCACTTATTTTCATTTTTAAAGGCTTACTCATACAGGTACACAATGAGATAAATGAAACCTTCAGTGATCTTAGTTTAGTAAATTATCTAATGTACCACTTTAATCAATTTTATCATTTATTAGCTAAATCCAGAACGTCTTTAATATACAGGGGAAGACAAAAATCAGGAATATTTTAAATATCTCTTTGCGTACTAATCAATTTTTGTATTTGCATTTCTGTATTTGACAGCAAGCATTAGAACATAAACTGTCGGCATTTTTCATGCCAACATGCCAGTCCACAATAAAAACATAGAAACCATAAAATACATAAAATTTCATGAAATACATGCAAATTTATATTATTTTTGCAAGATACCTTCAGTTATTCATCCATTTACCGATAATTAGTACTGAAATATTAAAATCTTTGAGGAACTGCATCCAATTTCTGTTTGGATGATCCTTTTGCAAGCAGCGATTTTTGTTCTACTTTCAAAGATCTTTAAAATGGGGTACATCACAAGCCATGCTTACTTTTAAAAATTTTAAGACGTCCATCGTGGACTGTCCCCTTGGCAGGTAAACTGTTGGTAATTTATGTCTAAATGTTTGTAACTGTGTTAAATACACAGATGGGAAGTTTCATTAGAGATATTAAAAGAGATATTTCAAATATTTCAGACTTTTGCCTAAACCTGTAATAAAGGAACTTCAAGAAACACCACATTTGAGTATTCTTTTATCTAACTGATTAACAAAAAGTATATTTTATCTGTCATACAATATAAAAGTTACGATATATTTTTATATCGATTTTATTCTTTCAACTATAAACTGGTTTCATATTGCAGTAAATAGGCAAATTTCGCCAAAGGGTCAAAAGTTGAACTTTTCGTTCAAGCTTAAGTTTTTTGATCGAAAAGTCAAGCCGAGGTTGAAAATTTACCAAGGCTTGACTTTGAGACCCGTGTAATGAACTGCATTTTTCGTCATGCCACTCAATGTAACTAATTACTTTCCTACTATTATGTACTACTATTCTAATTACTTCATTAAGGAGAGATTTTACAAATTGTTAACCTTGAACAGTTTACCTTTGATTGCGTTCTTGCTATTTAAAGCAATCACCTGATTAAGTAACCTGATCAGTAATCACCTGATAAATTTTAGGAATATATTCACCCTGCAATGAAAATCGTATGAAGTATATTTCGTCATCCTGATTTGTAGCGGTATGACAAAAAATAATTAGGAACCACATAGGTAGTAATTTGATTACCACATTAAATACAGCCAACATCTATAATTTGTAATACGACATTTTTACTTACCAACGGAATCAAATTAAATTTAAATATAATTAAATAGGTAGTAGTTATTAAGTATTTAGTATTTAATCGTTATAATTTAATTAATTATTTTATAGTCAAAAATATTTTCCTATATTCAACAAAAATAAAAAATTATAACTAGTTCATTTTTATGTAAACGTGACGGGCTTATCACTGATGTATATGTAATGTGGAACTTTAAAGAGGTGATAAAACCTGTCCAAATCTCGCTTGCCATCTATAAAGCTGAAGATTGACGATTCATCCCCTAAAAGGGTGATAACAGACAATATGGGTTTTATTATTCATATAAATCAATTTCCATCGTTAAAGCTTCGCATACTTGCTTTTGAGCCTGTTTTCTTTACTCATATACACACTTAGCGAACTTGCAGGATAAATTATTTTACATCTGTACTCCTGCCACTTTTTACATGTAACTAACTTATTGCATTATGACTATTAACCACTACATCCTGTAAAAATATTAACTGTTGTGAGCTACGGTCTCATTAAAATATTGTCATGCATCTATAAAAGTTGTTTAATTAATCAATTACACATATCAAGTTACACAAAGTCACCACCAGTACCGTACTGGTGGGCAATTTTATATACATTCTGTTGACTTTCATACGTACTGTTATATTTATAGTAAGGGGTGATAACTGTAAGTCACACAGTCGAAATTATATTTAGTGTTTGTTAAGACCTATAAATCAGCCGAAGAGTTGATCTCTTAACCGTTGTCACATTTAATATCGTGCCATTGTGTCCGCGGCGCGTAATGAAACCACGAGAACTCGGTGTTCGTTCCTTTAAGCGTAACTCTCAAAACTTTCTTGGTTTAGATGGTATGTGGTCATCAAGGGTGTAGCTCAATCATCCCAGATGTGTAAAGATGTTGCCACTCTGAAAAAAAAACTTTGTTCGTGTGGTATGAGTCACCTTAAAAAACAGTTTGTCCCTATAAAACTGATTTATTTTTTTCAACTACTTGGCTTAAAATACCTACCTGGGTAGATCGCCATTTAAAGAAAAAGTATAATGTATAAAAGTAAAAGGAATAAAGTATAACACTAAACACAATAATGAGAGAAACTCTTTGATTTGTAGAGTACTACCTGGAACATTTATATTATATGGTAGTATAGTACACCAGCTATTTAATGGAAAGTTATGAAAACCTTTTTATGTTTATTGAGTTTCATTTGCCAATAGATACCACTGCGAGACGAAGAGGTCTTTTTGACTGTTTGTAGTATAGGGTTTGTATTTACTAAGCTTTACATACAATTTATATGGTTGCCATTATACATTAGTTTATACAACAGTAGCATTTTTTATAAAAAGTAGTTTTATAGTTCAGTGTTGTGAAATCCTTGTTTCTATGCTTTTCAAAAGTGGACGCCAAAATTATACTTTCAAACAAATAACTTACTGTCTATATTTAAATATAAATTTCTTTAAAATAATTTAATTTTTAGTTCATTTTATTTTATTTTACTTAGAACCCTACATTTTGAAAAACCAAGACTAAAGCTTGACTCTTAATAAAAAAATATATAAAAAACACTCAACTTAAGCTACAGTTTGTAGTAATTTATCTTATCGGTGATAAGTTTAGAGATCCAAATGCATTAAAAAAGTCAAAGCAAAATCTACTTTGAAAACGTATGTTTAGTCGCGAGAGAATGGAAGGCACAGTCTGGTTATGAGTTTGAATTAGATTTTTATATAGAATTACAAAACAAAGTTTGATTCGTTCATTCTCAAAAATACAACATGGAATCCACTTCCTTCAAATCATTTCCAATACCCTCAGTTAACGGATGTAGATATGTAAACAAACTAACGAACGTTTTTGGTTAGCTTGTGTGTTTATGTGTTTATTTAAATACCTCTGTTGGGCCGAGCCTTACTCGGTCTTATTTCATGTTTACAAGTTAAAAACAAAGTTAAACTTACAAAAAAAAACATTTCGGTCAATAACAACATTTCGGAGCAATAAATACACGTTTTTATCGCTCCATGCACTTTTTAATACACACGTTGTATCATTCCTAGATGGCTGTAGTTTGTAAACAGCTGTTATGGTTACTTTTTTTTTGCATTTTGTTGGTTATTTCATGCCAGCATAACAGCTCATAAGGCCCAACATTAAATTATTTTGAATTTAAAATTCATTTTATTACGTTATTAGATTTTCTCTGACCAAGTAACCTACATGACAATTGTTTTTGAGTTAGACATTTGTTATTTTTACATTATTAGATTTCCTATGGCAAAGTAACCTACATAAAACCTGTTTTTGAATCAGAAATTAGTTTTTTCCAGACTCTGAAGGAAATCCTCGAAGCCGTTTCTGAGGTAATTGTGCACATTGCTCATACAAAAGTACAGGGGATGGTAATTACGCTCAACTGCTGGTGGTTGGTCAGCCGAGTTAGTTTTTTATTTATTAAACTGAACTACTAATTTTCATAAACTTTTTAGATGAAAGTTAATAAAAATCCAGTTCATGCGTTCAACTAAATAAATGTAATATTTTTTATTTCACAGTAATATGTAAACATGAATGGTTTGACGTATTTTCTGTGTAGGTTTTCGTTCAAAATGTATCTCAATCGAAACATCAGTATATTTTAGCCAGTTATTTTTGAAAGAAATTGTTTCAGAAATTGTTCCTTAAAGTTTTTTTTGTAATTTTTGGCATTTCAATTAATGTAATGAAATTAACAGTATCTTCATATATTGATTTAAACATTCAATACTGGTAAACATTCTGTGTTACCCACTTTCTTATGAAAAACATAAAATTACCTCACCGATTATTAAATCTTATATTTATGTACTAATAGATCGTAGGGGCCATCCGTAGGGTAAAACCTGTTTAAATAAAATAATAAATGATTCAGTAAATGTTTCATTTATTTTTTCATGAGAAGATAAATTGTTTTGGAACGTTGTGAGAGGCATCGAGGCGAACCGCAACTCGCGATGCTCATACATGTTTCTATTGTGTTTGTTCTTTTTTAAGGGACCTTTGAATCGTTGAAAATAAGATCATTTTAGTTTTTCTCAAAAATATTTTCAAATTAAAGACTAGTTTTCTTCGTCAAAATTGGCACTTTTTTACACTTTCTCCTGTAGTTTTTTTGTACTTTTTAACGCCTCTAAATATAAACATGTATATAGTTAAAAAAAATGACTGAAACCCCCCTTTTTAAGATTCATTAATGTTAGTATTTCTCTAAATGATAAAATCATGAATGCAAGTGTAAGTATGTGTGGAAATATTTTTTCATTTAAAGGCGTTAAGATTATTCAGGTCAATTAAGGTTTTATTTTGGTCCTTAGTTAGTCCTGGGTTTTCCAAAAATGTATCAATATTTTACATTCTACACACAATTACAAGGCTTAAATAAGTAAAAAAAACTACAAAATCTACAAACACTAGTTCATTTCTGTTTTAAATAATCATTCACTTAAATATTTTAGACACTATTAAAATATCGATTGTCACCCAAATACATGTTGGTTATTAACGAGCTAGCCTGGGGGGGGGGGGGGGGGAGATTAAGGGAAAAAAGCCGTGAGGCTGAAAATTGACACAGTCTTTAATTAGAATCATTTGGACCTTTTATTTTTGGGTTTTAAAGCTGAATTGACTGAGCTAATATAGAAGATAATTAAGTGTGTTATTGGTCTAGAGGATCGATTTTTTTCCCCATAAAATCGAACACAATAGATTAACACAATTGTTTTGAAATATTTTTTTATATCCAATATTATGTTTTGTTTAAGGTAAATCAACCATAAAATTACCTTTTCGGGATATAAAATCGGAAACGACGATTAAACGATAAATATGAAAGATTTCCATACAAAAAGTCTATGTAGGAGGGGCATCGATATTTCCGTAAAAAAAGCCTCACGGTTTGATCCCATCGGCCCACGGTCTAATAGATTAACAGCCCCATTGTTTATCGTCTGAACCACTAACACAGATTTACAACCTCAAATCTCTCGCCACGTCACCTTCTGATTCATCATTAGTTTGAATATCTATTTTCTTTAGATTACGCGATTCTATCTGTAAAAAAAAATTCGTTTGATCGCGCATCAACGATCAACGCTTTGAAGAATTAATCTATTACTTACAGTACTTTTATTAAATTGGAGAACGGTTATCTAATATTAAACCACTGCATCCGGTGGATTTATAAATTTGAAATTGTTTTGGACGTTGAAAAATAATGCCGCCCTATTTAAAAACCGAGTGCAACTAATCCCATAACCCTGTATGTAGAATCAACATCGCAATAAATGTTTTAAGTTAAGGAATCTGTTACTAATTAGGAAGTTTAGATCAATATCGATCCATTTGGTTAATTTGTTGACTCGCGCCAAACATTGGTAGGTCCGTCCTGAGCGCAGAGGGGGTAGGAATGTGCGTTGGAATTACCCGAATAAGTGCATATTATTGACTGTGTTATTTATGTGTTATTTACCTGTGTGTAGTCCTTTAACCTCCACGGGAACACTGAAACTATAGTAAGAAAAAGCCATTCTTAAAAGTTAATTGTAAATTTCGCAACTACGACTTAAAATTAGGTTATGCAGGTAAAACGACCGAGAGCTGCAAAACCCCCGAGGTGCGAGCGCTATTTTTCCCTACACACACTCACACCATGAAATTTACCCTACAGTAGACCCCCTCTTATCCGGACACTTTTAAACCGGACATCGGTTCAACCAGACTACACTCCACGCAAGTGACCGGACATCGGTTCAACCAGACTACACTCCACGCAAGTGACCGGACATCGGTTCAACCAGACTACACTCCACGCAAGTGACCGGACATCGGTTCAACCAGACTACACTCCACGCAAGTGACCGGACATCGGTTCAACCAGACTACACTCCACGCAAGTGACCGGACATCGGTTCAACCAGACTACACTCCACGCAAGTGACCGGACATCAGTTCAACCAGACTACACTCCACGCAAGTGACCGGACATCGGTTCAACCAGACTACACTCCACGCAAGTGACCGGACATCGGTTCAACCAGACTACACTCCACGCAAGTGACCGGACATCGGTTCAACCAGACTACACTCCACGCAAGTGACATCTTTTTAACCGGATAATTTTTATTAACATATCGGTTTAACCGAACGTGATGGGTATAGAATGGACAATACTGTATCGATGATTCTCGTGGGAAAGATTATAGACCAGTAAAAAGGTCTAAATCAAAGTATTGGCTTATACAGTATGCATTAGAGTCATAATTTAACATGTTTTAGGGAACGTTGGTTTAACCTGGAAGGTTCTCAGTCCCAATGTGTCCAGATAAGAGGGAATCTACTGTATATATAATTAAAAATATGATTATTTATTTGAAACACTTGCAAAGAAAACTTTGAGGTTATGAGCAATGATACAACTTCTTTTGTATTTTTAACCAACACGGTTATGAAAATCACGTGATCGCAACTATCCTTTTTTTAAACCTATTGAATGCCTTATAATATGTAATGTTCTCACATTGTTTCAAGCAAATGAATTATCAGCTGACATTAAGAGTATTGATCATTAAGGGCCGCTTTCTCCAAACTTGGTTAACCTGAAATTTGGAAGCCCAAGGTTAAACCTCTTTTTTAGGTTAACCAAGTTTGGAGGGGCGGCCATTAACATAATTTCCGGCGCTCTGACGGAGAGCTGGTTTCAGCCAACAAATAACGTTTGTAAAACAGGTGATTATGACATATAGAGTGAGGGCCACTGAATAACCCCCTCCCCCTGGGAATTTTCGACATATATATATTTTTTTTCTTGCTACTGACATTTACTTTACTTTAAGGTTTTGCTTGTTTACCACTTTTAAATTACAACATAACCCAAAAAATCAATAAATAAATAATTGAATTGATATATAGTTGGAAAAATTAACATGGGCTCAATTTAAAAAAAAAATTAACCTCGCTGCATTTTTACATGCATTTTTTGAGACATTGACTCGCGACAAACGCTTATGATTGTTTGGTGGCTAATCGTTTGCTTTGAAAGATAATAATTTTTGACCGCCATCTTGGTTCCTCCATATTGGATATCAACTTTTTTTAATGTAAAGATGATGTTTGACACATCCTTATGAACTAGATTTTTACGCTGATTACAATGATGAAATCTGTTTTTGAAAATGCACTCGTTAAAAAGATATGCTCGAATAAAAATTTATCCCTAAACACTTCATGGACGTTTCATATTTTCAATATTTTTTTGGATTAGTTTTCTTATATCTCCCATTATAATGTCGTTCATTTTAGACTTAAAATACTCAGGGAAATACCAGCTTTCATTTGAAATATTAATCATCAACATCGGACAAGTGACAGGTGAGCTATAAGGCTCAATGTTACTTTCAAATATTTTTTCGTAAATTTGTTTTAGTCAAGTATATACTAAATCATACGTCGAGAATATACAATGCTTGCATACTACCCTGTCAATTTTTTACTGCGCCCGTGCAAAATAGTAAATTTTGCAATTAATTTGGAACGAATTTACAGCTGAAGATACAAGAAAATTTACCGCAAAGTAATAAAAGCTGCCAAGTCTCGACATATGTACGAGCGACTGAGTGGCAGTGACATTCTGGCTAGGGATGCGTAGAAAATAATAGATGCAGACAGGAAAAGGAAAGTACCTGCTGGTAAGCCTAGCCCGGAAATATTTAACTCCTATTTTTCGAAGCTTGGTAATCATAAACATTCATTGATAACGGGACCTTTTGTACAGTCGGTGACTGACGTAAGTTGCCCTAATACACTCATTTTTACTCCCACAGATCCCCGTGAAGTTTCTAACGTAATAATGAACCTTAAAAATTCTAACTCGGCCGGTTTCGACGGCGTGACACACCGAGTTGTCCGTCATTGCGCAATCTACATTTCTTACCCTCTTTAATGCTTAATGCTTTAATGCCATTAATGCTTCACTATTTGAGGGCGTTTTTCCACAAAAATTAAAGCACTCAATAATACGCCCAATGTTTAAGGATGGAATTTCTAGTTTACCTGAAAATTGGCGTCCGATTGCAAATGTTTTTACCTTTCCAAAAATATATGAACAAATATTTTCAATTAGATTGGAAAATTTTTTTCGTTATAATTTAATGTGTGAGGAACAGCAATTCGGTTTTGTTAAAGGGAAAAAACACTACAGACGACATGATTGACTTTGTCAAAAAATTCATCTCAGCCCTGGACGAAAAACGTAAATCAGTAGGTGTGTTTATGGATTTACAAAAAGCTTTTGACTGCTTGAATCGTTCATTATTATACGAGAGGCTTTTCAGCCTGGGACTCCGGGGCCCGTCTTAAGATTGGATCAAGTCATTTTTGCAGGTCTCGGTCTCAATTAGTTCAAATAGGTAATTTTCAATTAAAGAGCGCTACAATTATTTTTGCTTCGCAGATTTTCAAAATTTCAAAACCTTATCTTATGAAGTAAATTTATTTTTCATTAATAGAATCAAGATTAAGTTACGGTATTATTCTCAGGGCGTCTACGTCACAGTCAAATTTTTTACGTGTATTTAGATTGCAGAAAAGAGCTATCCGGATCATGGCGGGCGTGTGCAAGAGATCACCTTGCCGGAATATTTTTAAATCATTGGAAATTCTAAAGATATCTTCAATTTATATTTTCGAAATTTTACAATACTAAAGTTTAAATCAACGACAGTAACGACCGGGGCAGGTACTCATAATTATAATACCAGGAAAAGGCACCATCACAGGCAAACTCAACATCGATTGGGAATAACCTCAACACTACCTCAAAATATTGGACCTAAATTGTACAACAAACTACCTGAAAATATTCAATTAGCAAATTCAGAAACAAAATATAAAACTCTCTTAAAGAAACACCTTTTGGAGCGTGCCTGTTACTCTGTAAGTGAGTTCTGGGAATAAGTTAAGTGTTGAATCAGTTACATAAGGTACATTTGATAAATTAGTTATAAATAGAAGAATTTAATTTTAAGTTTGATGTTTGTAATACAATTGTATAATTGTCATACTACAATAAAATATTTTGATTTGATTTGATTATGGCACAGTCTAAGATATTTTTTCTTAGACTGTGATTATGGCAAAAGACAACAAGACAGCTGTGAAACAAATCATTATTACATAGGTTACAGTACTGCCAATAGCAAAAGTAATCACTGTCCTTAGTTACTTCTTCAGTGTACTAAAAAAGCTATTAAATACGTTGAGATTTTAAATATACAGGCTGAAATATTTATGATTTTTTTAAAAGAAACATCCGATTTGATAGGTTTTTATTTTCAAAAGTATGAGGTTATTTTAAGTCAGCGAGCGCAGGTCTAAGCGTACTCAAATTCGTCCTACACCTTTGCTGCATGTCTTGTGTGTTGGATTCAGTGGCTGCTCTAAAGCGGTTCCTCATTTTTACCAATGTTCCAGTGTTCCACTGTTCATCCCTTCATTTAAAAAAATTAACTAACAGTACCGTCTAATGACTTTGGAGGCCTTTGATGCAACGCGGAATCGTTAGTTCCAGTACGGCTGGTTCAACTTAGGAGAAGTCTTGCGAATTTGACTATCGCTCGTCATATGCCGTGTATCAAAAAAGCGGCCATATTGAGCATTAAAAATTGTTTGTAAAAAAAACTTAATTACTGTAATACCCTTTACTATAACAGTAACCTTATGTCCATATGATCATTACTTTTAAAAATCTTAACTTATAAAATCGGATTATTCTTTTTGACACACTCTCTATTGAGAACGGTTTTTTTTATTTAAATGTTGATCCACAGTAATTACTTCAGTAATGTAAAAGTAATACAAACACGAATAGATGCAGAATTTTATATGTACCTCTACTGATTCCTCAAGGCAGTTTAGACAAAATTTGACATTAAACTTGGAGAAAAACAAATATATTTTTTTTTACTACAAATCTGCTGCAAAATCTAATCTTACTTTTGAAGTGTCAGAAAAGTGACTTATGGATGCAATAAGTCCGTATGTTTCCATCGGTTAATACAGTAGCAGCGAGTACAGTGAGTGCTTCGCTGGTTGATAGTTGACAGTAGACAACGCACGACGCGACCAACAAAATGGCATTGTAGTTTTCATTTGTCTAGTTGTCTGTTGTGTCTTTATTCTCCCTTCTTAATGACAGTTGATTTTATTTTACTTTTATCTTATTTGACTTAATAATGTCAAGTAATCTTAAAAGAAAGAATTTAATTATGATTTGAAGGAGTGACTGCATTTTTAAGGCGCCGGAGGAAGCTATGACGATTTTAGTGCCTTATGCAATTGATTTCGGTTGTTATACTAGGTCGTTGGCTTTAGGATTAGATTAATTGGATTTGGGTTATGGTCATACAAGCCTGCTTAAAATGTTGAAAATTTAAAAAATTTAATAAAATTGCCTAAATCGTGTAGCCTAACAATTAACTTCAAACTTTTCATAATTTTCACCAGAATTTAGGTTTGTTTAGAAATTTATGATTTCACCATGGATATTCAAAAACTTTACTTTACATCCTTCGTAGTTTAAAGCTTCTTCGGTTTCTTGAAGCTTAAATTAAAAATAAAATTGTCTTAAACTTTAAAAAAAATCAACATTCTCCTTTTGGGGTGTATTCTATACTCCCAAGTTATGTTTAATCATCCTAACAACTTCCTTTTTTGGGGGCTCTTCTGAAAATTAATTCTACATGTCAATTCAACCACCAGACTGAATCGATGGTAAGGACGCTACCTTATGGATCCATTATCGTTCTTATTATCAAACAGCAACTTCATTATCAGGGTCGTAACGTTAACTTTGGGGGCCCGGTGAAAGACTGGCTGGTGAGGCCCCCCATTTCTCACTCAAGCATGTGTGTGCGCGCTTGAAACTTAAAATAAATTTTAATTTTCTTGAAAAATTATTACAGGCTATAAGTACTCAGTTTTTTTGTGATAAACCTAATTTACGAATAGTCAATAAAAACTGAATATTGTAGGGAGTTATCTTACAGTGAAATACAGTAAAAGCAACCAATGTTTCACAATTATTTTATTGTTTCTATTTACAGCACACAATTATCACATTGTTTAGTTACACAAATTGTTTCCTTCTTTGTGCCTTCTAGGAGGCAAAGCCATCAATAACTTATCAAAAATATTTTTTGAGCGCTGTTATTTTCAATTAAGAATGGAGCTAAGCTAATTATATAGTCATGAAATTTCTGACTATCTCTTGCCTTTTTCTGGCTTTAAAAAAAATCCTGATCAGTGCATGACATGTGCCATATTGCCACCTAAAGCGATTGCTTGAACACAGTATTTTAAAAGTACAATATTATTTTACGGCTGCAATGCGCCCAAAAGATTTGCTGGCCACAGAAACACTGCACGATTTTCCGGTTGTTTATATGATCGAGATATTGGTCATAAACGACCGCGCTTCGACAGCCACGATGATACCAAAACATGCGATGGCTACGAAAATAGTAAGAGCTTTTCCAGCCACAAAGCGATCGAGATATTAACCAGCTTTGATATGAGTGACAGATTTTCCGGCAGCAATTTATCTATTTATTTATTTATTGCATACGGCAAACGCCATTATACAGATACATACATAAAATGAAAGTCCATTTTGCCAGTGCAAAAAAGATGCCAGTGGTGGCAGAAAAATGATGCTGCCACCACTAATACTAATGATAAAAATAAGATGCTGGACAATAATAAATGAAAAAGATGTGACTTAAACTAAGATGTAACACAGAATCATTGCACAATTTGGCCAATGCCTTCATGTCTTCATGTCTATGAAGACTTCGAAAGGAGTGAGAGACTTGTTGGCCTCAATGCGATCAATAAATCTCTCGGCCGCGAAACAAGAAAGGCGATTTTTCGGCCGTGAAACGGCGAGAGACTTATCACCAACGGAACGGCTGGGAAATATGCCTGCCAGCCCAGCGGCTGTCAGCATATCGAGGCCCAAAAATCCGTCCTTTACACAGCTATAAAACAGACAGATTTTTGGGCCTCAATATGGCCCATTATTAGAATATTATTCTATTCTATTCTATGTGATGGCCACGAAAATAGCGAGAGAAATATTGGCCACGAATATAGCGAGAGAGTTGTCGGCCGCAATGCAATCAATAAATTCTGGCCGCGAAACGAGCGAGTCATTTTCCGACCCCGGGACGAGCGAGCAATTTTCCCGCCGCGAAGGAAGCGTGCGAGTTTTGGCCGACCGACCAACATGTGACCAACAGGCTTGACGGCAGCGATGATACCGTCATCGAGAGATTTTCCGGCCACAAATTAAATCAATCATTCAGGTTAAATTAATAAATTATAATCACAATTCAAAGATTACCTATTGAATATATATATAACCAAGCCTCCTAATTTCTTACCACAGTTACCATAGTTTCTGTAACCTTTGGTTCTAAAACAGATATTATATTTTACAAACAACGGTATCATGGCAAATAAAAAGAGTTGTAGAAAAAAATTCCAGTCTCCAAGCTGTTGAAAATAGTCGCCTTTTCATTGGTTTTAACATAAGAAAAATCACGTTTTTCGGAAATAGTAAGGTCGCGTCGAGATCGGTTTCGGGTCCGGTTTTATGCTCCCTCGTGTGGGGGCCCCTTTGGGCCCTATCCTCGGGGGCCCCTTTGGGCCCTATCCTCGGGGGCCCCGGTTGCCCCGGTGGTTGTCACGACCCTGGTCATTGTATCTTCGTCGTATCACATCCTAACATGGGTTTAGCTGTGTTGTATAATATACGATACGAAGGAAGTGTCAGTTTGTCAAATTGCTCCGTTATAGTCGCGTCACTTTGTGAGAGCAATCCCACAAAACCTTGTAATATTTCTACAACCTTTCTGACAGTGTTATATTGTATCATTTGCTTTCTGAGAGAAAATTCAGTTGTTGGGCTATAATGATTGCTTAAAATTATATTTATTTCAGTAATTTATAGTACTGATTACCAGTGTGAATAAATATAAGATTATTTATTCTTAACAGGCTGATTATCAGAAAGTGCATTAATGATAGATGGCGCTTTCGAAACGTATTCTCCTTTTGGAGTAATTAAATAGTCGGAGATACGTAGCTCCGATCAACTTAATACGGGGCACTTACAGCAACACTAACAACTAAACAACCAACCGACTGATGAATTATAACAAGAATCGTTAAACACAGCCGAAGCGGGGAGAAGATGAGCTTAATGCAGGCCTCTACATCAACACTTTTTGGGAGAGCTTTGTCATCAAAGAGATGATCTAAGCTGTTTTCTCCATGCATGAAAAATATGTCAAGATTAAATTTTACTACAAAAAGAATGGATAACATGCGTTGATTATAAATCTAGCTTTCATTATCATTTTACTTTACTTTCTTTAAAAATAATAGTGATGTCTAAAGAGAAAAAAATATTAATATTTAAATAATAGTGTGTCAAAATATTACAGGGAAATAACACTAGATTCGCAGATGGCAGTTGTCAAGTTCATGTTATTTAATCCATAACAATTTTAATTGTTAAAGTATGATACATAAAATAAAACTGAAAAATACTGGTTATCTCTACAGCTACTTTATGAACATAACAATTAGAGATAAAAACTCTTGGAATTTTAGCAAGCGAAAAGTACAGTCTAAGTAGTCAAATTCGATAGAAAAATGCCATAACGTAATATTTTATTCCTAGCCGTTTGTATTTTGAAATGGTTAAAGAAATCACAGTTTTAATTCTGGAGTGCCTTCTTTTATTTGTGGGATTGTTATGTAGCGTTTGTTATTTTACCGATCACAATTACTCTGGGGAAGATGTAGAAAACTTCCGTAATAAAAAAACAAAATTTTAAAGTTAAATACTTTCATTAACCAAGCGAACCCATCTTAAATATTTGTATGTATAATAGTATAAAACACAATGTCCCAAAAAAAGTGATCAATTTCAAAACCTAACCTACTTAGGCAAACGTAGCCAATTTGCAGTGACCTCGAGACTCCTAAACTAATACAGTTTCTTGTAATGTCATTAAGTATCTGCTGATTCAATGTCATTGCTCAGGGTGTTAAAATACAAAAGTGTTAACTACAGTAAAGAAATAGGCATTACAGGCCCAACACGCTGGCCCCTACGAATCCAAGACAAATATTTTTTAGAATATATTTTTGAATTTTTGATTACAAAGTTGAAATAGTAAAAAAAAACACATTGTGATAGCTTCTAGAACTAATAATGTCAGCTTATCGGACTGTTGTGGGCAATTATTTATTGTAGGTTAGATTCTTAAGTTAAAAGCTCTGAGTAACGGCAATGAATCAGAAGATATTTAATAAAAACATTCAAATAAAAGTTATGAGTTAAGTTACCACATGATCACCTTCAAAATTGGCTGCCTTTGCCTAAACGGGTTTTATTAGGTAATTGACACGGTGTACAATACATCATAATTACTGTAGACATTTAAGAGCACGTAGAGTATTTATATACGAAGAATAAGTTATTCTAGATTAGGTATTATTTATCGATACATTGAAATTACCGTTATTATGTATTAAGTTGGCTTTGTGTCTTCAACTAAGAACTTCTTGAGTCCTTTGTTAACCTTCATTGTTAGTTAGTTTAAATTATTTATCAGCTCAGGTTTAAATCCGCCTTGAGGAGGGTCTTCCAGCTCCTTGTAAGGGTTGTTTACTGCGAAACATTCCCCAAGTATATTATAAATATTCACACAAAAACAAACTTATTTTGTCGATTTTTGTAGAAATTACTTTTAGTGTATAAGCTTGTTTTGTTAATTAAGTAAGTTAATGTTTGTATATTTTAATCAGTATAATGTACGTGTACTGTATAAGTTAATTTTTTAGTAATTTACCCGTGGTACATTTTCTTATCCTGGTTTATGTAGTATGTACCGTCACGGTAGGAACTGGAATGCGCAAAATAAAGTGATGTGATGCTAATTAAATGGCTGACGGTAACAACCACGTATAAGTAGGAAATTCACCAAACCCATAAGAAAAATCATCACAAACTTTGAAACAAATGTGTTAATTTGTTTCTGTTAAACTAATTTTTGTTCTTGATGAATGTTTTTCTTGCAATTTTCTACCACAAACATACGACTAAAGAAAATACAACTTCGCAGCCGATGTATTGGATAAAGTTTATGCTAATATTAATTGTCAGGAATGGTCTGTAGTGTCATCTAAATATGAATTCATTAGCCAGCAAAGTTCTCCCCGGAGCTCCGACCTACATGACTACGCACTCCAAACTCGGCCCTCCGCCTGTAGACAGCGCCTCTGCCAGTGTGTCTGAAGTTATGTCTTTATGTCCTGTCTACCTTAATGAGTTGTACAGTGAGGTGTGCGTGATAACAACTATAAAAATTCCATTAAACCCAAGTTTTTTCACTGGTTGAATTGAATCGTCAAGAGGTAAAAAAACTTCTTTATACACTTGCTAATATTGTCAACTTGCTATTATACACTTGCTAGATGGTCAAAACACAATGAACATTTTGTTATTCCAATTTTTTAATATGAACTTATTCTTAAAGCTGTAATGTCATTGGCCTCGGCTATTTTATAGCATTATCAAATAAATAAATAAAATATTTCCTAAATATCTCAACTTATAAACATATTATGTGTTAAAAATCATCTATGGTGAATACAATTAAGAATGAACTTTGTTTACTTTTAAATTATGATACAAATTAACAATGTTAACTTTTATAAATATTAAAAAATATAATTTTTCACGCTTCTACTTTATTTATTCTTTACTTTCTTATTTTCAAAACTTATATATCTTCGCGATAATTGGTAGCAAGAGCTGGAGATGACCACTCGGCTGCTTAAAAAGATTGAAACCCTCACGAGAAGATTACACGACTATAGAGGAAGCAAATTCATTTCTGCTCGAGGAGGACACTTCCAGACTAGAGCTCCTGGGGGCCCTGACGACGTTGGAAGGTTATGCTAGATCAACTTGACCAGGCAGAGGACAACAACTCGACAAATGGCGAGACGGATGCAGTTGCAGGAGATCCTTTTGAACTTGTTCTGGAATGAGAAGGAGTGATTCCAAAACAAGTATATAAGACAGGTAAGAAACAGGTAAGAATCGACTCCTTAGCACCAAATGATTCAAACAAAGTAAGCAAATCCACTGATCCGTCTGAACAAGTTTCAGAACCTAAACGTTGTTTGGTGTAACTTCCTAAACTAGTCATACCCACATTTGACGGGAACGTCCTAAAA
Source organism: Flexamia atlantica (assembly GCA_035578135.1). Classification (NCBI taxonomy): domain Eukaryota; kingdom Metazoa; phylum Arthropoda; class Insecta; order Hemiptera; family Cicadellidae; genus Flexamia; species Flexamia atlantica. Next base: position 7,497,480 of record JAQJVK010000006.1, on the reverse strand, counting down.
TGGCAGAAGTTTTGGGATTCTTTTTGCTCCTCTATTCACAACAACGACAGCCTTAGCTCAATTGATAAGTTTAACTATTTAAATTCGTTGTTCTGAGGAAGGCTAAGCTTTGTATATCAGGTCTCCCACTTACATCTTTGAACTATGATACAGCTATTTAAATACTCAAGAGTAGATTTGCAAACAAACCAATCATTGTCAATTCCCATTACAAGATGCTAATAGAAATTCCTCATGTAAAGTCTGATAATACGAAGAACTTGCGTCGTACTTTCGACTTAATTGAAAAACATATTAGATGTTTGCAGGAATTAGGTGAGGATAAAAACTCGAACTGTTTCCTCACTCTCATTACTAGCAAATTACCTCTTAACGTTCTACTGACAGTAGAAGAATAAAACATAGGCAAAGAATTAGATGTAAATCGACTGTGTAGTACTATTCAGAACATTCTAATCATAAGAGAAAAATCCGAAATGCTCTAAGGTGATTCTCTAGAAAGTGGATTATTTCATGTCCCAACCGGAAAACATCACTTACAAATAATTTTATACTAAATCAAACAGCGTATTCCGATTAAATTAATAGTAAAGGATTACGTGGTGAATTCCATATGCCTGAGTAATTTAACATTAATTAGTAAGAAAATATGAAACCCGCTGTTTGTCATTCCTCTGGCATGTCCCTATCTTGAAATATGACAGAGTTTGCTGATTATGGTACACTTAAATAGTTAAAAAATGTTAAAAATAACTTTATTTTGTTACATATTATACATATAGTGTCATATTTTATTCGGACAAATTTGTTTCTACCTATTTAACAATTTTATAAAACATTTGTCCCTTGATTTTGCTCATCATTCCTATGGCAAACTGTTGCTGTCAGATATCAAAAGAGGGAAATTTAGTTGGCAGAAGGAATACCAGGGACTGTATTCAAGAATACTTCATTCTTGAACACAGTCCAGCCATCTAACTTGTTTTCTCCTAAAGCTTATTTTAATGATCCAGATTCTCAACTTGTAGAACAACTTAACGTCAAAGACCTTTAGAGTCTTGAAACTTTAGGTATACATGATCATCCGTTTGAAATTGATGATGATATTCCTTAGAGCAATTTAATAAAACTATTCAGTTAGTCGATAGTAGGTATTCGGTTTCCTGGCCCTGGAAGGAACAACCCCAAAACTTAGGTGTAAAGTGGGATACTACGAAGGACGCTTTTAACATAAAACCAATCAGCTATAAACAAGACACTTGTACAAAGATGACTGTTTTGAAAATTTTATCCTCAATATTTGACCCTTCTGGTCTTTTAATTCCTACAATAGAAAGCGAAGCTTTTTATTCTTCTTTTCCTTTTCCTTTTCTCTTCTATTTTATTTATTGACTATGACGGACTAGTTAAGTGTGCTGAAAGAATTTCAAATGCTGAACTCCCACAGTTCCAGAAACACCCAAAACTTCTACAAAAAAATTAAGAATTTTAAACTTTTGTGATGCAACACTTCCATACTGTTTTATTTCATGTTGGAGTTCAACATATCCTGGCAGAAATGAGAAAAGAATACTGTATTGTCTGTAGCAGATCCCAAGTCTGCAAAACGATCAAGAAGTGTCTCACTTGTATTTGTTGGGAGGGTACTGCTTGACCAGGCAACAAACTTCCACCCATGCCTCCACTTCCAAAAGAAAGGGTTACAGAACAGATTCCGTTTAGTCACACTGGACTCGACTACTTTGGACCATTATACATAAAAGAATATCAAAATAATAAGACTGAAGATACAAGGATAATTTATATCTCATGTTTACTTGTCTTACAACTAGAGCAGTTCATCTTGAACTAGTTAATGATCATCACGTGATTCAATTTTATAAGTGGTCGGAGTGTTGCAAAGACATATGAAAATATTTCCTAATATCTCAACTTATAAACATATATGTTAAAAATCATCTGTGGTAAATATAATTAAGAATCAACTTTGTTTACTTTTAAATTATGATAGCAAAAAACTATGTTGACTTTTATAAATATTAAAAAATATAATTTTTCACGCTTCCACTTTACTTATTCCTTACTTTCTTATTTTCAAACCTTATATCTTGCCGATTCCATATGCTTGGTTTTATTTTCACATCTATAATCAAAAAGGTTTTAGTTTGTCAAATAAATATTTAGTAGTAAAGTGTATAATTATATTTTAAAACCGTATTTTTTACCCACTTGTAGTTGTGGAGCACTAGTAGTCTGAGCTATAAAATCACTTTCACCGTTTCACCTATGGACAAATCCTATGTGAATTAACTGTTTTTTTTTGTTTTTTTTTTATAATTTCATCGCTTTTTCTGGTTTAACTCTACTAGACTCACAATTCTTTGTACGAGGGCATTACTTTGCATTACTGTAGGGTATATTCCAGTGTAAGTAAAGGAATGTGCACTGCATTAGATTCCTCATTTCTATTATTTTATTATGCAGTGATATATAAAACTTGCTCAACCTATAATTTGAGTTTAAAACGTATGAGCATGTTTAAAGAATATTGAATCTGTCAGTTCCAGGAGATCGAAAAAGGAAGTTTAAACGTGAAATGAGTTTATAAACAACTCTTGGGAACCACAACATGATCTGTTAAGTTTGAGGGATTTGTTGCTCAACTAATAAATAAAATAGCCAAAAAAGAATCGTGTTTCTTTGACATATGATTGAGCGGGAGTTATTCTGATCTATAATTTGCAGACGATAATAATTTTAAAACATAATGAATGTCCAAAATAATTGTGCGAAACTTAATAAGTTCCAATCGATTATATTTTCATCCAGGGTCACAATAAACAGCAAATCATTAATTTGTAAGACTTTTATCCGTAGTAAGCGTTTTAATTTATATTACCTTTTAGATTTAGAATATTACGAAATATTTTCGAAAAATATAGATTTAATGAAGCGAATATAGGGTAAATTAAAGTAACAACTACACAAACGTATCAAATATATCGTCATTAATCCATCTTTATTTGTTTCATTGAATACATGTGAATATTTCGTGAAAAGACTTTATAATATAGATACTTTATTCGAAATTATACAATTCATTATAAGGTAGATAGATAGTTTAATTGATGATTGATTGAAGCCGTGATCAATCAATGAGTTGTTGATGTGCTATTATTTATTATTGAAATTTAATCAGCAATAAACCTTTCAGTCTCTAGATTCAAAATGGAGCTATTTAATCAATGTTGTTTTGTTGAAAGCGTTTGTTCAAAAATAAGATAAGCTATATTATGCAACGGTAAAGCGTATGAAGAGTAAAAATGTGGCTTCCCTAATTAACAATTAGGTAGGCAAAAAAGTAAAAGTACGATAGCCAATGCCAAATACTAGTGATGAGATCGATAAGCTAAGGAACCTTAAACGCGTTGTAAGTTAATGATTATTTGTTTGTTGACTTACGTTATTTCCTTTTCCTAGTGATCGGCATAAAGTAACTTTCCAGCCAAGAGTAAGGCATAGAAAACAGATTTTCAGTGTCGAATGATGTAAACTAATTTTATACGTGGCAGAGGTGCCAACAGATAATTTTAAACTCACTGAAAATGCGTTAAAAAGTTTGCGTAATGCATTAAAACTAAGATAATTTGATATAATTTTTCAAACTTTAAAATTGACTGCGAATTCTCCCCGCTGTTCTGTAGCTAAAAAACCACCATGCCAAAAGATTGGATTTTTAACCTCCGAGGAAAGATGAGCTGTACAGTCTTAAAATAAAACAAGAACTCAATAGAAAGTGGTAATACTCTAAGTAAGCTTTAATAACAGTTGTTTAAAGTTATATTTTTAATAGTTTGAATGATAATCGCATTTGCTATGTAATAAAAGCGTAATGATGTTGTTTCCTAAGCTGATCCCACGCAATATTCACTGCTACACCTCGTATCAGAGACGGAACGACCATTACAGCGACTCGTTCCACCGCAAACACCGATTAGTTCAGCACAACAACTTAAGTAATGTTTTAATCTCTCTATTCAGATGTTATAAAATTAATGCTTGTATAAAAGGTTTCTTAAACCGCATGCTTATGGAAAGAAATATAACGATTATAGTTTACTGAAATATTAGACTGATCTTTACAAATTTCATCGTAAAAACTTAATGAAAGGTTTTCTTCCGTAAGGACTTAGGGATTAGGGACGGAACATTGGGTACTGCTGCAGTATGTGAGCATAATCAAGTTAGAATTACATTAAATAATAATAATAATTAAAATAATACAACATATTACATGTAAACGTGTGTTTCAACATAACACCTAAACCAGTCAGAGTCCGAATTAAGTTGTGGACACTACGTTAATCGTCATTCGGACTTCGAAATCCAACCTGTGACTTGACCTCAACACTTTAAGGAAAATAATTTAAAGTATAAAGAAGACGTATCGTTGTAAATTGTTCATTTGTGTGTGGCATTGTGGAGATCTGATTGTCTGAATACTGACAAAGAGGAATATTAGCCGTTAAACATTATTCATGAGCTGCAGTCTCTTTTGTTTGTATATTAGTAACACCACCGTTCCTTTCTCGGTGGCAATACTAGATTTTAACAACAACAAAATACTTCTCTCATCTGCCCTTTAAACAAATAATTCTGCAGAAAACAAAAGTATGTCAAAAATTCGCGACCATTCTACAAAGATTGTTCTTTGTCCATTCTACAACTTGTTTCTTATCCAACTTAAAATTTTATTTTGGTTCTAATCAGACGCATTCGTATGGAAGGAATTAAATAATTTATGTATAAAGTTAATTAGTAAGAAAATTAAATACCAAAACTGATGTTTAAAAATCGGCTAACATAGCCACCGTATGTTTCATTACTCTGATGGACAAAGGTGAACCAAACTAAACCACCCCTAAACTTGAAAGCCTTCGGAGACTAGGAACCCTGCTTCTGGCAACTGGTACGTTCAGAAGCAGTCCGTCAACGAGCCTCGAGGTTGCGCTTGGAGTTCTTCTACTCCTGGATATTCACGTCAAGTCGATGGCGGGCAAGACGGCCTACCCACTCTCGTTTGCTCATCCCTGGAGGGGAACTTGTAATGCCTGAACTTATTGAACTCGTGGCATATTGTCGTGTAATGAGTTTTTCGTCACATCAGAATTGTGACCTTAAGGGGGTTATGTTTTATTTTTTGAAGCGAAAGCTCTCTTTTTGCAGTCTCAATTTGAGGAGGAGCAAAAAACTACAGTAAAATGTAGCTAGACCACATCATATTTCCGCTCGATTAATACTGATGATAAGTACTTCTTATCGTCAGTATGTGTACTCCAACGTGTTTATATACAAATTTCAGTATAAGATTAAGCCTTGTGTTAAATAATCCATAGATATGTACGCTATCATGTATTTCCCAGTGCTTGACATGATCTCAGACGTCATGAGTACTGAGAATCTCTCCAGGAATGACTTGGTGGCCGGGGAACTGCCGCACTCAGGAAGAGGTGGACTCGTCTGGTACACAGATGGCTTCCTTATTGGAGGCTGATCCAGCTGCGGGGTGTATGATCAAGATAATGACACAGCGATTTTAACACGTGTGTGAGCTTAATACGCCATATTTTTAGCTGAACTCTAATATTCTCGCGTCTCAAGGTGGCGCTGGAACCACCACAAAACTCGTGTGAGAGTGCTTCGACGCTCTCCGCGATCTGAGAATTGGGTATCAGGCCACGCAGGCACTGGGGGCAACGAGAACGCAAACTTGCCAAGGCGGGAGCCAAGATACAAATTCTATGGCCCAGAACTACGCTGTGGCATCAGCAAAGCTATGCCCACAATGTCATTCATTATTAGGCGAAGGAGCAGCACCGCCTTCAGAGGTGACAGTGCCCTGGCCAATCACTAGACAAAAAGTTGCTTTTGAACAATCTGCTATTTTCACCAGTTGGCTACTGAGTCTGGATAGAAGTCAGGTTAGGTGCATAATTGCCTTGATCACTGGTCACGGTCATTTCAGGAAACATCTCCTCACTCTCGTAACACTCATGAAGATTCGAAGTGCAGACTCTGCGGCAGCTCTGTCGATTCAGTAAGGCATCGTGGATTGTGAGAGACTGGGGGCAAGGAGAAAAGCCTTATTCGATCTTCGAACACCGAGAGACGAGCCAGATTGCTAGACATTGGGAAAAAGCTCCTAAGCCTCGTTATGATTGGGAGAAATCATGCAGACTAGAGGAGCACAATACCTTTGGTTGACTTGCTGGAACCTATGAGTCTAATCCCCACACTCCAATCAATCAGTCAATGAATTAATCAATCAATCAATCTGAGGTTTTCACATTATGATTTACTAAATCGTTTTTAATAAGCACATGAATCATTTCACAGTCCTAATGGTTTCACTATTAAATCTCGTTGGAGAAGAGCTTGTAAAAACATTTTCACTTCCAAGTATTAAAGACGAAAGCTCTCTTTTTGTGGAGACATGCAACGTCTCAATTTCGGAAGGAGCAGGATACTACAGTAAAATGTTTTTACTGCATATTTTCCCTCGATTAATATATAGAATGTTTACTCATCTCTCCAAATGTATACTTTTTATTTTAAACCATTGCATACAACCATGGAATTCTAACCAGTCCGACTTTAATTTTAGAGTGCGGTATATTATAATTTCTTTCATCCTAAACTCTTATATGAGTAATATTTGTTTGCTTGAATACTTTACTGATTGCACAATTATCTCGTAAACGGCTCAGAGGACTTCCTAAAAATTTTGGAAATAAGTAATAAATTTATAACAAAAAAGTTTGTTCTATGCAAGTTACCTGAAACCTGCATAGAAACCTGGACCTTTGAAACCCCGCACTTTTTTGAAAATAAAATTTGTGCTGAAGCTGCCATCATGGTAAATGGCTGTAAAAATTAGTTTTCATCACACTACGACGTTATAACCTGTTTTACAAACGTCATTTGGTGGCCGCAATCAGCTCTTTGCGCCAGAGCCAGAGGGCTAAAAACCCTAGGGCCGAAAGTCAGCTGATCGTTTATTTGCTTGAAACAACGTCAGGACATCACATAATTATACGGCATTCAATAGGTTCCAAAGACAGGACAGATGCGATCATTTTATTTTCATAGCTTTGTTTGTTTAAACCATGACAAAGAAGTTTATCGTCGCTCATAACTTCAAAGTTTGTGTTTTCAAGTGTGTCAAATAAATAAACAGATTTTTAATATTATATAGGGTACATTTTATTGTGTACTGTAGTGAAAAATAGCGTTCGCGAAGTGCTACTTGGCCAAAGGGGCCAAAGGGGCCAAAGTGCCGAAGTGGCCAAAAGGGTTTTGCAGCTCTCGATCGTTTCAAATCTCGAATTTCAAATACGATCTCGAGTCTGCAAAACCTCATTTCCGGCCCTTGTTACGAAATAAACTATTTTCGGCCGTACTTTTTAAATATTAATATTAGAAAAAAATTCCCATACAAAACTAGGTTGGTTATAAGAAAGATTTTTATTTAACATATTATTGCACCAAAATTAATTATGACGCCATAATGGAAAATTGCTGCCTTAGGGGGTTTACTGACTGGTGCTGCTTTAGGGTAAAAAAATAACGGAGCCAAGCACACCCGCATAATCGCTTACTCGTACACTCGCAGGTTACTTCCGTTAAGGCGGGAAATTGTCAATGGCGCTCAGTCTACGCGCAGGTTGGCGCGGAAAATGGACTCGTTTTGGTCAGAGATATGTACTTTTGTACTTTTTCTCATCAGAAAATTCGTATCTACTATTAAGAATCAAGACTAAAGCAGGCTTTATTATTGTTATCCACTATGTACATAGTGGATAATCTCCATTAATCTCGGAAAGTAACAAAAATTACAAGAAATGAAAGATTTAAAAAGTTGTCATTGCATCAATAGGTCTAATAAGCAAAACTACGAATGAAGTAATAATTACGTATCATCAATACAATTTCTATTAAGTTGAATACAACAACTGTTTTGTGGTTTGGCTACAACTCTACAATTATAATGCTCTTCAACTGCTGGTGTACTACTGGAAGTAGCTGAAAATTGGTCTAATATTTTCGCTACTTATACAGGGTGTATCCAGTCTTTTCGGAGGCCTTTAGTCCATTTTTGTTCCTTTCATATCTATCAAGATATAAAAGGAATATTATATGTTTATCTTGATAAAATATGTTTATCAAGATAAACATATTTTTTTAATGTAACCATGGGTCTCCATTTTTTTCCCTAATATATTCAACTCAAGATTGTGTATCTTAATACGGGCAATATGTGATCCAAATCTCAATACTCTATCTTGAGCCATTTCATTGTGGCGGTCACTTTAAAAATTGTATAATCGTAAAAAAAATCACCCCGATCGTTTTCGTTGTCGTAAGGGTAACGATTATCCTTTATGACAATCGTTGTAGAAGACTTGATTATAAATGCTTGAACATTTTTAGACGGATCAAACGACACCTTTATTGATGAATTCGGATAATAAATAGATAAATAAAAAATGCTAATTAGGCCTATTGTTTAGTTTATTTACAGCAATTCACACCCCCAGCATAATAGGCCCTACCATAATCTAAGCATAGAAATGGGACAAAAACCTACTAAAACTTTTAATAACTCAGTTATTTTTTATCGAGTTTCCATTTAATTCGTCTTGAAATACTATAATTATTTTTTAATTTTATGCATTTTTACTTACTAAAACAATTTTTATAAAGTTTGATAATATCTTTTAATGGCTCCCATTTTGAAATGGCTAAAGGTAGAGTAATGAGATTTAATGCGCTTGTTTCCCGTATTAAGAGACTGAATTTTAAGCGCACGCTTTAAGTTGAAAGAGAGTACTTAAAATTCAAAAAAGTTATTAACATATTAGTAGAAGCACATTCAGACGGAAAACTAGGCACGGAAAACGCAAGTGCGGAGATTTTGCTGGAAACACTCTATATGTAAACATCTGAAGTCATTTATGGAAATAAATAACAACAATCAGCAATTTTTCGTTGGCTAAAAATAATTTCAAATAGAAGGCGAGTAAAATAAAAGTAAAAGTATTCAATAAAGAACATTTTATTATTTACAGTTTACAGAGTTATTATCCTAAGTAAAACCCGTAATCAGAAAGGAATGAACGTGGGTGAGCGCGTGAACCATCTCCGCTTACTGCTTACAATCGAAGTGGCAATTCTTTCCTCGATTACTGCCTAGCTTTGCTACCAACCAGGCCTCCTGCCAAGCTCCGTTGCACGCGCCCTACAATCACAGGCTTCAACTCTATATGGCAGTAAGCGAGTATGCGAGTAAGCGGGTATGCTAGGCTCGTTGTGTTTTTACCCTTACTATTGAGGTTAAAAAAGGTTCTTGAAGAATATTTGTTCAAATTTAAATTTGTCTACAACTTTTGTGATAACTTTGTTGGAAATTCCATCGTAAATTCACTTACAGAGTGAATCTTGGGAAAATCGCCACAAACATTTATTTTGGGGGGGGGGGGGACTGCAAACTCAAAACAATGGTTGTTTGTTTTAAAAAATGCTACGAATTTTATATTTAGTGTTTGTAAAACAAGTTTTAGTTTGCACTATTGGATTCAGCTTGAAAAAGAAACAAAAGATTTAATATTTTGGATCATTGCTCTAATTCCATCGGTTTCCAAAATATTGAAAATGGTAAACACAGTGTGTTGTCCTTATGTAAACTTCATGAAAATAAGTTTAGTTCCATATATCGCTCAATTCTTGACTTAAATTGATGCGACTTTGTATGTGGCTTCTTTTGGTGGAGCTCTATTGGATTATGGGTTAAATAAACGATTTTTACATTTCCATGACAGCAAACCTACCTGTGTCCATGTTATTTTTTATGGAGATTTTACCAAACCAAATTTACTGAATGACTTAGACTAATGATGATGCTTAAACATGTGTAGTACATATTTTAATATATTATATATTTCAATAAAACGTATATTACAATATATTTCGATATAACGTATTAAGCCTTGTGTTAAATAATATGTAAACATAAATAAGTACGCTAAAGTATTCCCATAATATGGTAAGTGAGAACGCAAATTTCCTGCCACAGAAATGTAAAAATGGTTGATTTAAAGCCAAGTCAGCAGATGTTGAAAAATAAGTGAAAAATAGAATTTCATTCATTTCCATAAAATTAACATAGGGACAATGTACTACTGTGTTTGCAGCTTTGTTAACTAATGGACAGAGCAATTATTAAGGACTATAAGTGTTTAGTTGTTCAAGCTGTATTCATTGAAGCAAATGGTACAAAATTTTATAATTATATTTTTTCTATTAAAAACCGTTAATGACCCATTTTTTGGTTTAAAACCCCTTTTTTCTGTAAGACACCCTTCACCCGGGCTTTTAACGTTTATACCAAATTTCAAGAAGATTGGACTATTCTTTCGACCACTATCATGTTAACAGACATCTAGATATGCAGCTGTACATAATATAGGTAGACTACACATATCTAAATATTTTAACGAATGGTGTTTTTTGCATCTAGAGGTCACAAAACGAAAAGTTTTCATAGCCTCGAGCTGAGGTCTTACCATCACAAGGTAAGACCTTATGATGGAGACCTCTTTCTTCCTCATGGTAGAAATCTAAATAAATAAAATTAGAGTTTTGTCTGTACATTGCTTAGAATTATGAAATTATTGGTTATTTTTGCGTTTTGAAGGTCAGAGAATCCGAATCAAGGCTTATCTAAATTTCTGTCACTCTGTTGGTAACGCTTAACATCACACATTAGACCGCTTTTCACGCAAAAACTAGAGTACTGGTATGGCTGAAACTTATTTTCTGTGTATTTTATGCACATATGAGAAGGTTTAAGACGAATTAAAACTAAGGTAAGTCTTTTTGAAATCAAACAGCAAGCTTCTTAAAAGCGAATTTTATTTGATTTCGACCCTATAGGGAAGCTTATGAAGTTGCAATGGCAACCTAAACATTAAATCATGAATCCAAGGAAGTTTTTCTATTTTTCCACGGGTGAAACCGTGTTGATCAGCTAGTTCATTAATAATTAATGAATTGGTCAAAACTGAATTAACAAAAAAAGTTTCTCGATGACACTGAAGATCAGATTACTCAATTTGCTTCTTAAGACGAAAATGTATTTTAGATGTGGTCTGTTTTGTAACTCAAAATCCCCCTCACCCACGTTTGCACGGCCTCATAAGCTATGAAAACTGAATAATGGATGTTATAATGAATTTTATAATGTACACTATTTTAGGTTTTCGAGAGAGTTTTTTTTTTACTCTTTCTTTACTCATCTACGACTATGAAGAATATTTGTGCCGAGTTTTATGGACCAAAGCCTTGTAGTTTTATAGAAATTGATCAGTCTATTAATCAGTTAGTCAGTCATTAAGTCAGTCAACCGGTTTGGATTTTGCACTTATAGAAGATATTTTTTTAAAATCATAGTGTTCTCGACTAATTTACATTCAATTACAAGCTACCCTAATATCAATGAACAATAAAAAATATAAGTATAGCATGATGAAAATTACTTTACTGTTTGAACACTTTCTTTTGTATGATATCTTTGGTTAAGATATTCATCCTTTAATCTTTGTCCTAATATTATTGACCGTCCCTGTGTAGTTATTTTACTAATGTCAACATCCCATGCATTCAACCTTTTTTCTATCTGTTTCAATTCGACTGGAGGGAACCTGAAATCAAAACATCACTTAAAAAAGCATCATAGGGATGGAGCGGTCACCGGCCATGCACAAAGGCGAAGTTTAATTTTATACATCGGCTTGTGATTAGGGCTCACCGACGCAGTTCGGGCTGTCGGAATGACAGATTGCGGAACGACCGGTGGAATCTACTTGTTCATAAAGTGGACGCATATATTCGGATCTTTGGTTTCTAACCGGAATAGTAAGATATATATACATATGATAGATTCTGTCTAAATATTAAATGTGTTAATCAATTACGACGAACACCAACTACAGTACAGTATTGTTAACTACTGTTTTTTGTTATACAAAAGTGTCAAGCAACGACACCCGTTTTTCACTCGTAAATCGCATAGTTCTTCAGATATCAATTATCTTCTATCTATATTAATAAAATTAGAGTTATGTCTGTACATTGATTAAAAAAATGAAATTATTGGTTATTTTTGCGTTTTGAAGCTCAGAGAACCCGAATCAAGTCTTTTAATTTCTGTCACTCTGTCTGTTGGTAACGCTCAACATCACACATTAGACCGCTTTTCACGCAAAAACTAGAGTAGTGGTATGATTGAAACTTATTGTATGTATCGTATGCTCGTATGAGAAGGTTTTAGACGAATTAAAACTAATGTAAGTTTTTTTGAAATTAAACAGCAAGCTTCTAAAAAGCGAATTTTATTTGATTTCGACCCTATTGGAAAGTTTATGAAGTTGTCATGTCAACCTAAATCCATTGTCATTAAATCATAAATCCAAGGAAGTTTTTCTGTTTTCCCACGGGTGAAACCGTGTTGATCAGCTAGTATGAAATAAATGGACTTTTTGTATCAATAAACTTGTTTTTCTGTGTCTGGATCTACACTGATTTTTAATATCTATAGTTAAGTTTGCCACTTATCCAGATGTGCATTACGGCGGACTGATGTGTTTGCTATAATATGAAAGGGTAATGAGATCGGCATCTCTCCTAGTTGACAAAATATGTTTACGTATGATTAGGATAAAGATGTTGTAAAATTAGAGGAAGTTGTAATGAATTATTTTTTTCATAACATCCATTTTATTACTTATTACCTATGTATTTCCGTTAGTTAATTAGTAATCGGTTTAAACAGTTTTGTTTTGAAAAAGGAACTAAAATTATACTTATAATATATATAACGAACCAAAGGAATGGAAGTGAATCAGTAACCATATTCGTTATTGGAACGCATTTAACTTTCTAGTGCAAAGATCACAATCTATCAGCAAAGCAATGGAGACTAACTATCGCCACTACCTCCCCATCAAGTAACTGCCGAAATTAACTGATTTCTTCTATTTACGTATTTTTCACTTCTTTAAATCAGATGAACAAAAGGAATTATGCTTTTCATATAGGATTTTATTTCTACTATAGATCTATTAGTTACCACAGACAAAAATACAAAACATCTACAGTTAATTGATGTGTAAATTCAATAAACACTTAACAACAAAATTTACATTAGGAAATAGAATTAGAAAAAAATATAATTTTCTAAGATTAAAATTTTTAGCTGTTTGCTTTATTTGTCGACTCTTCAAATGTGTCGATTATTCAACAAAAATATGCCAATTTTCTTTATATTTTAACTCTTCTTAGCGTCAACTAAATAGAAATAGCTTATGATTTCAAACTCAACTAGAGGCGCAAATCACCTTAAACACGATTTCAAACAAAGCAGTGAGTCAAAATAGTAGCTGGTCGAACTTTTTTCAAGCTCTGATCAACAAGCTAAGCTCTACTTAATATGCGATTAAACTAGTTGCAATGGTTCTCTCAAGATTATTATATATTACATTTGTATCTTATTTTTGGGTGATAAATGTAACTTGTGTCCTCGTCCTGCCTTTATTACACACACCTAAATATAAATTAGGGTGCATTAGAGGGTACGTTAAAAGAAGTGAGAGATTGAAAAAGTAAAATCATCTACAGGGCTACTGTCAGCTATGATAGCGGTTGCAACGAGTGCAAATAGGGTGGGTGCACCAGTGAATGACCACCCCCTAGTGAATGACCGTTTTGCCTAAAAAGCCCGGTATTAAGCATATTCTTTGGGCTAGCTAATTAAAAACAAGCGTAAAACCAGCCTTGGAATATTATGCAACATTAATCTTTCTTTGGTTAAAATTGTTGGAGTCGAAAATACTTTTTAATGAAATTTAATATTGGGTGTCCCACTAACTTCGATTTTTATGTTTCCTGCTATAGCAACTATCCCTGCAAGGCTTACCTGAATTTACATTAATTCTTTTTTCGATGATTATTTCAAAAATGCGTTGCATTTAAATAATATTTAGGGTGGGTGCACCAGTGAATGACCGGTTAAGGACGATGTCTCATGTTAATTTAACATTACTCCCTTATTTTATGGTCACAGCTATATATTTTACTATAGAAAGTTCATTTATTCTTTAAGGATTAAGCAATATTAGGTAAATATGTCACTTAATGAGAATACAGGTTGTAATATTAATCAAAATACAACTATGTCAATGCTCCAATAAATGACCGGGACTGCACCAGTGAATGACCGAAATTGCACCAGTGAATGACCGGTCTGTTTTGGCTGAATAACTGTCAAAATATTTGAAAATCAGCTGACAACAATGATTAAGAATAATTCAGCTGAGAATATAGATCATAGCTAGTAAATGACCGATCTCGTTCCAGTGAATGACCGCTAAGTTTTCCCCGGTCATTCACTGGTTATTGGAGCATTTGGTCATTTATTGGAGCATTGACATAGTTGCATTCTAATTAATAATACAACTAATATTCTCAATAAGTAACGCATTTAACTAATATTGCTTAATCCTTAAAGAATAAATGAACTTTCTAAAAGATAATGTATAACTGTGACTATGAAATAAGGGAGTAATGTCAAATTAACATGAGACATCGTCCTTAACCGGTCATTCACTGGTGCACTCACCCTATACGTACAAAATACCCAGTGGTTTTTTAGTATTGGTAAGTTGCAACCCTATACACTCTATAATGTCCACACAGTTTTAAAAGCGAGTTTTTAATTAATAATTTGATATATAACCCCAATGAAGCAACATAAAATTCTTAATATGTCAAAACATGTATCATCCTTGACCAACTAACCCAATAATAGCCTTAATTTACGAAGAGAACACTGTTCTTGCGTTATTCTGGTTTTATGTCATACTTCAGACCATTCCGTTATTTTTTAGTCGTCTCAAACATACAGAAAAACTGCGGGATGACATTTTAGGAGGATTAATTAAAAAATACTTACCGCTTACAGGAAATAGAGATTCAAAAGTAAAGAGAATGATAAAAACAAAGCAAACAATCTGATTGCCCGCAGTCATATTAATATTTAAGGCAATTTCGTCGGGAGTGACGCGCACTTTTTACTTTTTATAACCTGTTTTTAGCAAAATTTTTAAATTCAGTCAGTTTGTTGCTTTTCACTTGTTGACTGAGAGAGGGAGGGAATGAGTTTTAGCTTAGATCTCCTTCCACGTATGGGTGATTGATATGCTTGGGTGTTTTTATACAGAGTTCCTTCTAAAGTCTGCTTCTAAACTTTAAAATGAGGTTTATTATAGAAAATATAATTGTATGGTTTATATAGATATAATCCTTACTTTTTATTAGTTAATTCCAAAGAAACATTTTTATTCATATTTCAATTTCAGGTTCTGTTTTTTTAGTAATGCCAGCAGGAGTCCAAGCTCTGCTTTCGTAAAATAAACAAACTGAACATATGAATCAACTGTTTTAGTTAAAAATATCCATAGCGATAACATGGGTACTTTGAAGGGCTGTAGAACGGAAACCGGATTTTTCTCATACTTGTGACTAGCTCCAATCGATTTCTCATGGTCAAAAACCTCATTTACAAAAGCGATCAAAAAATAAAAAAATCCTTGGACGATCAAAGTTTTTAACCTACATTGCTTGCTTTAGTGATTTATTAGAGAATAGTAGGATAGGATAGGATATATTATAGCATTAATTATTTTTCGTTACAACTATAAATCACCTGCTTTTGTAAAATAAATAGTAAATATTAATTCGTCTGTGACCTAGTTAATATTGTTTTTGGGTGGTAAGCAATGTAATGACGAATTTTTGCGGGATAAACCTGAAGGTGTTTATCACCTGCGGAATTTCATCATTACATTGCTTACCATGCACACAAAAACTATGTTTACTACGCAAAAGTAATGTTTACTAATTATTTTGGATTTTTCTGATATAAACAAAGAAATATTTGTCACTGTTTCATCAGCAGCTGGGTAGCGAAAAGTATCGTTCAAAACACGAGTGAAAGTGGTCTGCACATTATTCTCGACCATATGAAGTGCTCGATAAATCTCGCATATCAAACGAATGGTCTCGAATATGCAATGACCCACCTCCACTCTTGGTAATTCGTATGTTTCGCGGTATTTCTCTAATAGATTGCAATGGTAACTCAACTCGAAATAATGAGTTACATATGATGTTCATTCTATCCTTTTTACAGTATTTATATTCCATATTGCGTTAATTTATTGTAAACGGACTGTAATTTGGAATTTTCTATTGTACTGTTTTCTTAATAACTAAAGAATTTTTCAATTCGAATTTGAAAAATTTATTTGTCATCAATGTTTAGATTGTATAATCAAGTATGTTATAATAAATATTATTTTATACTTTAATATGATTTTTTCATTCCAAATTTATGAGAATATTATGTTTATTACCGTTACTGTTGTAAAATATGTAACCTATTATTGACATGAATTGCATTATTAAGGCATATTAATAATTAAGTAGGTTTTTAAACAGAAAATGCATACAATAATCGTGTAGTTATAAATTAAAAACAAATTTTTTATGTATAAGTACTTAAATTTGACAAGCAATTGTACTGATAATTTTATGAACAATGGTAACAATAATATTAAGTAGAGGGAGAAGTGAAGACACTTGAACGTTATGCCCAGGCGTTTTCTGCGCTCTTTAGCATGTTAATTTAATTGTAAAGCGCGTTTTGATCAAATTAGCAAGGTTCGGTCGTGTTCAGCACCGCAGACACACTCCGACTGACGTCATCTGCATAATGCTTCCCTTTGTCAATGTTATGAACACCAGAACCCACCTCACCGGTCGTTTACTGACATAGGCGTGTCGACTTCAGTTGTGTTGGTCTACACCAACAATTTGTTACCAAAGCAACATTTATTTATTGATATAGAAACAAATTCTAAGTGCTACTACAAGATTAAGAAGAGATAATTATGAAGTTATTATATAAAGATTCTCTTCAATAAAAACGGATCAAGCAAAAAAGCAGTCATACTTTTTTTAATCAAAGGAACAAACGTTTTCCACTTCGCTGTCTAGCTACATGTAACTTAACAGCTTAGCAATCTGCAGATAAATTAGGGTTTTTTCTTCTACTGAAAATGGTTTTGACGGTCTTGCCCTATAATATCAAAACGTACATACTATATCATCAAAAATTAATCATCTTAAAAACAATTTCATATATTCTTCTAAATGGTTGTATGGAAATTCAAACTACTTGAACATGATGTTAGTTGTATGTCCTACTGTCCGCCCTATTTGGAGCATTTTGATATGACCGTTCTTTTGAAATGTAATCAGACACAGAGAAGGTATTGTTTACAAACAAAAAATAAAACAGTCTTCACTTGACCCCTCTTCTAATTAACTGCCGGTCGTTTGCCTCCGGAACTACCTGAGATAATTAAATCTTTAAGGGTTCTTTGTGTTGCCCTTCGTAAATTCAGTCTTGCCTTGGATTGAAACGGGCCTGCGTCACGTATATCAAACTAATTTTCAATAACAATTTACACTCAAAATTGAAAATAAACTCTCAGAACAATTATTTGTGAACACAGCAACAATGCTAAAACTTCAATAGTTACCTACTGAGAACTCCCAATTGATTGTATGCAGTAACCAACTAATTTTAAGGTAATGTAATATTTGTAATATTTGTATTTGTATTTGTTATTCGACTATATATATATATACTTAGTCCAGGCAACGAAAAGGTATAGAGGGAATTTTTTGGAACACAATTTTTAACTTTGCAGCTTTGTTTGGACTAGTTAGGAGGTGAACATATCAAAAGTTCCCGTCCGCAGCCCTTGAGCGGGGGAGGGAGGGGGGTCTGAAGGTACCATTTTTTGTTTTTCCTAATTATCTTGAAAACTATATTATAGTAATCCCTATTAAATTTGAAAATTAAAGAAAATTAATTCTTTTTTAAGTACAAAATATGTCTATTTTGGTCCAACTATTTACAAGGTAAACACTAATTTTATTATATTCAAACAAATATCCCTTCCATAAGAAATACTTCTAAATTTGTGGGTAACATACATGCGTAATGGGGCAACGCTTCTTCAAAACATAATTTAAGTTTTTTTTAAATAATAGATAATACTTAAAACACATTTACTCAAGATTATTTGTCGGCCAATAAAAACTATAAGTCGGTTAGTCTCTGATGAAATAAAGTACAGTACCACAAAACCGGATCTCGACATCCCGGTAGAATGGATAACTCGGCTACCTTGCCGGGGATAATAACGTGGTTAAATCAGCTGTTTATGTAATTTAGGTCAAACCTAAGTATGTTCTAGGTCAAACCTAAGATGAAGAATTGTGAAATTTTAATTGTGTTTGCCTTACGAATTTTTATATTCAAGTTTTGATATAATATTCAATGTGGGTACACATCCACGGTATAAATCCTCTTAATAGAATCGTTCTTACCCTGCGATAATGTTTTCGTATTTTAATGACATACAAAACAACTTGAGGTATATTACAGGAAATAATGCAAAAAATAGTGCAATAGCGGAATTTTCATTTAACAGGCTGAAAATTGGTGGAGAGGTCGTACATACAGCTGTTATCATCATACTGAAATTTCCAAACAAAATCCCACTTGGGCAACATGCCGCCATCTTAAAAAAAAAACCAGTCCTCGTTTTTCTAAGCATTTTCTAAATACCTAGCCATATGTATGACCTCTCCCCCAGTTTTCAGCCTGTAAAATAAAAATTCTAGAATCCAACACTATTTTCCTGCACTAGTAAGCCGGAGTGGAGGTGACGGTTGTTTACTGACATTGGCGAGCGGTGCATTGTTGGTTGAAATAGTGTCGGCAATGGACTGCCCCACATCGTCAAAGTCAAACGTTAGTGCCTTCAACACTCTTTTTAACTGACACAATATTGTCTTCAAACAACGCATATAGTTCGGCCTCACGTTTGCAATAATATCTCATCCACAAAAAGAACCGAACAGCTTATTTCTGTAGAAATTGTTTTACTAGTCTATTCTTTGACTCGGTTTGATCCTGTTCAGCAAGAATAATTAAACAATCGATATGTATTCAGGAATAGATCGTATTTTTGACATGGCTTTCTGATATATAAAATTTACTTTCCATAAACGAGGCTTGCATAAATAAGAAGCAAAGTAAAGTGGTATGAGAGGCGATTGTGAGGGAAGAGGCGACGTAGGAACAAAGTCAGACTTCTGAATGCTAAACTGGTTAAAGACACCGCTTGACAATGTTATTCTAAAATACAGGGTAGTTAAATTATACAGGGGGGGAGGGTGATAAATGATACAAGAGAGTTTTTCCCACCTACGGTAAAAAATACGATAAACGTTAAACGTTATTTTTTTACATTGTGCTAAATGGAGAAATCAGCTGATTTTACCGTTTAACGTTTATCGTGTATAGTTTTATCGTAGATTGCAAAAACTCCCTACAGTTTAGTAACTCTATAAATCGAAAACTACACTACCTATCATCATGATGTAACGATTAGTTGAAAGGGATGATTCTCAAATGTTGTTTGACACCCGCGGAAAGGTAGTTGCATAATTAGCGGCCTCAGACATTAGTGTTGGTCACTTAGAGTAAGTAGAGTAAAATAGAGTAAAATTGCTACGATCGATTTTTAATTTAATTGTATTCTCCAATTCGGGGAAACCCAGTCGACAACATCAATATAGCGTGCTATTCGTCAAATAAAACAATATTTACCACTGATGGAGTCAAATTAAATTTGAGCATCCCCTCTTTCAATATCATAAAGTCAGGTCGTACAGTCTTCAATTTGTAAGTCAAGTGTATTATTTATTAGAACTAGAGATCGCCAGTGGTCGAAAACTCGACCAATTTTCAAAGTGACAAACAGGGAGAGCTAATTTTGTAAATGATCCCCGCATACACCAATGCGTTTCAAAATACATTTCACATAGTACATATTTTCCATGTAAACACGTAATATAACCAAATGGGAGCAAAAAACAAAAGAGAAAGACTCAATCCTTAACTAATTATTTTACTTCACTTCTGGCTTATGGCATGGTTTTTAGTAATTAGGTTTTTATTAAGGTTCCATGTTTATTGTTTTAAGACATGATTATTGAATCAGAGGAAAGTAAAACTTCAGTCATCAAATCAGTTTATCCTGTACACCCCTTACCACAGTTTTCTCCTTCCCTCATTCTCTACTTCCCTTCCTTCCGACCTTCTTTCCACTTTTCCCTCATTTTCTCCTTCATTCTCTTCTTACCAACTCTCCTCCCTTCTTTCCTACCATTTGGAACTTTTTCCCTCCTTCCCTACCCTTCGGATCTTTTTCCCTCCTTCCCTCTCTTCCTATTATTATCACTAAAATGTAATATATATTTTAGCCAATATTCCACCAATAAAAACTAAATTTGAATATAATGTGTCCATCTGTACTCCGGTTGCCAGGCCCGGTGACAGGATTTTCGGGCCCGTGTGCAATTGAGAAACCCGCCTTTTTTACTCACTCGATTCTGGGCCCCATTTTTAATAATCTCGCGTGGATCCGGGCCCCCCTGTGAGTCCAGGCCCCTGTGCATTTGCCCCCCCCCCCTTGTCGCCGGTTGCATGTCAATTAGTACACTGGATGGTAGAAACTTAACTTAATGTACTTTTTTCTTCCCTTTTATCAGCAAATTTTTATCTCTTAATCTTATTTAAGAAAGTAAACTTTATTTTTACATATATATATATATATATATATATATATATATATATATATATATATATGTAAAATGGATCACATTTGAGTATGATATCATTAATCTTCTCTAAGTAGTCCTGATTTCAATCAAATTTTATATTTTCACCCCATGCCCCAATAATCTGTGGCTTAATGTTTCTACATCAAATCTTTATTCTACGAAAAATAGCTTGGATAACAGCTACATATGTTGCTAACTTTGGTTGTTATAATATCACCAAAACAGCAACTCATAAGGCTAATGTTAATTTTTTTGAAATTTTAAATTCAATTTTCTACATTTCTAAAAGACTAATATAAATTTCAACGGGATTCTGCACATCTACAGGAAAGTACAATTCTATCGGTGTGCTTAGATTTTTGCTACAATGCACACAGGCTGAGAAAAAAGGAGTACAAAAACCTTATTGAAAAAATGCTTGTCTATTAATATAAAGATTGTAATTTAAACTATACATTATCTCTAGAGGCTAGTTAAGCATCTATCTTTCCGCAGGTAGTGTCGAAAAAACTTAAGTTAAATATCTCTTCTTTTAATTGATTCCTACATCATGATGTTAGGTCGTATAGTTATCGGAAACAGACTTACAAAACTATATCTTTCATTTAGAATCACCCTTCATTGTTATAGGAAAATTGCATCTTAATTTAGTTGATGAAAAACTGATTTGAATAGTTCATTACAATCAAAATACTAAATTGTACAATGACCTTTGCCTACTCTCCAAGTTTCAATAGAGCACAATTGAAGGTTAATTCTCTAGGTTTCGAAAACCTTATGAAGTAATTATATCACTGTTATTAAAATAATCATCTTCAAAATTAGTTTTGTTTTGGCATAAATCTTTGAAATGTATTTTTGGTACAGGCAAAAGAGTAAAATGTCTTTAACGTGTACGTTAATTGCTGTCAGTATCTTAAGCAAGCAAGAGACCCCACAAGCAACCAAGGAAACATCACAAAATTTTACTGTATGAGGAATTATTTTTCCGGATTACGTATTTTTTGAGATTTAACTGAAAGTATTTTGTTACCTTTAATCCATAAGAGTGATACCTTATTGTAAACAAATGTATTTAGGTTCGTACATAAAATTGGAAAATTTGTATGCGATTTAAATGTATTTATTTTCAAATTTATCATGTCATTTATGTTAAATAATAAGTTAAATATTTCATTTTTAAAAGCGCCAAAATAAATTAAACGGGGTTTATTGTAACAACAAACTCAGCTTTCAATTTCAACTTCAAGTTGCTGATAAGATTAAAATTTGCCATTATACTCGTTTTCCTTGATAATACTTAAAATCGAGATTTTTTTAAATCACATCAGCTTCTCTAAAACACATAGATGATGCTCATTTTATTTTGTGTTTCAGTCAGTGGCATTCTTACGTTTTGATCGGGGACGGTCTAAACCCGGGTCTTGGTGCTATCTCGGCGCGCCGCGGTAACCTTTAGTTGGATATTATCATATCATCATTAATTTATAGCCCAGAGGATAAATGACAACTGGACCCAGTTTCGATCCTGGCCATGTCTGAAACAATAATTCTCTTATACAGTAGTTCTGCGAATGTGCAGTAAACATCCTTACAAATCGGCAAAAATTGATTATAGAATTTAACGAGTGTATATTAGAGAGAAATGCGAGTGAGCAATGAACATTAGTCCTATATGCAATTACCCTCTTTCATTGGGCTGTAATAATTTCAAAGGTAGTTTAAATACAGGAATGCTACATACTGCATACCTGCACAGATGAAGAATTATATTTTTAAAATATAGTTAGTTCTTCATCTGTGATACTAGTTACTGACATCTTGTCCCAGTGGTCATCAACAAGAGAAGGCTTTGGCCTGGACATGCACCTCCCTGCCTCCGAATGTGTTATATCCCCGGCAAAACCTTCCTTGTAATTATAGAAATACGTTTTATGTTCGACAAACAATACTTTTGTTTCGCATACCGGTTGGAAGTTAAAATCATCGATATACACTACTGGATCGGCAGGTAGGCTCCGCAGCCCGAGCCGGCGGCCATGGTTGCGTTTCTGACTTTGCAGGCGAAATAGGGGCACAAGCGCCTCGCTGCACTATATCCAATCATTGTCGCGGCATAGTCGCGGCACTTTAACGATACCGGTACGTTTCACAGAGCACCGTAAGACATTTCTGAAGTTTTAATCATTCTCGACCACATATTCAATTTGCAGAAATATTATAAATTAAAAAGAAAAACATAAATAGGTTTTGCTACCGCACTACTACACCGACTCTCGGCAGGTATTCCATATCCACGGATGTTCCTCTAAATTATAATTTTGATTTCAAATTTTAATTAATGTGAAAAGGTGTAATAAGCACAATGAAAGCTCACAATCAAACATTTTTGTTACTTCGTCCTTAACTTACAATTTTAACGAAACAACAAGTTTACATGTTATAAAACAAAATGTTTTGCCAGCTGTCGTCTAATGCATGGATTTGTTTTTGTACAGTGTCTGTCGTCTTTTTCTTACCTAGGTGGTGAGATAAGATCTTGAAAACCATGTACAAATAATTATACTTCATTAAAATACTTTACGATCACCCTGCAATTCATAATTTGTTTTGTGACCTTTGAAAACATCGCCTTTAAAATGATTACAAACTTGCAATGTAAGTTTGTGGTCGTTAACTTTGGCACCTAACTCATGAGTTTTATTATTTTAGACATACTAGCAGTTGCCCGTGGCTTCGATCACCATAAAAATTACAGCTGATCTTACTTAAGCTATTTGAACTGTCAAATTTTAGTATTCACAGCTGTTTACAATTCAGTATTTGAATGTTTACATCCATATAAAATGAATAAAATTAAGCTAAGTACGTTCACGGGGCGTAGCCCGAGAAGATTTTAAGGAAGTGAATAGACCTATGTCCTTTTCTGATATAGTGGCTCTATTCCTGCAAAATTTTAGCTCGTTAGGCCAGTATTTTTCACGTGGTTGAAAGATAGATATTCACACAAACACTCATACTTTCACATTTATAATATTAGTAGGATTTATAATATGAGTAGGATTTAACTACTCTAAATACATTATAATGAGACCTGATGAGACCTTTTAAGTTTTCCTTTAGTCTTAAAATCTGTGAAATGCGTGTGTCACCTTAAATAAGATTCGTTAGCACGAAGTATTGCGCTACACTATTCACATGTTACTCTCTTATCAATTTTTCTAACGATAACTCCGCAAATGTAATACAAAACATTTTCCTTGTAGTTGGAAATCTCGTTGTTTGTCATCATCTCCGCTGCATCGTCCATTTCACTTTCATCTTGATCTTCATCTACATTAGCATGAATTATATCATATTGAGGGGCGGGCTCAATTTTTCCTAGGCCTATACCAAACCCATTATTCCACCTCAAAAGTCTTTAAAGGGAAAAAGCTACTTTAAAAATGGAAAAAACATAATAGGGAGCTCAGCAAATTTAAAATGCAATAAACATATTTCAATCCAACTTAGCGAGCGAGACAAGATATGTTTTTGTAAACTCCTTAACAATAACATGGGAAATGAGTATGCAGGTTTGCTGCAACAGGTATTTTAAAACTGGGTGGTTTTAATTCAATATTAAGTAGATCTAAGCTAGAAGAAGCCATATACCAAGTTTTATCAAGATATGTTAAGAAATAAGGAAAATATAGATTTGTTTGATTTCTCAAAAGGGAATGAGTATGCAGGTTTGCTGCCATAAAAAAAGAAATATTGGGGATTTTAGACTATTATACAATATATGTCATCTAGATTACATGACTCAGCTAATATACATCTTTTTATAGCACGCTTTAACCGCGAACTTACGCCCAAGGCCACGTAGTTTCAGTACGGCCAACAATACGGTTTCGCGTTTGTGCCCCTATTTCGCCTGCGAGTCGCCAGGCTGCAACCTCAACACACCGCTGTGTAGGCTCGGGAATTTCTACACGTGCCTTACGGGCGGCGCGCAATCCAGTAGTGTATATCGATGGTTAAAATATACAGCCTAAAGAAAATTCGCAGACGGCGCCACGAGCAGGCAGATAAGGGAGGAACAGTCGGTGTGTGTTCACCAGCCGATAGCGTTATCACTAATGTTATCACTGATGTAATTGTAATGTATCCATTGCACTTCGTTGCGCAATTAATCAAATCAATAACTTTTTCCAGTGTTCACGTGGACTACTAGTATTTGATATTAATATGTAAAAAATAATTAAATAGGTAATTAATCCACTTTGGTGATAAAAAAATAGTCAGGCGATTGTTTTTTTGTCGACTGAATGTCTACAAAATATACAGATATTTGAAAATTAATTTCTGTTTGTTTAAGGAATTACTATAGAATCATGAAAATAATATTTTTGTGTCCAAGGAATTTTTAGCTCACAACCTTTTACAATTTTTGTATAGTTAAATAGAACCTGCCAAAAAAGCATTTAAAAAACCAAATTAATAAACCATAAAAAGGATTTTAAAATAAAATAAAATTAGTGGACATCAACCAAAGATTTATTGAATGTTAAACTGACCATAAAATAAGTTATGTATGGTTCAATCATACAGTGTATGTATGATTTTAAATACACTACCTAATACCTCAGACGGTGGAAGTGGATTTACTTATTTATCAGTTTACAAAAACTACTCCTGCAAAATAAGGGATTAAATTAAAATTAAATTAAAATCGAATTAAGATTTTTGGTTCCCCATTAACCTTACTATTCCATTTATAAGTATTTATTAAAGATAGTAATAGCCTCGCCATAACGATAAGATTGCATTTTAAGAACTACTCCAAATAATTTGCATTGGTAGTAGGCTTAGTAAAACAGCTATGTAAAGGTAGGCAAAATAAAGTGTTTTTGCGATGAATGCTCAATCTAATAAGCTCATTTTAAGAGAAGGTTTTTTAAATATAATTTTTACCGCTTTTTGAAAATATTTTAACAAATTTCATCAGTGTTTTATAACATTTATTTATGGTCTGCCTATGGCTTTAATTCCAAATTGATTACATTATTTTAAGATGCTCAGTCGATTTTCATTCATAATGCTTTGATAATAAACTGAGAAACTCTTGTGTTTCCAATAACATCGGATTAAAACTCCAAAATAGTTTGAACTATAAAGTTTGGGTCTATGTTTTTAAAAAAAACAATAGGTCAACCAATCTATAACTAAAGTAATATCAGTTCAATTCAAATACAAATTCAATTGACTAAAGTTAATTAAAGGTTTGTAGAATCTGAACTAAAAAATTATTATTGGTAACAAATATTAAAGGTTATAAGGCCTTAAGGCTTATAATATTTAAAAAATTGCCATAAAACTATTGAGCTTGTCGGGAGGCTGTGACATTTTGAACACAAATATGCAGCATTTAATGATGTGTTAATCGAATTACATCCTCTACATATGGAGTTGTTCGTCGCTCCGAGCATCACAAATTTTCTTCAAAACTAGTAGTAATTTCATTTTTCTCTGGGTGAGGATATCAAAATTATAAAAAATATAGGTCGAGACATTTTTTGTATGTTAAAGAAGCAAATGTGATAGCCAAATGATTGCCAGCATTTTATGGAAAATGCTCAATCTGCTCACAAGTTTTTATGTTTACCCGGAACACGCAGACAAACAGACAGACATCACCTTTACTTTATAGCATTTTTAAGTGCTCATAATAGATTATGATATTCTTTTCCTGTTTTTGTAGTTTTTTCATGATTCCATACTTCCAAATGTATACGGGAATGCAGAAAGGATTGAAAACCTTAAACGTCAATAAATTATAGTTTATCTCTTTAGTGTTTATAGTTAGCTTGCAGGCTTGCAATCGAGTTAGCAAAATCTTAAACCAAATGTTGAAATATACCATGAATAAATATAATATTATTCTTGCCGGCTTCTTTATTTAGATCTAAATTAAAAACATCAAGTTTGATGTGAGCAGTAACTCACAATGTTGTTTGTGCTGGTAGCATAAATAGCAAGCTCGCTTCATAATTTTTAGATGATCAGATAAGGTCAAAAAGTGTCTCGATAATTTCTATAATGATTCAATATTTTACCCATTTTATTATTTCCAGGGAGATAACACCAATAAAGGATGGTTTTAATTTTAATCATGTTGATTAGAAAACGTTTATGAGTGAACTATAATATCAAGATCAGAATTTTGAATTTATTATTGTCTATAAGAAGTCAATTATTTTATTCTCATTGAAAATATCAAAAATGTTACCGTGTGAAAAGAAAAAAATAGTAATTTGTGAAATCTTGTTATAAAAATTTTTACCATTCTCATTAAATCGCTGTTAATATAATTAGCCTATTGTACTTCTCCAATTAGTATTACATAGATAAATCTACTTCCCAAATAGCCTGGTAAAGAAACGTTCCAAATGCAGCATAATTTATGTTAAATATTAACTCATCAAAAAAGGAAAATATCCGTGGGCTGGCTAACAAAATTTTCCAAGAATATGTAAAGAAACGGGAAAATATTAAGGAGATAATCGGCACTTATTTTTTGCTTTTGTTATTTGTACAATCCTTTATTTTATTACTTCTTCACCGACCCATGAATCAAAAAACACCTTTTAATTCTGTATTTTAGTCTTCAGATTTTCAACATTGCCTAAGTACCTAAAGTGTTATGAATAACTTTTTCTCGACAATATGAATCGCAAAGCAGGCGATTCCCGCATTATTATTATTTTTTTGCTTTATCATTTTTACTGTGCACACTCTTGTTTACGTTAATTACTTCAGTGTCTCAACTTAAGATTAAAAAACATTCAAAATCAGTATGATTTAATAGCCAGTTAAAGATTTATGCATGAAATTTGACAATAGAATATAAACATCTGATTTATTGTTTGTTATTGCCGATCGCTTTAACATAGTTATTTCTCACCTACAATCCCCCCTGCAGGAATTCAGTAAGCATTTTTTAAATTTTGTTCAGACAGTAGGAAAAATTACATTTGCAACTCGTGTGTAAAGTCACTTTGCTGCACTCGAGAAACTATTCTGCACTCACCGACTTCATAAATAATTCTCTACAGTGCAGCAATGAGGCACCTTGCCCATTTGTTGAATAAATAACTATTAAAGATCACAAACCCAGAGTAAAGTGAACTAAAAATTATAAAACGTACAACTTCAATTTAAAAGTTCAACCAAACAAACACAAATAATGCATACAATTAAGTAGTAAAAATCGGATTTTAAATTCTTAAGGCTTATTCATATTTTTCATATCTATAGCACAGTACAGTTACCTAAACAATTTCGTTGTCAAAAACATACGCGAGGTACCTGATTTTGATTGTTTCTAGCCTCAGTGCAGGGATCGTTTGCATAGCCGATTTATGGTCGGATACGGAAGGCTGTGCCGGATTGCTTCAGGTTGTCTCCATACGAGGAGGGGTAGTCTGATGTACAATAGACTGGCACGAGGAGGGGCAGTCTGGTGTACAATAGACCTAGCTACTTGTCATTATTTACGTACCATATGTCAAGTTCATCATCTCATTCCCAGAAAAACTCATAGACTCTCCTCTGTTTACTTGTTTGATTACTTGCACAATTATTAAAAAACACTACAAGGATTGTCTTCAAAGTTTAGAAATAACTAATAGGTATATGCCTTGAAAACATGTTCTAAGCAGGCCGTATCGCCAGTAAAAATCTAAAACGTAAAAAACTAAATACGAATTAGTGATTTCAAAAGATGAAAATTATAGATAAAAAAAACTATAGATAAAAAGATTCTATAATTATAGATAAAAAGATGAAAATTATAGATTCTTAAAGATGAATATCTCTTAAGACCGGGACGTAGCACTGGTTGCGTATTTTAACCGGAATATGAGTGAAGGTCGATTGTAGGATGATTGTGGCGCGATCTTGTAGTCTTGTTACTGAGTAAGGCCGACATGTTCCTTAGACTGTTAATTAATACTAGTTAACACGTAGCTCGAAATCGAGCAAAAAATCATATAGTAAAAGAAAGAAGAATAAACGCCTACTTGTATACTTTTGAAATTTAATCAAAGGGCTAAATTCAATAGCAAAATTATGGATAAACCATTGAAACTCTAAAAGTTCATTTGATTTACTGCAAGATTTTCCGGACAACGACTTTTTGGGAAACGCCTTCATTTTCCATGTTCTCTTTATTCTGAAATGTATATTTTAATACCGGCAAAAGATCGAGCTCTGCTTACAGCAACAAGTAGCTGACCGAGAGCAAACACTGGTGCCGTGAGCTTAGACCTCATTTGTTTAGGGACTGCCCCTGCACCTTTTTGATAGTTATCGCCAAACCGGAATCATAGGGAACGGCTGTCTTTGTAGGGATCCTTTCCTTTGTGGTGGCAACAACGCGTAAATGACGCACTGTCTCTACCAGTCTTTTAATTCTTGAAATGCAACCCACCGCGATGAAAACATTGTAAGTTCATTGGTCTGAGGTTGGAAGGAGCATCAAATGTTACATCGGGAGGGTGATTGTAGGCGGTTGCGATCGTGTTACTTCCGATCGGTCAATATTCGCCTTCTTCTTATTGGCATTATTATCGCACCATATCAAAAAATAAATTGGCTCAAGTTAATAAAACTTCAAAATACACTATGCTGAAATGTATTTGGATATTGTAAACTACATTGTAAAACTGGGAACTGCAATGTTTAAGCCATTTAAAAACACTTCATAACATAACCTAAATTACATAATAAATCTTTTTGTTGAAAGTCAAAACAGCTTGAAAAACAAAAACTTTTCTTGAAAAAATTAAAGTGCTGCAATCTGTGGTTTACCTGTAAAACCATTTCAGAGCTTGACAGGCTTGACCATATGTTCAGTTTGGAAACAAAGTGAACTGAGCTTGCTCAAATTTCGATGAATAGCGCCACTGTTCCGAAACTTCTGCCCTTTACTGTACTTTAGTGACGCCCTTTTTTAGAATTCTGAGACTTGTTGACAAATCTACATAAAATTCCCTTTAATTTGACACCTCAAACGTTAAAATCCGCCCAGCCGTTACTGCGGTTGGACTGTGAAAAGAAAACCGCTTGCGTATTAATATATAGATAGTACAGTAAAAATAAGTTTTGACCCAAAAAAAATTAGCACAAGCAAGGAATTTGGTACAGATGTTGGGTATATTTGCCTTTTGAACATACTAAAAGTCCCCTAAAATTGGAGCTGTGCTACGGCCGCCATCTTGGAAAATGGCGGCAAATTTCTGTATTTTTGCCTTTAGCTCATTTATTATTGGAGATACAGAAAAAAGTTTCAAATAAAAATTGTAGCCCATTAATAAACATTTTTGGTTATTATCATGTTTTCTCTAAACCCAACGTTTTTTGAGTTATTTGCGATTAAGTATAATTAAATCGTGGCTTTTCCCATTATACAAAAATTTCAGAAAAAAGTCACTCAACTGCAGTTTTTTATCAGTGTTTTTTTCAGGCTGTTGACTTTGAACCGCTATCCAATATTGTATTATTGAGCAAACTTATTATAGTACTATTATAATACTTGATTATTATTATTGAGTGATTGGTTCTTAATTTTGACAGGGTTCTAATTTTTGGCTGCCATCTTGGATCCGCCATATTGGATATAATTTATTTTCCTCAAAAGTAAAGATAGTGTTGTGATACATCATTATAGACTAGATTTTTGCCCTAAACTCAATGCTGAAATCCGTTTTTTTTAAAATTTGGATTCGCTAAAAAGATATGCTCAAATACGAATTCAGCCATATAAATTTCTTATGGATATTTCGTACTTAAAATATTATGTTGGATTATTTATCTTAAATCTCCGGTTCTAAATAAGATACCCTGCACGTTTCGATCAATAGCTCCCTCAAAAGCCGTTAAATCACTGAGTATATTAAGTCCAAAACCTGCAGCATATCTTATTTAAAACTGGAGATATAAGATAAATAATCAAAATATAATATTCATAGCACGGAATATCCATAAGAAATGTATTGGGCTGAATTTTTATTTGAGCATATCTTTTTAAGGAATCCAAATTTTGAAAAACGGATTTCAGAATTGAGTTTAGGCCAAAAATCTAGTCTGTAATGATGTATCACAACACCATTTTACTTTTGGGAAAAATAATTTATATCCAATATGGCGAATCCAAGATGGCGGTCAAAAATGAGAACTGTGTCAAAATTAAGAACCAATCACCCAACAAAAATGGGTAGCGATTTAAAGTCGATAGGCTGGACAGAAACATCGATAAAACGCGCAGCTGAGTGACTTTTTTCTGAAATTTTTGTATGGGAAAAAGCCACGATTTAACTATACTTAATCGGAAATGACTCAAAAACCGTTGGGTTTAGAGAAAAAAATGATAATAACCAAAAATGTTTATTTTTTATGGGCTACAATTTTTATTTGAAACTTTTTTCTTTATCTCCAATAATAAAGGATCTAAAGGCAAAAATACAGAAATTTGCCGCCATTTTCCGAAATGGCGGCCGCAGCACAGCTTAAATTTTAGGGGACTTTTAGTATGTTCAAAAGGAAGATATACCCCAACATCTGTACCAAATTCCTTGCTTGTGCTAATTTTTTTTGGGTTTATGGAATTTTTTGCTTATTTATACTGTGCTAATAGCCCAATAGTCCAGTCGCCAAATAAGAAATTAGGCATGAACCTTGAAGTAGAGTCCGCCTCAAATTTTATGATTGATTCTAGTACTATTTGATGTACTGAACAAGAATATGGTGGATGCCAGACGGGCATCTTTGGGCAATTTCGAATATTGAAGATCAATGTTCAAAGGGCCGAAACAGAGAAACAGATTAGATATTGAAAAAGTATGTATTTGTGTTATCCAAACAAATATTCCCAAAGGTATTGATTTTAAACCACCACCGATAGTTTCTGGGTGGTAAATACTTTATTTTGATTGAGTATTGATTTTTAGCCGCCATCTTGGATCCGCCATATTGGTTACAATTTTTTTTAATTGTGAATGTGGTTTTGTGACACATCATTACAGACTAGATTTTGACGCTTATTACGATGCCCACAACCCTTTTTGAAAATATTTTTTTGTTCTCGAGATATACTCAAATGAAAATTCTTCCCTATACATTTCTTATGGGCGTTTCTAAATTAAACTATTTTTTTGTTTTTCTTATATCTCCGGTTCTAATCACATTAAGTTACAATGTTCGTTTTGGTCTTAAAATATTCAGTAATTCAATGGCTTCAATTTGAAATATTAATCGTTTAAATACGACCAGTCAGAGAAGAGTTACAAAGCAACATTTAACATAAAATGTCGATTTTTCAAAGTTTATTTTTACTTAAAGATTTATATCTCAGGTTCTAAGTAAGTCTAAATATTATATTTGGTCTTAAAACACTTATCTGATCTTTGGCTTTCATTTGAGCCATTTTCAACTTAAATGCGACTGCGTAAAAAGAGTTATGACTGTTCAAAGATCACACTATCTTACAGATTTAACTATATTTTTGTTTTGTTTTTCTTACATCTCCGGTTCTAATCACAGCATAACGTTCGTTTTTGTCGAAAAACGAACAAATGGGTTATTTAATGGCTTTAATTTGAAATATTAATAATTTAAATACGACCAGCCAGAGAAGAGTTACAAAGCAACATTGATGATAAAACGCTTATTTTCCAAAATTTATTTTTACTTAAACATTTATATCTCAGGTTCTAAGCAAGTCTAAATATTAGTTTTGTCTTAAAACACCCATCTAATCTTTGGCTTTCACTTGAGCCATTGATGACATTAATCCGACTTTCGGAAAAAGAGCTAAGTCTATTCAAAGATCATAAGCAAATTGAAATATTTTTGTTTTAATTTTCTTATATCTTCCGCCCTAATGACATTTTTAACTTCGTTTTGGTCTCAAATGAAAGACAAAGATCAGATAAGTGTTTTCAGACCGAGCATAATGTTTAGATTTGCTTAGACCCTGAGATATAAATCTTTAAGTAAAAATAAATTTTGAAAAATCTACATTTTATTTTAAATATTGCTTTGTAACTCATCTCCCACTGGTTGTATTTAAATGATTAATATTTCAAATTGAAGCCATTAATTTACTGAGTTTTTTAGGACCAAAACAATCTTTTTAATGTGATTAGAACCGGAGATATAAGAAAAACAAAACAAAAAAATAGTTTAGTTTAGAAACGCCCATAATCAATGTATAAGGAAGAATTTTTATTTGAGTATATCTCGAGAACAAATAAATATTTTCAAAAACGGATCGCGACATCGTAATAAGCGTCAAAAACTAGTCTGTAATGATGTGTCACAACACCACATTCACGATTTAAAAATAATTTGTATCCAATATGGCGGATCCAAGATGGCGGCTGAAAATTAATAGCCAATCAAAATAAAGTATTTACCACCCAGAAACTATGGGTGGTGGTTTAAAATCAATACTTTTGGTAATATTTGTTTGGATACCACAAATACGTACTTTTTCAATACCTATTTCTCTATTTTCGGCCCTTTGAACTTTGACCTTCGATATTTGAAATTGCCCAAAGATACCCGTATGGTATCCACCATATTCTTGTTCAGCACATCAAATAGTACTAATATCAATCATACAATTTGAGTCGGACCCTACTTCAAGGTCACATGGCTTGGCGACCGGACTATTTTACAGTTTTCTTTTATAGCCAATAATAGAGCTGACCAGTCATATGTTTTATTACAGAAAAAAAGAAACGCACATAAAGTAAAAACAGCGAAAATAACTAACTTTGAACATTAATTACTTTCTCCAACAGCTACTTATAATAATACTACTAATATTATTAGTCGACATGTTATGAATCCGTTTAGTTGTTTGAGGTTTCATCACGCCTAAAATGCTGAATAGATTTACCTAATATTTGGTCTAGGTATATAGCCAGTATCCTTGATATACTAAACAGTGTAGAAGCAAGAATGGCTGTTTTAAATTATTTTGGTTTACAGGCTCAAAATGTCAATTTGAATACGGATAAGGCCTTCTTACCCGTTCGATGAATGGGTACAGCATCTAGTTAAACTGTAACTATAAACACATTTTTTTATAAATTGTTGAATTACCGCACTTAAAAATCATGAACCTTTTTTATGAAAACCTATAGCGAGTAATTTTTAAATGGTAAAAATTATTTAAAATATATTTTGTGTTATCATGGAATTAATGGACAGTCATAATTAAAATTAAAACGCTAATCAGAATCAAAATGTCCCTCAAAGTTTACTTGTGCTTTTGAAAGAAAGACTGTTGCCAAGAGCACAACACGTTACCGTAGTATTTCTCTTCTGAACAGTCTCAAAAGAATAATGCCAACAGCGGCCTCTGTTTAGAGAGAAATCAGCGTAGTTAAATAGTCGAGTGAGAGCAAGCTTTTATAATAACAGTGTCAATTATGTTTCAGTTAAAGATATAAAACAAACTGAAAAATGTTTGTAGCGAATAAGTTTGAATCATATTTTAATTTTAGGCATTGAATTAAGTAGAATGGCCCATAGAGTGTCACATTTTTGTAGCATTTTTTTTACTTCTCTCCATTACTGAGAAATGATTGAACTAGTTCAATTTATTTATTCACTAGGCTTCATGACTTGTGAAGGTTAAAGCAATAGAACTATAGGACCATCGAATTGCAATATAGTTCAATATTCATAATTCCGATCACCTCACTGTTAATGTTCAGTATCCAACTTAATGCTCTGATCTAATTAGTATTAGGGAGATTAATTAATTATCTGAGTATGGGAACGTTTAGGAGACAAAGATAATTTATATAGAGGCTGAATACAATTGACCTTTACTGTGGTGGTAAACACTGTCACTTGCATTTAAAGCATGATAATGAGGAGTAGAATAAAAAAAAACTAGTTTGTTATATCAGTAAAACTTTGTTCACAGGTAGAATAAAATCTCCTCAAAATCATATAGTTACAGCATTTTTCATCTTTTTACTTTCATTGTATTATCATTCAAATAAAATAAAGTAAAGTTTTCATTACTTACAAAATTAATGCTAGACCATTAGTTGTAATTCGTTTATTTGCGATCGGCAAATAGGTCCAAGTGCGATCGTTTTTCGCGGCCTACCGCTACATTTGCCGTTTATCAGCGATCGGAAAATTTGTACGATCGATCGTATTTAGCGGCCGATCGCGAGTTTGGCAAAGCTATACATCTGCGTTTGTCCGCGATCAACAGATAGATATGCGCTATCGTTTTTCGCGACCGTTCGCCATTTTTTCGAACCAATATAACGTTTGTTATCCAAAAGTTCAAAAAAATCTTATTCCTTAATTTTCTTCCCCCTTTTCTCATTTCTCATTATTATTTTTTTATTCCTTTATTTGTTATATCAACTTTAACCTGATATAAAAAGTTTTCCTTTAATTTGAAATTAAGGAAATAAAAAACTTTATTAATACTACTAACAATTGAGATGAAACAAAACTATTTTAAAGACAATAAAGGTCATAAAAATGTGGTTATTTCGATATGACAATTTTTTGAGTTAATCCATACAAATAAATAAAACCCTTCGTTTACTAATTAATTAGTGTAGTGAAAAAATTAGGATTTGTGTAAAATTTAGAAAAATGTGTAAGAGAAAACTGTGTATTTGTTATTTCAAGAGATTTAGTATATTTATCAATTTTAAAGTAGGCTTTAAAATATAGCTAGAATTTCAGAGTTTCATTTTTTCAAGAAAAAATTAAAAGATTAGCCAAAATAAAGTTTACCAATTTGAAAAGTAAAATTGATGAAAAATGTTAATTAATTATAATCCAACGACTGATTTACTTTATGACAATATGAATTACATTGCTTCAATAAATGTGAAAGTTGGCGTAGGTGAAAAGCATATCATACGATTAAAAAATATGTTCACACTTAAAATTAATTAGCCAATAATCCTCTGTAAATAAACATAAAAGATGGTATAAATGCTTATCTGACCCTACCAGATGAGGGATATTCTGGTTGCCTATTCAATATATAGGCATGACGATAATGCATTTGATCAATGTGTCAAAATGAATCACCATTCTCAGTCTTTTTCAATTTGTGTGATTTTTTGCCCTCGATATTTACATAATTCATAAAAATGCCAATCAAAAAGTCATACGTGTCTTTTTAAAAATTCTTTCAATACTTCTATGAGATGTAAATATTTAGGTAATATAAGTTGCAAAGTCTCTCTAAAATTCATTCCATTCCTTTAATCCTTCCATTGATTGATATCCATGACGGTCCTTTAATTGATTCCATGATCCTTCATTCAACCAGTGGGCGACTATTCTGGGGTGATCGAATTACGTATCATTCTTTGCCAAAAAATGCAATACCTTTAATAACACATAATTTACATATTATGTGATAAAACTTGTATGTTATTTAATAGTTTATTTTTATATGAAACAATAGTTTAAAACCAAGAAATCAAATCGTTTTAATGATAAATCTTTTTTCTACTATATCTTGCAAATAAACCGCTTTTCATCAATGAGATCAGTAGTAAGGCCAACAGCCCCAACTCTAGTTTACCTGGTTTATAATCATGACACCCTGAAACATTAAGAAATGAAAACTCAAAATTCTCTTCATAACGCTAAAACAAAACATTTACATGACAGTCACGCAATCTTAAGAAACCTCCAGCTGATTACAAAAACCGCGTGCTTCTCCTCAGCATTAATACTTAGGCAGTGAAAAAGGTTAAACCTACAAAAATTAAATTGCATTTTTTTAAATATAGAATAAGTATAAAAAATTCAATTTAAATACTCTTAAATAATTTTTCATCATACTGTCCCGAAAACAGCCGTTTTTAGTTCTCTAAATCGTACGCAAAATGATCGTTTTTGGATCACTTCGAATAGGAGTACTGAAAAAACATATGGTAAATTTTGCCGTACTCTAAATCAAAATTTGTTTATGTTACGTTTGAAAGGTTGAACCCCCGTCGGCCCCGGTTGAACGATTTCTTAACTTGTGTTTGTAAACTATTAACAGATGTGTAAATGACGATGACTATTTCGGATAGCCTCAAAATTATGTAGTCTGATTTTTAACGATTAAATGGTTATTTATACATAATGATGAAAATATTTGTTCATCACACGGAGCAAAAGTGTCTCCTTGGTACTCGATCGCAAAATGATAAATTACGATCTCGTACCAAAAAGAGCCACTTTCGCTCCTAGTGATGAAAACTACTATACTTTGTCTGATGTAAATTTGTGGACTTCACTTTTGATGCCTGCCGTTTAGTTAAAAAAAATCTGACGTGTAGTACTAAATATTCCCATTAAAACAATTAACTCGAGTAGGTAGGTACTTATAAAATACTGTCCTAAATGAATAATTGGATCGATCTCTTCCAAATATGATAACTAACATTGCCAGAGTAAAATACTTTAGGTATTCTCTTAAAAGGTTATTAATTTAAAGTATATAAATATTTTTTATTACTAAAAATTGCAACTTAATAACATTTGTTTACGTTAAATGTTAAGCCATTTTAGTTAATTTGTTGTGATCAACAGGTTGGTACAATTTACTTTGAAATGGATTGTTTCATCACTGGAAATCAACTAAGTATAAAGCAATCGTTTAACAGGATGTTTAATTAATACTGTGTGACTTATTGTATAAGACGCTCACAGTTTTGTGATAAAAACCACATAGAACACAAATTGTGTCATGTGTATAGAGCCAGATAATAATTTATACTTAATAATTTGCAATTCTTGGAAGCAAAATATCTAATTAATCACCTTTCCAGTCAAATGTAATTAGCTCAGTGTCATTAATCAACTAAACCAAAGGTTCGTGGCTAGTATATGTTACAATATTGACCTGTGTTCCAGTTAGTTGTAATAATTTGTAAGTATTCGAGTATTCTTTCAATATTCTCATCAGAAATAATGAATAACATGATTATAATGTGTTTCTTAACCTGCTTCCAAATAGGTTTTTTTATTTCTTTCATTTGCCAAAAAATATTTGTTTTTTTCTGTGTTCCTTTGTATGGATATGTTTGAACCTGATGGAGACCACTCTGGCCAGACCTCTATTAGGAGTGAAGCACGAAGCAGTATGTACTGTAAAAAAGTTTATAAACTTTATTTTGACTTTTTGGTTTGGTTCTAATATATTATAAATAGTTTTAAGTATTTTCGAATTTTACAATCTGTCATATACAAAACATTTAAAGCTGTTTTTTTAACTAAGTCAATTGAGCAAATTGAAAGAGTGATTAAATATTTGCCTGTACCATCTCTAGAGGTGCATTGTTACATGTTAATAATATACCTTGAGCGATTGTGGGTGGTGACATTTTTTTAGTCATATTGCAATTTAAACCCTGAGCAATCGACATTGCGTTTCCTGTAGAAATCAACGAATTAAATGGCAGAGGATTGTAATAGAAACGGTACCACGGTACTTGCTTAAAGGATTAATCTATTTTTGTTTCTGAGCAAAAATATCTTTGAAGTAAATAACTGGTATTAGCAAACTGACACATACTTCTTCCCTTAAAGCAAGAAAATCTACAATACAATAAAATACATTTATAATTATCTCACAAATACATACCAAATTTTATCGAAATCGGTTAGCAATCAACGGAGATATCGGTTTTTTTTTAATATTTGCCATAAAAATAATATTAGACAATGTACTGCGTTTACCGCCAAAAGAAAATGTCAATTATTTCCGCAACAAATTGACGTAGACTAATAAATCAAGATACTGGATCATTTATTTTTTCAAGCAACATTTAATGGTTGGAAGTATATTTTCTTTAGAAGTCAAAGATTTTGTGAAATTTTAAATGTATGAATTTTTTACTCTTAGGAGGAGGTTGGAGTTGGCGGCCATATTGGATTTATACTCCATAAGAACCAATGTTAATTGGTATGCGGGATTTCTCGTTTTTTTTTTTTTTTTTCTGGAAAACTAAAGTTTATATGTCAAAGTAAAGCTCGTTTTAAACTCTACTGGACGTAGGAATTACATTTTCACATAAACTAGCCATTTTTTTTGTAAAATTGAAAAAATAACTTTTGATTGCGTTTTTTTACGTCATTTATCAAATTTATCGAAAATCGGCTCCCTACGTCCGGTAGATAATTTAATGAAGATTTCTAATATTCGGCTTTCGAAATTATCTAATTAATAACAACGACAAATTCTTGCATACCAAAAAAGCATGTCAAGCGAAAATTCAAGGTAAATTTGAAGGAATTAATTGTTAACGATCAGCAGACTTGTGATGAAAATTAGCCGGCGCGGAGGAATACATTCTGCTTGGTGACTATTTCACGTATGTGTCAATTGATTGATGTTACAGCATTATTGTCTAAGGATATTAGTTGAAATCAGTGTGATTACGACATTTTCATTAGATTTAATATTATTGAAAAGTTTCAACACATTATTACGCACAATTACTGAAATCAAAATTATGATAAGGCTACTTAAAATACATTAATGATTGCTGTACCATAAAGGAAATCAGACAGTTGTATGTTACTGCCTTCGTAAAAAATCGGTCTGTTCAATCTTCAGTTGTATGTTCTATAGATTTACAGTAAAAAGATGGAAAATAATTTATTGCTCAAACTGCATTTTTCTTTGTCGTCAGTTTTGACATCTACCGATTTTTCCTCTAATTCCACTAAGTTATATTTAGTATTTTGAGTGTATCAGTTTGTTAGCGAATTTCCTTAAAGGAATAAGCCGTAGGTCTCATGGTAAGACCTAAGCCCGAGACCATGTTAACTTTTCATTTTGGGGCCTCCAGAAGAAAAAAACACTATTCGTTCCAATATATATATATATGTCTGTTAACACGATAGCGGCCGTAAATATGGTCCGATCTTAATGAAATTTGGTACAGACGTGTAAAGTGGTAATCACTCGGACGAGTTCGTGAACCAGCCCGATAGGACCACCAGAAGGGGGGGTAAAGGGGGGTAAACCCCCCAAAAAAGGGTTTTTTGAGTTTTTCACATAGAAAAGTGAAATTTATCAAATTTTTGTTAGCACCATTGAATTTAGCTCAAAAAAACAAACAATTTAGTATTTTGAATCACTGCTCTATGTCCATTGGTTTCCGAGATATTGAAAGTAGTAAACACAGTACGTTGTCCCAATGTTAACCTTATGGGAAATAAGTAAAATTCTATATCTCGCTTATCTTATTCTCCTCAACATATCTTGATAAAACTTGGTAAATGACTTCTTCTAGTTCAGATCAACTAAATATTGAATTAAAACCACCCAGTTTTGATGAACCCGTAGCAGCAAACCTGTATACTCATTCCCCATGTTATTCTTATGGAGCTTACAAAAACATGTTGAATCTCGCTTTGTTGGACTGAAATATGTTGTTTTGCATTTGAAATTCGCTGAGTATGCAGGTCTGCTGCAACGGGGGTATTCTTTACATGGCAATGAATTTGCCTGTTTCTTAGGTTTTTCAATAGAGGACTTATCATCAGTGTTTGGGAGCAGCGCGCTACAAGTAGCGGCGCTACTATAACGTTCTACGTTTTTATAGTAGCGAAGGCCGTAACGCCACTGCTTTTGAAAATACGTAGCTTGCAGCTGCAGTGAACTACTACTTGAGTAGCGAATAGCGAAATTTGACGCTTCTTTTCCACTACTTTTGTAATACAAACCATTTTTTTTTTACTAAATGGTATTTTAATATTTCAAACCGTACGAAGATTCTGAGTAAAACGTGATGTTATTTGTTAATTTGTGATGATTGGTGAATATAAATGATTTTTTGTTCCTATAATCAATTACCTCTGACCAAGGACCAACATTAAATTGTGGGGGTTCACTATCGTCGTCCAATGGCGAATGACATGCCCAAACATTAGGCCAACTATGAACAAAGGGCCAAGGGGGTGCGAGTGTATTCTGGACAGCCAAGGAGCTGCGTAGATGTTGGAACTAGGATACATCTTCACCCCCAGGGGCGCCAGTTTTGGTGCCCAAGACCGTCCAGGAAGAGGCAGTACAAAAGTTAATGTGCTGCCCTGTGTAACCGAATGTTGCACCGTTCACGTTCTTGGCCCTGATACGCTGATCCCGGCGGACCCAGGCTGGAATCCCGAATGAATCCCTGGCAGGGGGCAGCATCACTACCAGTACCGGAATGAGCCAAAACCGGTCCAGGATGAGCCCTTGCTTAGGTGGGGGTGGCACCTGGACCCGGAGGCTCAAGCCGGATGCCTGGGCATTTGTCACGTGGGTGAGTTGTTTAGGCACTGCGGGCCTTAGATTAAGGTGTTGTGCAATCCGTGGTGAGAGTCTCGTTGCACTGGGGGCCTAATATTCAGTGCCTTTAACGGAGCCTTCAGGAAACCCGGGGGAACGCAGTCGTATGTACCCCTTACCTCTCTAATCGGGTCACTTGGGAGGTGGACCTTTAGATACCCGTGAAGAGGGGCATCACCTGGTGTACGGATGGCTCGTAAAGCCATCTGGAACAGGGGCAGGGGATATATGGTGTCAGACCCAAGGTGCATTGCTGCATAAGCCTGGGGAAACTGGATACCGTACTCCAAGCGGAGGTTGTTGTGTTGTCTGAGTGTGCGAGAATGTGTGTGAATCGTGGCCTCAAAGGCCACACCATATACATGAACTCAGACAGCAGAGCTGCACTGATAGCACTTGACAGCTACGACTTCACCTCTAAGGCAATTTGGGGCTGTCATCAGGCCATGACAACCCTGGGAGAGAGCAACAAGGTAATACTTGGTTAGGTTCCAGGGCACAAAGGAATTGCGGGTTGGCCTAATGTTGGCAATGAGGGAGCTTTTTTTTTTTTTAACAGAGGGCCAGGCTTTGAAGTAACCATGGTAATGCATCGCAGCTAGATAGCTTATTGTGCACCCTCATTCACAGGTCCTCATTCTCCGTCAAACCCCAGGTCCTTGATGAACCATGAGATCTTTCTGACGATGGTTACCTGTTCTTCCCTTTGGTCTCCTGTCAAAAGACCAAGGGTTATCGCACGCAGACCTTGTAGGGCTGGGCACATAAAGATCAAGTGGAAGGCTGTTTCCTCCTCCTCACCGCATTTCCTACATAGGAGGCTTTCAACTTGAATTCCCATCTTATGTAGATGTCCGCGGAATACCCAGTGGCCGCTAATGAAGCCAACCACTTTCCGCAAGGTCTTCCTATTCAGCCCAAGGGCATCTGCCGCTAGCGCACCGGTCGGTGCCTGCAGCAATCTCTTTGACTGTATGTTGCCTTCTGTTCTTTCCCAGCTCCTTCGATGTTCTCTGCCCATCCACTGGCGAACAGCTCTCCGTGCAGTATTATAAGCAATACCACACGCCGGCTCCGGACCAATGAGCGGGCTGTCAGCTCCTTTATTTGCCCACTTGTCAGCTCCCTCATTGCCAGCAATACCCTTATGCCCTGGAACCCAACTAAGGATAACCTTGTTGCTCTCTCCCAGTGTTTTCATGGCCTGATGACAGTCCCACACCGCCTTAGAGGTAAAGTCAAAACTGTCAAGTGCCATCAGCGCTGCTTTGCTGTCCGAGTTCATGTATATGGTGTGGCCTGTCAGACCACGCTCCAAACACACTCTTGCACACTCAGACAGGGCAACAACTTCAGCCTGGAATACAGTAGCCATTTTCCCCAGGCTTACACAGAACTGCGCCTTGGGTCTGACCCCATATATTCCCGCCCCCAATGAGGGAGCTGACATGTGGGCAAACAGAGGAGCTGGCAGCCGACTTATTGGTCCGGAGTCTACGTGCGGTGTTGCTTACAGAACAGTACGTAGCACAGTACGCGAGGAGGAAGCTTTTTGAGTGTCCAGCCCTATAAGGTCTGTGCACTAGGCTCCTTGGCCTACCAATGAGTGGCCTGGGGGAAGAACAGGTAACCATCGTCAAGAAGATCTCAAGGTTCGTGAAGGACCTGGGATTTAACGGAGAGTGATGACCAGTGTCTGAGGGTGCACAATGAGCTATCTTACAAGAAACGGCGCGGCGTAGGTCAAGTACAACATGTCGACGTTGCAACACGTCAAGTGAAGTCATGGCCCTCTTCTATAAGAAACAAAAAATACCCCCGTTGCAGCAGACCTGCAAACTCAGCGAATTTCAAATACAAAAGAACGTACAGTTAAAGCCAACATGGCGAGATTTGACATGTTTTTGTAAGCTCCTTAAAAATAACATGGGGAATGAGTATGCAGGTTTGCTGCCAAGAAAATGGAAATATTGGTGATTTTAGACTATTAAACATTACATCTCATCTAGATGAAGCCACAAACCAAGTTTTATCCTGATATGTTGAGAAATAAGCGAGATATAGAATTTTCCTTATTTCCCATAAGGTTAACATTGGAACTACGTCCTGTGTTTACCACTTTCAATATCTCGGTAACCAATGAACATAGAGCAGTGATTCAAAATACTACATTGGTTTTTTTTAGCTGAATGCAATGGTGCCAACAACAATTTCATAAATTTTATTTATCTATGTAAAAACTCAAAAAACCCATTTTTGGGGGTTTGCCTCCCTATACCCCCCCCTTCCGGTGGTCCGATCGGGCTAGTTAACGAAATCGTCCGAGTGATTGCCATTTTATACGTCCGTACCAAATTTTATTAATATCGGACCATATTTACGGCCGCTATCGTGATTAACAGACATATATATATATATATATATATATATATATATATATATATATATATATATATATATATATATATATATACAGGGTGAGTTTTAATTGTCCCCCCCCCCTTACTTTTTTTTACATTACTAAAAATAACTATCCCAGACCCCACCCAAACATTATTGGGTAGTAAGTACCTCGTTTTGAGGGGGTACTCATTTTCGGCCGCCATCTTGGATCCGCCATATTGGATCCAAAATAATTTTTTCAAATGTAAAAGTGGTGTTGTGACCCATCATTTCAAACTAGATTTTTTCACTGATTACAATACCGCAATCCGTTTTTTAATATCTCGATTCTTTCCCAAGATATGAGTACTTTTAATTTATTTATTTTCAACCAATTTTAACATTACAAATTGATAAAATAGGCCCATAACCACAAAATAATGCTAGATAGTGACGAATAACCACCATCAGTCATTGTTGAGCGATTTACACTTAACTTTCACCAATGTAAACTTTTTGGCCGCCATCTTGGATCCGCCATTTTGAAATGAGGTAAGTTATTTCAAATATGAAGTTGGGGTTGTGACCCATCATTTTGAACTAGTTTTTTGCGCCGAATTCAATGCCGCAACCCGTTTTTAATTATCATGTTTAGTTTTCAAGATATTGACAAATTTCTAATAAAAACCTCAAAAAGTATTAATTTTTCAAAAACTAATTTTTATAGCTAAAAACGGGTCGCGGCATTGAATTCGGCGCGAAAAACTAGTTTGAAATGATGGGTCGCAACCCCAACTTCATATTTGAAATAACTTACCTCATTTCAAAATGGTGGATCCAAGATGGCGGCCAAAAAATTTACATTTGTGAAAGTTAAGTGTAAATCGCTCAACAATGACTGATGGTGGTTATTCGTCACTATCTAGCATTATTTTGTGGTTATGGGCCTATTTCATCAATTTGTAATGTTAAAATTGGTTGAAAATAAATAAATTAAAAGTACTCATATCTTGAGAACGAATCGAGATATTAAAAAACGGATTGCGACATTGTAATCAGTGAAAAAATCTAGTTTGAAATGATGGGTCACAACACCACT
Organism: Flexamia atlantica; assembly: GCA_035578135.1. NCBI lineage: Eukaryota > Metazoa > Arthropoda > Insecta > Hemiptera > Cicadellidae > Flexamia > Flexamia atlantica. The sequence goes on along the minus strand of JAQJVK010000006.1, from coordinate 7,452,739 downwards.
TTTACATTTGAAAAAATTATTTTGGATCCAATATGGCGGATCCAAGATGGCGGCCGAAAATGAGTACCCCCTCAAAACGAGGTTCTTACTACCCAATAATGTTTGGGCGGGGTCTGGGATAGTTATTTTTAGTAATGTAAAAAAAAGTAAGGGGGGGGGGGACAATTAAAACTCACCCTGTATATATATGTATATATATATATATATAAATATATAAAAGAAACGATCCTATAAGAAGAAACTTTGACCAATCAGGGATATATAAGATCAAATGCTCAGAATGTGATAGCTATTATATAGGTCAAACCGGAAGATCCTTTAACAGTAGATACAAAGAACATATCCAGGCCTATAAATCCAAAAACATGACAAGCATGAAATCTAATGTAGCCGAACACATGCTGAAAAAGAAACACGAATTTAAAAGTATCGAAGAAGACTTGGAAATATTGGAATATGGGATAAAAGGCAGAAAACTGGATATCAAAGAAGAATTCCAAATCTACCACCATAATAAAATAGACCCAAAAAATATAATCAACAAAATGCAAGTAAACAAGAAAAATTTAATATATGAAAAAATTATAACATCCCGAACACAAAGATAAAAGTAATCAAGTCTATCTGAAAACAGCTAACAAATTAATTTGACAATATGTTTATAAAAATTGTATATAGATATGTTTATATGAGGTTAGATTTAATTTAAAGACCGTGACTAGGGGCTAAAGCTCCGAAACATGTTGGTCTGATTAAATAATTTTTAAATAGGGTACTGTGTTTTGAAATGTTAAAAATAATATATATATATAAATTCGAACGAACGGTGATTTTTGCTTCTGGGGACCCCAAATCGAAAAAATATCATGGTCTTACCATGAGTACTACGGTAACAGCTTCTTTCTTCCCTATAGGGGAAATTCGCTAAAACTATGAACAACATATGACCTTGTGAAAGCGACATAGAAACGAGTGAGCGAACGCATCAGTAAAATTTCGTATTGGCCTGGATTCGCCGAATCCGCCCTTGTTCGGCGATTATGAACATACTCCAAGATAGATCAAAATAATCAAAACAATGCTAACCACCACTGTGGCCAAAGCTACCGATGCGAGGTCGTCTGAAGAGACAGGCGACGACGTGCATTATTCGTAAATAGTGCATTATTCGTAAATAAGAGCGTGAAGGCAACAATGTTTGATAACCTGTTTAATTAACATCCAAGTCGTAAACAATTAAGAGTCAAACAGACTTATAGGAAAGTATTCATATAAATAGTAAAAAAAGTAACAGGTCTTTAGCCTTAAGTAGCTCTGATCTTCTTATTCAAATGTAAAAAGTATTTTCTAGCCCAAGGATCACGGTACATGGGCGTTATTGTTGCGCAGTTTTCTCGCGGCATCAACGTGCCTTGACTTTTGATGAGCTAAAAAAGAATGGACGCATTTATTCTTTCCAGTTACAAGACGAAGCTAAGCAGTTGCTGTGCAACAAAAACGCCCTTCTACTGAGACCCTAAGAGTAACTTGTAAGCTCGTCTTAGTTGTTGTAGCCTACTCTAATAATATATCTAATTTTATAGCCTAGTTTATTTCAAGAACTCAGTTTTGAAAATTTGTATGACTCGGAATTAGGAACCTGTAAACCAAAACTTTAAATCCTAGGTTAAATATTTTATAATGCATTTTTCAATCGAATTATAATTTATTTTTCACCACACTACGACGAAATCACCTGTTTTACAAACGTCAAACGCGGACCGAAACACACTGTTTGCCGCCAGTGGACCGAAAACGTTTGGGGCCCTAGGGCCGAAAGTCAGCTGATCGTTTATTTGCTTGAAACAACGTCAGAACATCACATAATCACACGACATTCAATAGGTTCAAAAGACAGGATCGTTGCGATCATATATGATTTTCATAGCTGTGTTTTGTTTTCAAGTTAGTCAAATAATAATCAGTTTTTTTAATTATTTAGGGTATATTTCATTGTGTAGTGTGGTGAAAAATAGTGTTCGCACCTCGGCCGAAAGGGTTTTGCAGCTCTCGATCGTTTCAAATTCTCGACTTCGTCTCGAATTCAAAACACGATCTCGAGCCTGCAAAACCTCATTTCGGCCCTTGTTGCGAAATATACTATTTAATGTAGGAAATTTTGTGCTGTTTCCGAAAATTATAGTTTTTTGCCTGCTTTGGCTGAGAAACCCGTCAAAATAAATTACTCAAATTGTAAAAAAGGGTTACTTTGGCTAACCGTATATTCTTATTAAATTATACCACATTTTCAACTCCTTAATAAAGTTCATTAAGTACTTGTTTATACTTTTCAGATAAATGGAAAACAATTTAATTTGAAGCTTTGAATGATATTTCAATTTATTAAGCGTTTTGTATTGAATATATAGCATATCTGCTCAAACTGTTATGTGTTAATGAAGGTGCTCTTTTAGAAATACTCCTGTCATAAAATAATTTTAGAACTTAATTAGCTTTTATATATTCTGATTGGTAATATTTTTAATTGTGTAATAATGGCTAAGTGATCTAAAATAGATCTTCTACTATTATTCTCGTAATACATTTTATAATATCTATTCGATCAGATTTGTGTATCATGTTAAATAATAAGATAAAAATATGATGTAACATAAATCTTTGTGTTTATTACTTAGTTTGGAATTTGTGTTTATGTGTGTGGATTTACTGTACAAAATATAAATCTCTACAATGTCATGAATAAAAATCTGAATCAACAAGTAGTAAAAAACTGTAGTTCCTGTGGACAGCCCAAATAAAATTTAGTTGCAGGAGACAATTTGAGATGGTCACTACAATTAGCCGAGATCCAATATCATTTCATTCAACACTTAGACAATCATACTGTAGGTGCGATGTGGTCCGTCGGGCTGCACTGATTGATAGTTTCGCAGGAGCGCTTTCGGCTTCTTGCCATTTTCAACTGCACTAATTCTCCACATTGTTCCGTCTCCGCTTACAACCTATATAAGCGGAGACGGAACAATGTGGAGAATTAGTGCAGTTGAAAATGGCAAGAAGCCGAAAGCGCTCCTGCGAAACTATCAATCAGTGCAGCCCGACGGACCACATCTCACCCTCAGTATGTGACATCGGCGCACGGACCTCAACACCATCGTTGGATTCTACTTAGACAATCGTTCATTAATTTTTATATATTTGTTTGAACTAAACTCAGGGAAATTCGTGTAAAAAGAATTGGGCGTTCAGTTAATTTACTACACCACTCTTAAGACAGGGAAAGTGGGAATTATTTTGCGAAAGTAGCAAAAAAAAGTAGTGGTAGTTGTGGCGGAACTTTTGTAGCTGTTGCTTCTTTTTAAAACCTGTAGCTGTAGCTGTAGCAAAACTACTTCTTACAACCTGTAGCGAGCTACATAGCTTCCCCAGCACTGTTTATCATAATGTTATATCTAAGATGACCGCACAATTATTGTGAAACCATCCTCCATTGTGAAATTATTTTTAAGATGGAACAGATTTAAAAATCCTTATCTTGGCAGAAATGTACCTGATGCAGCAGACCTTAACTAATTCATTAATTTAAAACTCTTGAATAGATAATATCCACAAAGTTTCACATACAAAATACCATCGAATAAAAAATTACAAAAACAAGAGAAGGCGCAGCACGCTGATGTAAAGGACGCTAGTCTTGAACTTATGTTACATGCTTTATGTTATATTTTTGTTCTCAAAACATGAAATTAATGGCATGCAATCCCAACGTTTAAAACATTAGGGGTACTGGTACTAGAATGTTTGAGTTTAAATGTGCTGGTTATGCCAGTAGGCCTCCATATTCTCCGATTACCATATTACCATAGTGTAACAGTCGAACACTTGTTACGCTTAGTCGTGGGGACGAGCTTGTTGGGATTGAGCGGCTTGACTTATGGAACGTCCAACTAAAAAAGAAAGGTAGGTTTAGACAACGTCGAAATTTTTAGTTAGATTGTTGGCTGGCATTTTGAGAAGCAGTTCATACAGGTACGAACAGTTGGGTAAACCACCCGTATTGGTTGAGTATTTCGAGCCGAGTGCCCAAATCAAAAAATCCGCCAGCATGTTGGGAAGAAGGGCATACATGATCGAACATTTCGGCAAGCACCGACTGTTCGTCCGTATAATACGCTGGCCTTTAGAATCCAGACAAAATTTTGGTAGTACTGTGTGTGGCTTCTTCCCATGTTGTGAAGATTATGCTATCTATACCAAAAATAAATGAAGGCTTAGAGCTTATTCAGTATAACCTAAAAAGACCATAAACTTTATTGAGAGAGAATGTGCAAAAAACATTATGTTTGGTATGTTTTAAGTCTTGTCTGTTAGGAATATTTACATTAGGAGATGGAGCGATTTTAGAATAATAGAATAGAATTAATTCCAACGAAGTGAGTTATACTCGACTTGAAAATCACTCTTTGTGAACTAACTCCTCTTTTATTATTTGATGAAAATTCGTGAAATTTGAACTGCATCATATTTATACCCCGAAGATTGTTTTAATCTATAAATGAGTAGTTAATTATACGCTTAAATATTGATTTTTAAATTAATAGCCTTCATTTAATTTTACTGCACTTCGTTCGACCTATACGCGATAGCATACTCGTTGTTAATTAATTAAAATAGAAGAGTTAATTAAAGAAAAACGGTTCTACAAAGAATCCTTGTAAACATTCTCGCCAAATTGTTCAACGATACCAGACGTTGCTTTTTTTGGACGTACAGTTCGGTGAGGCACTCGAGTGAACTGCTCCTCAGCGGCTCAGGCGGCGGTCGGGGCAGGTCCTGCTCTTTTACGCCGTGCTCGCCGACACACACGCCAAAATGTTTGAGCGTATAACTGAGAACGTAGCTTATGTTTTCCACTGTAATGTTTATAACTAATTTAATTTCAGCCTTTATTTGTGCTCGTGGTTTAGTTTGTTTAGTAAATATACCTGAGCATTTAATATAGAATGCCTCATACCAGCACGTAAATATGGTTGGATTAAAAATTAGTCTGTAATTTGAATATTATTATTTACCATATTTCGTTTTTTAAATGAAATAATCTTTAGCTTAAATTAAGCTTAAAGGTTTTAATGTAAGTATATGGTATATAAGTTTCAAGTACGATAATCATTCTAGTTAACAATACCACGGCAATAATATGCGCGAGATCTGATGTTTTTGTCGATCACAAATTCAAGTTCTGCCTCAAATTACGATGTTTGACATTTGCGAGAATATTGGATGACGTCACGTTTGTCCCAGCTGTTAGCTGCATTCTAAAAACGACAAACGGCACTATTTCGCGCATTGCATACGGCGGAGCAATATAGTTTCAAGCTTTGCCGCATCATTCTATTAGCAGCACCCGTCTATCCAACCTCCTCTTAAGCCCCAAACTTCTGAACCTGAATTTTACGGACATACGGGTGGAGTTATTTTGATTTAAGCACTCAAAACCATAAAATGTTTATGAAAATCGTTGAAGCCATTTTTGAGAAATTAAGATTTTTGTTTTTTTTATGAGGCAAATATCCTTAAAAATCGAAAATTTAAAAAATGTCTGAATATATAATAGATTTATACCTACATGCCGAATTCCATGAAAATCGGACCACTGGTGTCATCTCTAGCTTTGTTTACACACACACACACACACAGGTTTGTATATGGTACTTTCTGAGGACCCGGTGTAACATCTGTACGTTCTGAGGACAACATGAAATATTGATCTTTTTAAAATTATCTTTATTACAATTTGTTGTTAATATTGTTTTTTAACTAAATTCAAAACCTTGTTTTTGTTCGTTGATTTTTGGTTTTTTTGTTACGGACCATACTGTGTGAGGACCATGAAAATAGCCCATCACTCTGAGGACACACTCCAAATGACCGTTAGATTTAGTAATTGCCGACTATCTGAGAACTGTTGCTTTTAATCTTCCAAGTGAGGACACACACGAAAAACCGTTAAAATAAGTATTCAGTGACTATGTGAGGACTATCACATTTAAGAGTCTTAGTGAGGACATTAATATACACTACTACAGTTCAAACATTTTATCTCAGGCTATGACAGAGTCAGCTGGTTGCACGTCGCGGATAGGGAGAGGGGGTACGTTTCTGAAAACATTGTTCTACAATCCCACTGTTCGTCAAACGCAGTGTTTACCAAAATTATATGTTTAAAATATCATATGATAAGGTTAGTAGCGTAGTAGTCATAGCCGGAAATATAATGCGCGTACACATAATCCTTATGATCATGAATGGTCATTTAACAGATCCATAGATTAACAATGTAGCGGTGTAACTTGTCAATTGTAAAAACCATTTACGTTACAAAGCCATTGAAAAATGAAATGTCAATAATTATTACCAGAACGATGAGCATGACGTAGAATAGATGAAGAAATTCAATTAGAGTTCCAATAATTTCCATACAAATATATTTTACAATGAATTTATTTACCTTATGTATGTTGGTTGGCGCAATGTTAACTAATTCGTGAAATGTGATATAACTTCATCAGCTGATAAAATTTGATGTTTTTATGAATGATTGTAAGTGGTAAAACCCCGTTTTACAAACGTGTTCTATAACAATCTACATCTTAAATCGCCAGGGATTTTTTTGTCTGACGACTCACCCGTTATTTCCTGAAATATTTTCCAGAGAGAGTTGTGACATTGGCATTGGTAAGATTTATTCGGACGGCACATGTCACAGGCGTCACAGGCGTCTAGGACCGAGGTAGGCGATTCACAGCCGGGGCCGGGGGGATCAGACCCCTGCTATGGGCCGCAGGGATACAGGTTTAGTTTGAATCAAACCACAAGGCCCATACCGTCCATAAGCCCAATGCTAAAATTAACATTGGTCTTATGGACGGTCTGGGCTTTGAGATTCTATTGTACTTATACTAGTACGTAGCCCGGTACGCCTTTCAGGCCTGGAATCTTTTGGCACCCTCCTGTAACGAAACTGACTAATACTACAGTCAGCATACCCAGGGCCGCCGAGAGCCAAGTCCCCAAGTTTGCACACCGCCCCAAGTTTGCACACCGCACGGGCCCTCAGGGACCCCCCAGTGAAAGGGGGGTCCTATGGTGCTCCCCCGGAAAATTTTTGAAAATTAGGTCCCTAAACTCGCGTTTTTAGGCAGCCTAGAGGTAGAACATCATACATTATCCGAACCCCAAAAAACCCAAAAATTCGAACCAATTTAGGCTGAATGGTCGGTCGGACTTACAAAATAGTCTACTCTGATTAAAATCAACAACTTAAAAATTATCAGCGATCCCGCACTATTGGATTTTTCATTCATTCGTCTCTTTCCCATAACTTCCGCATTCGTTCCACTCTCAAAGTTACTCTTCCGTTTTTTCACGATCAAGGCGCACAATGGTTTTTTCCGGCCATCTGCATTAATTGCAACATATGTTGTGCTCTTGTTGTTTACTATCGTGGATAATTAAAGTTGTTGTCAATATATTTTAATGTAGAGGAATGGAGAGGGGAGAGGGAGGTATGAGTCGCTCAAGCTCTTTACTCGCTGGCCGCCACCGCCGGCGCCGTAGCTAGTGTACAGTACAGTCAGCCGCAAATACAATAGTACAGACAGACAAAACAATCGCTTTTGCCTTAACTAAATACTGTATTGTATTGTCAAAGTAATTTGTCTGATAAAGTTAGACATTTTATTTTTTAACATGCAGGCCAAATTTTATTTCCAAGAAGTCAATGCCAATATTTCCTCAATCTAAAAAAAAACATCCGCTCATCCCGGGCCCCTCCGGAGCCCGGGCCCCAAGTTTCAGACTTGGCTGACATGGCCTCTCGGCGGCCCTGAGCATACCAACATTGAGCAGTTAGCTAAATTAGAATATGGCGTTTCATGTACCAGCATAAATCCACCTTGAGTAAACAAAACAACAATTTAAAAAATGTAGTTCAATCTGGATCATTCTAAAGCCGATGTAAAACGGCGCGTGTCCGTGCAAGCCAAGGTGGACAGCGGTCGTTTGCGGATGTGAGGTCAACCACGGACAAACCTGTTACAATGCGCGTGATGATCGTTTGCGCAACGCTCTATTCTGATCGCAGAATTGCTCGAATGAGTCGTGGGTTTTAAACGCATATATTTTACTCTTAATGTCATTTCTTAATGGTATTATCCTAAACTCTAAGATAAGCAAAGTTTGTACGGGCAACATTTTTATTTCGTCCTAAGATTTTTGATTTTTTTGTTTAATTTGGGGTTTTAAGCCACCAGAAATCGATTGTAACTGGTCTCAAGTCTGGGAAAATCCGGTTTGCGTCCTACAACCTTTCAAAGGGCCCATTCAAGTGCCCATCGTCATGCACTTGTTAATTTTAAACCACCACAGTTGATTCAGGTTGTTTTTATTTATATGCAGGATAGGAAAATCATTTGATTAGTAAATAACTAATTTTAAATTGTTTGAAGGTTATTTTGAATCAATCGTTTGAATGGATATTTATTCTATTTATAGTTTGGTTTGATTTTGTGCGGATTAGTGTTAAATATTTTCAATCTTTTTTTCAAAATCTCATTTTTCTATGTTTTATTTTATAACTCGTTTATTAATTGAGATACGACCTCGAGCCTAGTAATCAATAATGTTCTCCACATTTGTTAAATTTAAATGACATTTTGACCAATGTCCTATCTTGAACCTTTCTAAATATATTGTGGTTTCAGCGCATAAGCCTTCTGCCATTTTTACCCTCCTACCAAGTTTTCGACCACCTGGAAACGTATCAACATGCGTTTCCGTTACGAATATAGTCCTTATTGTAATGATCAGAAAAAGTATTTGGTCACTCTTCTTAGCGACACCCGGAAATTAGCTCAATATTTGTTTAAAAACGTAGTCTAAAAATCACAGTTTTCTATATTTTATTTTATGATTCAATTATTATTAGAAATACAACCTCAAGCCTTATAACCGTTTTTGTTGTGGATATTTTGTTTATTAAAAGGACGTCTTTTATAAAACGTAACGATGTCTTCAATTAAGACCTCTATCTATTCCGAGTTTTTTTATTTAATTTGAACATGTACAACACACATGGATCCCCGACAGCGAAAACTTTGAGAGTCCAGCAATAATCAATGGACCACCTGTGTGTGCGGAGATTGCCCGGTCCCATGCTCGCTTTACTTGATGCGCGCCCGACGACCGCTTGACGGTCTTCATTCGACGCTGAAAATACGCTTGACATTTTTCTCAGCGTCACATGACGACCGTCCGACGTCCATAAAAGAGGCCTTATGGTAATACGTGCAATAAAACCAAATTTAATCGAAATTCGAGATGGTATTAGTGGGAGAGTACGGCCGCGCCAAGAGGACCGTTTGATGTTCACCGACTTATCATGGGAAAGTTCGTGACAGCCGGCGAGCTCATAATACAAATAGAAGGAGCGTTTCTACCTTACTAGCATTACAGCAATTGAAGCGGAGGCTGCCATCTTGTCTACGTATAGAAACATAAAACGGCGTTTCAAGCCGCGTAATCTATCAAATATTTTTATAATTTAAGGATTTCTATGTAAGTATATCAAAGAATTAGATTAGGCTATACAGCACAGTCTGTCAGTGACTGAATAGTTACCGATAATGAAAAAAACATTATGTTCCGTCAAGCGGGTTGCAGCAACGTCCTCGCGACCCGTGTGAAGGCGTTCGGCAGCAGAAATGTTTGCAGTCCAGCCTTTTTCTTGTACCTCCAACACTCCCCTCTCACCCCCGCGCCTATACTGCCCGCGTGAGGCCCAAGTGCCAGCTTACAAGTCACCAGCTGTACCCCCTTCTTTCAGTCTTGCGGGGAATAAGTTTCAAGACTCAACTACAAAAGTCAGCACGCTCTTCAGTCATTAAACTGTAGAGGTCGAATTAGATTAAACGCCAAGTCATCGTAACAGGCACAATTACAACTCCCGCTGCCAAAATAAATATGATTCAATATACTGAATTTATGATTAAACAGATTAGGTACTAAAACTAACCTAAATGTAACTTTTATATAGTACATAATTATGTCCACAAAAGAAATTAACAAAAAAATAATAAAACCGTGATGAAACAAATCCATTTATAATCTGCTGTAACAGCTTATGTACATTTAGTGAAGCTAACTCAGCATGCTGATTGAATGAACATTGAAAATGTAAAAAAATCGTCCATTACACTTTTAAATGGGAAAGTTGGAAAAATTCGACCTCGTCAAAAACCCCTTGAAACTTAGGATTTTGTAAAATCCTTTCTTAGCGGATGCCTACGCCCTAAGAGAAATGTCTACGCAAAATTTCAAGGTTCTAGGTCATATCGTTTGGGCTGTGTGATGATCAGCGACCACATAGTAGAAATAGACGGAGCATAGCTATCTTATTTGCATTACAGCAAGTGAGGCCTGGGCCGCCATATTGTCTGGGTATAGAAACATAAAACGGCGCCTAAAACCGCGTAATCTGACAGTGCTCATGTTTCAAATAACTCGTAGTTTATACCATTTAGCATTGAGGCTTAAAATTGAAATTTTGCATGTGAAGAGACCTTTAGTTTGGAACGATAATAGTGTCAATCATATTTCCAAAAATTTTTGTTTTATATTTTAAATAGAAGGGGTATTTTTTAGAAATAGGGTCTAGAAGCAAATTTAGGCTTCACTTAGCGGTTTCTTGTGCTCCGTCTATTACTATGTGGTCAATGGTGATGGGTGAGTGGTATTTGACAAATATATAGTAGATTTTATAACTCTTCTATTTGACTAGATACCACCTCGGACCTAATAGCCATTATTGTTGGCCATACGTTCCTGATTAAAAATACGTTTTGACCGATGTTCTATCTTTGACCGATTAGATATATCATGCAGCGGTTTCACGCATAGCGTTCCCCGGCATGTTTTCCCCCTGCTCCCCCGGCTCCCCCCATATGTTATCGACCACCTTGGAAATAGGCGACATTCATAATTTTGATCACCTCGGTCCATATTATGATAACTAGACCTGTCGCTCGAAATCGAGCAAAACAAATACCGTATTGTGAAATATTAAAGAATGAACATTTTACTTATATACTTTTAAAGTGTAATCAAAAGGCCATAAATAATAACACAATTATGACAAAATCACTGATATCTGTTATTTGATTTACAGCAGGAGTTCCGCTAAACGATTTTTTTATCACTTATTTGGTTATCTTCATTTCCCCTTGTTCTCTTGCTTCTGAAAAGTATATTTGAATACCGGCAAAAAATTGTGCTCTACTATAGCACGCACGTTTTATGGAGAAATACTGGTTTATAAGGGGTCCTTAGCAACTTTTTCAAATTCACATTTGTTTGTAACAAAACAGATCATCAAGATTTGAAATAGTTCCAGAGATATGCCACAGAATGCAGGGCAAGCAAATGTCATTATTATTTAGAATTCTTAAAATACTGAAGTTTTTTTAGAAAACAGAAAATAAGGAAGAGCGTTTGCCATATTGAAACTAAGACCAACAGTCTGTAATCATCTTAATTGACCATATTTATTTTCTTAAAAAGGAAACTTAAAAAGGAACAAAAGGAAAACTACTGACAGTGAAGACACATTGATACACGTTTCAACACATTGATGCATGTTTCAACGTTTCGAGCTTTAAAATTTCAATATTAGTTGAACGTTAACCTAAAAAATTCAAGTTAAAACACATCATAAATTTAAAACCTTTATTTAGTAAATGTACTTGGAATCCGATGATATTGAAGTGTTAGCCTACCTATTTTCAAAAACATTCACTCAGTTCATCATTGAAAGGTATTTTACTCGGCAAAACTCCATGCATAATCAACATGAAAGTAAAGCCTATTTTACAAAGTCGTTTTAATAAGTCACGAAGTGACGTGGGCTGCTAGTACATATTATATAAATAAATTAATGATAATTCACAACCATCCTACACTAATTTTTCACTCATATTCCGGTAAAAATACGCAGCTATTGCTACGTCCCGGCCTTAAAAGGTATGAAAGGTATTAAGGGTACATATACCTTCAGAACATGAAATTCGCTGTTCTATGAAACATTTAATTTAGCTAACAATTCTTGTGAGCAGTCCGAGCAAAGACAGATGACTTTGGAGACGTAGATGTGAGCGATAAAAAACGACAGACTATTCTATGCAGGATTCAATGTCATAACAGCCGGTCCAGAATTCCTACGAAACTGTCAGAGCTGTTTTCGAAATCTGCAAAGTTAATACAACAATTCCTCAAATGATAAATTAATATAATTAATAGGCCTAAATTTATTGTTATTGATTATTTTTATTAACATTTTTAACATACCGGGTGTCCCATAATAGTCCCCCCCCTAACTTTTTCCTACATTTTTTCAAATATCAATTCCACACCACCCCCAAACATTATTGGGTAAGTAATACTTCATTTTGAGGGGGTACCCAATTTTGGCCGCCATCTTGGATCCGCCATATTGGATCCAAAATAATTTTTTCAAATGTAAAATTGGTGTTGTGACCCATCATTTTGAACTAGATTTCTTCACTGATTACAATGCCGCAATCCGTTTTTTAATATCTCAATTGGTTCTCAAGATATTGGTACTTTAAATTTATTTATTTTCAACCAATTTAAACATTACAAATTGAAAAAATAGGCCCATAACCACAAAATAATGCTAGATAGTGACGAATAACCACCATCAGTCATTGTTGAGCGATTTACACTTAACTTTCACCAATGTACATTTTTTGGCCGCCATCTTGGATTCGCCATTTTGAAATGAGGTAAGTTATTTCAAATACGAAGTTGGTATTGTGACCCATCATTTCAAACTAGTTTTTTACGCCGAATTCAATGCCGCAACCAGTTTTCAGCTATAGATCTTATTTTTTGAAACATTCATATTTTTTCAAATTTTTAACAGAAACATGTCATTATCTTTAAAACTAAAAAATATAATTAAAAACGGATTGCGGCGTTGAATTCGGCGTGAAAAACTAGTTTGAAATGATGGGTCACAATACCAACTTCGTATTTGAAATAACTTACCTCATTTCAAAATGGTGAATCCAAGATGGCGGCCAAAAAATTTACATTGGAGAAAGTTAAGTGTAAATCGCTCAACAATGACTGATGGTGGTTATTCGTCACTATCTAGCATTATTTTGTGGTTATGGGCCTATTTTTTCAATTTGTAATGTTTAAATTACAAATAAATAAATTTAAAGTACCCATATCTTGAGAACAAATTGAGATATTAAAAAACGGATTGCGGCATTGTAATCAGTAAAAAAATCTAGTTCAAAATGATGGGTCACAACACCACTTTTACATTTGAAAAAATTATTTTGGATCCAATATGGCGGATCCAAGATGGCGGCCAAAATTGGGTACCCCCTCAAAATTAAGTATTAACTACCCAATAATGTTTGGGGGTGGTGCGGAATTGATATTTGAAAAAATGTAGGAAAAAGTTAGGGGGGGGGACTATTATGGGACACCCGGTATAAACAAACAGCTGAACCGGTAGCAGTGTTGCTAAAGTAGTTAAATAATTCATGCCGAAAGATTGAATATATTCTAAAAAAAATAGAGGGGAGATGAAAGTTATTAGCTTCTACAAGAACTTTAAAGATATAGAACTATTCGACACACTATAAACTATTTTTAAACTTTATGTTTTCATGGCCATCAACCTATAAAAACGTTTCTGTTGAAAACAGCTCCCGGTTCATTATCTATGATAATTTCTAAAATGTGTACATGGTTTATCAGCCATAACTCGGTCAGTTTTAAGATACGAGGGTTTTCTAAATCTCATTTTGTACGTTTTTTCAGGAACTATAAGCTCACACAGATGTTATTTTTTCATTCCTTAAAAAACGGGGTGAGCTTAAAGGAACTGAAAATGTTATTAATTATGAACAATAATTAATTGAAGACTTGTACGCATGTTTCTTCGTCAACTATTGTCAAAAACATGAAAAAGCAACTAACATTTGCAGGAAATAAAATGCTACAATTTTATACTCGACAACATTATACTTAGGCCTACCACCTAGATTTAGAGTTGTTTTGAAGAAAATTTGTTTTATTGTTTAAATTTTCTTTTTACTTAAAATTCACTTTTAAAAAAAAATAAGCTCTTAAAAGTGGTCAAAAATTTTTAGTGTAATACAACATATAGTTGAAGGGAATTGCACAGCGGTAAGGGTTATTTTAAATTTGAGTCCTATTTGGGGGTTGATATTTCTATATTTCTAACGCTGGGAAAATATGGACCAATTTTACTTTGATCATATTTCGCTTAATGTTTTTGCTAAAAACGTTTACAAAAAATTAAATTTAAGTTCTTTTAATTATCTATAAAAATAATTCATTAAGTTTTCACCTAAAGAGATTTTGTTTTAAAGTTATTTCACATAAAAATTGTGTGTTTTGGGTCGACAAATTACAAACACTCTTAAAACAAGCCATAATTTAGCTCCTAGTGGGTTTAGAGACTTCATAACCCCCTCATTTACTTTGTTATTTTATAAGCTACAGTTTATATAAGTACAACCTTTCCGCTAAAACTCTTAGTTTTTTAGTTAATTGCGAAAAACCATTAGAAAAAGTGTTTTTTTAGTGTTTTTTTTTTGGGGGGGGGAAATCGCCACTTCCAATCGTGTATATCTAAAAAAGTATTGACTTTAAGAAAAAACTAAGGAAAATAAAAGTTGCTTAGAATTGGTCAATATTTCCATTATCGGGCTCAGTTTTAATGTAATAATTGTCACGCTCAAGGGTGGTACCTACCCCCTGGTAAAAAGCAACCCTTATAACATTTTTAATCTTGAAGTATAGGGTAAGTAGAACCTGAATCGAAATTTTTATGCAAATCGGTTGTGACCAAGAAAAATTATCTAGAGAAATGGGCAGTTACTGGACTATTAATAGTTTTATTACAAGAGTCTACTTCTTGTGTAAAAAAACAAAAAAGATAAATAAACTATTTCACCAAATTACATTTACGTCCCTCAAACGTTCCGTTCCCTAACTCAAAATACACCAAATCATCGCAGTAGCTCTCTGCGGTCGCCTCGGTATCCGCCAAGACGCTCGTTCGATATGGCATCACTGAGTTCAATATGACAACATTGTGCAGGAAGTGACGGAGGGACTAAGGAATGCACCTGAGTCCTCGGTAATGCAGCGTAATTTACACTCGTGTGTTTTTTAAAAATTCAAAATGAGTCCTCCCTTGAGCGGCACAGAACGGGTGAGAGTGTAAGGCGTGTGTGTCGCTCAACGTGCTAGCGCTACGTGGGAGACACAACTGGAACTAACGTGTCTGATTGACCATACCACGGGGGGACATTTTTAAATCTGTCCAAAATTGGTATTTCCTGGTTCACAGGCGCCTCAAGAATGCAATGATGAAGCTAAAACGTTCCGAGGACCACGAGTGTGTCCTCGGTACGTTTTTCGTCCTCAGTTGGTTGGTCAAAATACACGTGAATGTCCCCCAAACGTACCATTTACAAACACACACACACACACACACACACACACACACACACACACACACACACACACACACACACACACACACACACACACACACACAAACGCTCGCACGCACGCTCGCACACGGACAAACAGACACCACTCCGAAAACCACTTTTTGCCCTGTAAAATAAGAGTGAAAAAACTTTATTCACTATAGTGAGTTTACCTGTCATACTTACAGACTTTTAAATAAACCAAATGCCAATAACTATATGGCTTTGAATCAATTATCAAGCTCACATGTTTTAATATAAACAAAGTAGACGTTTTAGATACCAATGCTTTTTAAATGGTTAATATTTTACCTTATCTCTCGTTGTATGGTATATTAAAAAAAAATACAGTATTTTTTCAGAGTTTTACTTTTGAACCCCTTAGATGTAGAGTGTGAAATTTTTGTTATTGCCCTGAAAAGTTGTTACTGTTTTTAATGCTTACAGTCAGTTGCAGTGTAGTTAAGTACAAGTCTGACGTTGTTTCAGACAGAAGAGGATCTCTGACCAGAGGCTACATGAGCTACAGACGCTGATCCAGCTCACCCAGTTAAAGGGCGGAGTACTCGATGTCCCTGTAGGAATGGGGATGGACCCTGAACTTCTGTATGTATACAAGTTTTATATTTTATAGTAAGGCAAATACAGTTTGTTTGGGGAAAAGGTCCCGATAATCAAAGATGTTATTGTACACTTTAAAGTAGGCAAAAGACGATATGAGAACTAAGTCCTGAAATCAATATTTCTTCTCGGTAGTTATTTATCATGATGGTGTCTATTATTAAATTTAATTGGCTACACATCATTAATACCCTCGTTGCAGCAGACCTGCATACTCAGCGAATTTCAAATCCAAAACAACATATTTCAATCCAAAATAGCGAGATTTGACATGTTTTGGTAAGCTCCGTAAGAATAACATGGGGAATGAGTATGCAGGTTTGCTGCTACGGGTATATTAGTACTGGGTGGTTTTAATTCATTATTCACTGGATCTGAACTAAAAGAAGCTATTTACCAAGTTTTATCAAGATATGTTGAGGAATAACCAAGATATAGAATTTTACTTATTCCCCATAAGGTTAACATTGGGACAACGCACTGTGTTTACCACTTTCAATATCTCGGTAACCAATGGACATAGAGCAGTGATTAAAAGTACTAAAGTGTTTGTTTTTTTTAGCTGAATTCAATAGAGCCAAAAAAATTCGATAAATATTATTTTTCTATGTAAAAAACTAAAAAAAAACATTTTTGGGGGGTTTATCCCCCTTTACCCCCCCCTTCCAATGGTCCGATCGGGCTGGTTCACGAAGTCGTCCGAGTGATTACCACTTTACACGTCTGTACCAATTTTCATTAAGATTGGACCATTTTTACGGCCGCTATCGTGCTAACAGACATATATATATAAATTCGAACGAATGGAGTTTTTTGCTTCTGGTGGCCCCAAAAACGAAAAGTTATCATGGTCTCGGGCTTAGGTATTACCATGAGACCTACGGTAATAGCTTCTTCCCTATAGGGGAAATTCGCTAAAATTAAACTTTTTTTATATAAATGGTATATTTCGGACCATGTTCTAGGTCCAACGGCAGTCTTAAGCATTATTAATTTATAAAAAACATATGGTAAAATTATTATAAACAGGTAAGATTATAAAATACTTGTGAAACTCTTATATCTACATATAATATATAAATAATTGAAACTAATTTTGAATAAATTATCCATATTGAATTTTGTTTTAGCGAATTTCCTTAAAGAATAAGCTATTACCGTAGGTCCCATGGTAAGACCATCGATGTAAATTTACATCGATGGGTAAGACTTAAGCCCGAGACCATGTTAAATTTTCATTTCGGGGCCCCCAGATGCAAAAAACACTATTCGTTCGAATTTTAGCGAATTTCCTTAAAGGAATAAGCTATTACGGTAGTACTCATGGTAAGACCTAAGTCCGAGACCTTGCTAACTTTTCATTTTGGGGTCCCCAGAAGCAAAAAGCACCATTCGATCGAATTTATATATATATATATATATATATATATATATATATATATATATATGTCTGTTAACACGATAGCGGCCGTAAATATGGCCCGATCTTAATGAAATTTGGTACAGACGTGTAAAGTGGTAATCACTCGGACGAGTTCGTGAACCAGCCCGATCGGACCACCAGAAGGGGGGGTAAAGGGGGGTAAACCCCCCCCAAAAAAGGGTTTTTTGAGTTTTTCACATAGAAAAGTGAAATTTATCAAATTTTTGTTAGCACCATTGAATTTAGCTCAAAAAAACAAACAATTTAGTACTTTGAATCACTGCTCTAAGACACTAAAAACGTGATATATAACATCCCATGCGAATGTAATAGAAGGTACTTTGGGCAAACATCAGGCCATTAAAAAAAAGAGTAGAAGAGCATAAAAAGAACATTATAAAAATGCAAGAAAATATCTCAAAACTCAGCGAACATGCATTGTCAGAGAGCCATCAAGTAAACTGGAAAGCATCTAGTATAGTACTTAAAGAGGAATACCCCCGTTGCAGCAGACCTGCATACTCAGCAAATTTCAATTGCAAAGTACATATTTCAATCCAATATAGCGAGATTTGACACGTTTTTTAAGCTCCATAAGAATAACATGAGGAATGAGTATGCAGGTTTGCTGCAACAGGTAATTTAAAACTGGGTGGTTTTAATTCAATGTTTAGTAGATCTGAACTAGAAGAAGCCATACACCAAGTTTTATCAAGACATTTCAAGAAATAAGGAAGATATTGCATTTTTTTATTTCACATAAGGATAACATGGGGAATGAGTATGCAGGTTTGCTGCCATAAAAAACGGTAATATCCGGGGTTTTATGGTAAAATACATTAGATCTCATCTATATGAAGCCACAAACCAAGTTTCATAAAGATATGTTGAGAAATAAGCGAGATATAGAATTTTATTTATTCCCCATAAGGTTAACTTTGGGACAACGTACTGTGTTTACCACTTTCAGTATCTCGGTAACCAATTGACATAGAGCAATGATTCAAAATCCTAAATTGTTTGTTTTTTCGATCAGAATTTAATGGTGCTAGCCAACATTCGAAAAAATGTATTTTTCTAAATAAAAAACTCAAAAACCCCACTTTTGAAGGGGTTTACCCCGCTTTACACCCCCTTCCGGTGGTCCGATCGGGCTGGTTCACGAACTCATCCGAATATTCACTACTTTACACGCCTGTGCCAAATTTCATTCCGATTGGGCCATTTTTGCGAGCGCTATCGCTTACAGACACACACACACACACACACACACACACACACACACACACACACACACACACACACACACACACACACACACAAATATATATATATATATATACATATATTATTTTTAACATTTCAAAACACAGTACCCAGTTTAAAAATTATTTAATCAGACCAACATGTTTCGGAGCTTTAGCCCATGGTCACGGTCTTTAAATTAAATCTAACCTCATATAAACATATTTATATATGTCGTAGCCACTTGCTGTAATTGGGCACTTCATGAAGAGCCCAACGCAGCCCGGGCACTTCATGAAGTGCCCAGCGCGCCTGGGCACATAGTGTAACTCGATTATTTCGATCAAAATTACAGCATCTGCCCAACGAAACTGGACACTTCATGAAGTGCCCAACGCTCATTGGACACATGGTGTAACTATTGAGGCATGTTGGGCAGTCGATTTTAAATCTTTGTCAAAACCAATCCTAATGTTTACATTAAATCCCAACGTCCGTGTTAAAGTAGCCAGTGTTACTGTTTGCTATTAAACCTTTTAATATTTATTATTTATTCATATTTATTTATTCAAATCAAAATATTTTAACATCGGTTTTAGTTACATAAGCCTTTTGAAAATATAATTAGTCTACGTTATATTTGGACAACGAATTTGTTGGAGTATGAGTTGAGTTCAGACTAAAATAAACAGTTAACAATCTTAATCTAGGCTAAAACAAACACTTATAATTGGTTTAAAGTTTAATACAAATATTGTCGGTTTCAAATAGCTATAAAATCAAACAGTAGTATAAAATATTATATTATTGTATATTATATTATAGTATTATATTATTGCATATAAAAATAATCTATTTGTTCAGACGATGTCCATTACACAATGTACTTGTGAATAAAGGCAAATAATGATATTCTATTCTAAATTATAGGTAATGCGCTATCAAAACAATTAATCATGATTAAAAACCGAACCGCCACAATTTTCTAGTAACCACTTACTTTTGAATAACGTTTAACATTCATAGATTATCCCTTTAGACAATGCTTCATTGGAATTTCCAAATATTTGAGTTAATAATATAAACTTAGATTTTTAAGCTACTGATGTCATTGCAAATATAATAAAAGGTATATTTTTGAAAAGCTGTAAGTAAACAGGACACACGTTTTTTTATATTCTATAAACAAATAAAAATAATTACATAGAAAAGGCTTCATGTAATGATGTTATGTTAATTCATTCATACTGACATAAAAGAAAAACTTAAACCTCAATTGTCGTCAATGTTAATAAAATTACAAAAAACGAAATACTGTAGTAACATTTTATACAAATTAAATGTTTTCATTTTCTATAACAATAAGAAACTAAAGAATTGTTTTTATTATTTTTTCAAGGACTCTTATGACTCTATTTAAAAATTTGTTTTACCATGCTATATTTTAATTTATTATAAGTTTACAAAGGGTGACTCAGTAAGAAGTTAAAAAATTAAAACATGATAAAATAGGTTAATGTTAATATTTATGTGTTACATATAAATGTAATAGGTAAAGTGTTTCATGTATTTTATTTTATTAAAGCATACAACATTGAAATCGACTGAATTGTTTGGTTTGTGTTTTCTGGGCTATTTTGGCTATGCATCACTATTAATATTATTATTTAAACAACCGTTTGTTGTTTAAATAATAACAATTTTTATAGTTATGTATAGCCAGAACATTTCAGAAAACATAGAAGAAACCACGATAAAACATACAGGCAAGAATTATTGTCTGGTTTAGTGGTAGACAATCTTATTCTTAATGTTTTACAAAATTAATTTAAAATAATTGTATTTTGTATTATTTATAATACATCGGATACTACCAACAGCAACGTAAACAGCAGTTTTACGTGTTTACATCAAGTGTCCAGTATCTGAACTGGACACATAGTGTAAACGAAATAATTACAGCATGTGCCCAACGAGCGTTGGGCACTTCATGAAGTGCCCAGTTTTGTTGGTCACATACTGTAATTTTTAATGAAACCATTCAATTACACTATGTGCCCAGGCGAGCTGGGCACTTCATGAAGTGCCCAATTACAGCATGTGGCTACGACATATACAATTTTTATAAAAATATTGTCAAATTAATTTGTCAGCTGTTTTCAGCTAGACTTGATTACTTTTATCTTTGTGTTCGGGATGTTATAATTTTTTCACATATTAAATTTTTCTTGTTTACTTGCATTTTGTTGATTACATTTTTTGGGTCTATTTTTTGGGTTGTGGTGGTAGATTTGGAATTCTTCTTTGATATCCAGTTTTCTGTCTGTAATCCCATATTCCAATATTTCTAAGTCTTCTTCGATACTTTTAAATTCGTGTTTCTTTTTCAGCATGTGTTCGGCTACATTTGATTTCATGCTTGTCATGTTTTTGGATTTATAGGCCTGGATATGTTCTTTGTACCTACTGTTAAAGGATCTTCCGGTTTGACCTATATAATAGCTATCACATTCTGAGCATTTGATCTTATATATCCCTGATTGGTCAAAGTTTCTTTTCAAAGGATCGTTTCTTTTAGTTCTGTTTATTTTCTTCTTTATTACATCCAGAATGTTGTTTTTGGTCATGTAGCTGATTGCATAGTTAGATTTGTGGAAGGTCTTACGGATTGCTTTATTGAATGTTGTGTTGTATGGCATACAGATGACATCTTTTGGGATATTTTCCTCTTCGTTTTCTTTTTGGAAAAAAAACGCCGCGGTGGGGCGTTGAAACTGCTCGCATCTATAGTATAGAGTGGCCCTTAGAAAGGACTAGTATTATTTATCCCCATCCTAGCAGACCTGCGCACTCAGTGAATTCTAAGAACGTTTTTCTGCTTCATGAAGGTATATGTGTGGGTAAAACCATAGAACATGCCTAGAAATTATATTCATTGTCTAAATATAATTTTCTTAAGTTTTTAGGGTCTACCTTTGACTAATAACAATTACAAATGCCGTCCCAGCAATTTTTGAAAATGCTGACTAAATCTGTTTGGGTCTTTATTGAACAAAAAAGTGGGAAAGCCGTCCCGACAATTTTTGAAAATGCTGTAGATAAAATAAACAGTTTACAGTTGCACACTCTACCTCTTTCAACAACAGCTGTTATAAAGAAGGCAGGCCAGGTTCTTTAATTATTTCTAGTCAGTGATTTATTTTATGTTATATTAAAACATAAAGTAAAATGTTTAATTGTGCTGCAGCATTTTATATAGTGTATTGCATTTAAAATATATGCAAGTGTATAATTCATTAGCCATCTGGCACCAAGAAACAAATTTTCATATAAAGAAATATAATTAAATAGCAGAACAAAACATAACGTTAATTTACATCACCTGCTTTAAATTTTACTTTCATATGTTTTGTTTGTAAACAAATCTAACTAAAATGCTTTCAAAATCCCTGACATGGGTATTTTTAAGACGGTCCCAGGGCTAAGCCCTGAAAGTTATCACGAAATTGGTGGTGTATAAACCTACTCCATGAAATTCTACATGTATGTACCAAGTTTCGTGGCCATCGGTCCAGCGGTGTCTGAGTTTATCCGTGCCAACTATATATATATATATATATATACCAACATCCTCTTTTATACTTATAGATATATATAGAAACTAGAAGAACCCGTGGCTTCGCTCACGATTAAAATTGAACATACACTATCACCCATCAATTATAGACTATAGTTGTGCTTTCCCATTTATTTTTCTTGTTGTAAAATCTACTTCTTTGAACATATCAAATGTACTTCCATAAAGCAAAAAACGTTTTCAGAAATTCGCTCTTAGTATGCAGGTCTGCTACAACAGGGGTATTCTATTCCTGCATAAAGTGCCTGTCTAAATAAAGAATGTGACCATATCCAACGCCCCACCGACAAAGCCCCAAATGGTGTTGCTGCCTTGGGTAGGCTCATGCCCAATATCGGCAGTTCTTCCTCTTGCAAGTGATTTTTTCTTGTATCGGCTGTCCAGTCAATCCCGCTATCAGGTGAAGAGGATTGCACTCACACACTCAAGAGGCCAATTTACAGAGACGAACGCCGAGAAGCATTTATGGTCGTTTCTCCTTAACGCACGGTACCTGAGCTTGCCCTGATGGTGATCATGGGGCACAATATAAGGAACGGCACCCATGGCTTTTTCGACGGCACTTTGAATCTGCTCGCATATGTTACGCTTAGTTATAACTTTATTATGCACCCCCGTTGCAGCAGACCTGCGTATTAGAAATCCTATTTCTTTCCTTCATTAAAGCATACGTGTTAGAGGAACCATAGAACATGGCTTGAAATTTTATTCACTGTAAAAATATTTTTCTTTAGGTTTTAGGGTCTACCTTGAACAAAAAATTACAATGCCACTCCAGCTATTATTAAAAAGTGCTGTCTTCCGTTTTTGGACTCTATATTGAACAAAATGATTGAATGAGCCGTCCCGGCAATTTTTTTTTTAAGTGCTGTAGATAAAATTAATTCTTTACAGTAGCACACTCTTCCTCTTTAAATAGCAGTTAGTTGTCATAAAAAAGTATGAGCGATCAGTGACCACTGAAGTCCTACAGTAATCAGTTATTTATACTACATACCAGCATTTTATATAGTGTATTGAACTTTGAACAAATGCAAAAGTCTAATCCATTAACCATCTGGCACCAAGTAACAAATGTTCATGTAAACAAATACAATTAAATAGCAGAAATAAATACCATTAATTTACATCATCTGTTTTAAATTTTACTTTAATACGTTTTGTTAGTCAACAAATCTAACTCAAATTCTTTCAAAATCCCTGACATGGGTACCTTTAAGACGGTCCCAGGGCTAAGCCCTGAAAGTTATCACGAAATTAATGGTGTATAAACCTATTCCATGAAATTCTACATGTATGTACCAAGTTTCGTGGCCATCGGTCCAGCGGTGTCTGAGTTTATCCGTGCCAACTATATAAATATATATATATATATATATATATATATATATATATATACCAACATCCTCTGTTATACTTATAGATTTGAACTAATGGTGTTTTTCGCTTCTGGGGGCCCCAAAACGAAAAGTTATTATGGTCTTGGGCTTAGGTCTTACCATGAGACCTACGATAATAGCTTCTTCCCTATAGGGAAAATTCGCTAAAAATGGAGAAAACGCAGTATCAAGGAAGCTATATGCATGGCTGTAGAAAAAGATGCAATATCCCAACCAAGTACCACTATCAGCCAAATGTACATTCCCCTGATTGAAGAGATCAGTCTCGTCGCTTATGTGATGCCCCGGGGGGTTATTGCCACGCCATTGTCCAGCCTCGCTGAACCCCTAACTATCCTCGGCTTTCACTCCTGTATGGAGGCTCGGCAGCGACCTGCTCTGAGGAAGCCCGGAGGATCTTCGTCTGCTCACTAGGATACTCGCTGGCCCGCGGTGCCACGGGAGTACGGCCTGGCTGCGCACGCTCAGACGTTTAGCTGCGACGGTGTAGACGGGCAGCGGCCTGCCCTGACTACCATTAATTGGCTGTAACATACAGATACCAATTAATAAAAACAAAACTATAGTGGAAGGGGAAAACCATCCCCACTCCACCAACTGGTGGACTACAAACCAATGGCTGGGGGCTCAACACGCCCGTCCAGCGTACTGGGGGCTCAACACGCCCGTCCGGCCTTCCGCGGGCTCACCACGCCCATGCGGGTTGTCGGGGGCTCAACACGCCCATCCGACGTACCGGGGGCTCAACACGCCCGTCCGGTCTTCCGCGGGCTCAGCACGCCCATGCGGGGTGTCGGGGGCTCAACACGCCCATCCGACGTACCGGGGGCTCAACACGCCCGTCCGGTCTTCCGCGGGCTCAGCACGCCCATGCGGGTGCTGGGGGCTCAGCACGCCCGTCCAGCGTACCGGGGGCTCAACACGCCCTTCCGGTCTTCCGCGGGCTCAACACGCCCATGCGGGGTGTCGGGGGCTCAACACGCCCATCCGACGTTCCGGGGGCTCAACACGCCCTTCCGGTCTTCCGCGGGCTCATCACGCCCATGCGGGTGCTGGGGGCTCAACACGCCCGTCCAGCGTACCGGGGGCTCAACACGCCCATCCGGTCTTCCGCGGGCTCAGCACGCCCATGCGGGGTGTCGGGGGCTCAACACGCCCATGCAGGTGCTGGGGGCTCAGCACGCCCGTCCAGCGTACCGGGGGCTCAACACGCCAGTCCGGTCTTCCGCGGGCTCACCACGCCCATGCGGGTGCTGGGGGCTCAACACGCCCATCCAGCTCACCGGGGGCTCAACACGCCCATCCAGCTCACCGGGGGCTCAACACGCCCATCCGGTGGGTCGGGCCGCTAGGGCCCAACTGCCTTCCTGGTCCCCAAAGTCCGCCTTATATGCCTGCTGTCCCCACCATTGGGCACCATGATGCTCCATCCTCCCCTCCAGTGAGTACCATGAGGTACTTGGGTACCTGGTGCTCGGGTACCGTTGGGTGTTCGGGTACCACAGGGTGTTACGGTACCATATGGTGCTTGGGCACTGTGAGGTGCTTGGGTACTGTGAGGTGTTGGGATACCCTGGGGCCTCGGGTACCATGGGGTGCTAGGGTGCAGTTGGGCGCTTAGGTGCCGTAAGGTGTTGGGTACCGTTTGGCGCTCGGGTACCGTGAGGTGTTCGGGTACCCTGGGGTGCGAAAACACTTCATTACAAATGTATTCATTAAATTGTGTTTGTTCTTGTAAAAGTCTATTTTTACTCATTGTTTATATTCTCAAAATCATAATGGTGCTTTCAGCAACAATGGACGTGGGTAACTGTGACTATAATTATCGTTTGGGAAATTAAAACTGCAGTTGTAGTAAAGATTTAGTATGTATTTCGCGTGTAAAGCGTCTTTCTCGCTCTTAATACATAAATAACTATTCTGGATTAAAAGTCCTTATCAGTAAGAAAGTTTTTAATTTTAGATTTTATAGTACTGAAAGGAAGTTCAAGAATTTCTTCAGCGATTTTATAAATACGTAGATTTTTACTGCACAACCACCAGAGCACCTCCCTGGGGCCCCTGAGGATAGCCGAGGGCTGAGGGAGCATAAAACCGGTCCCGACCCCGACCTCGACGCGACCGTAATATTTCCGGAAAACGTGATCTTTTTTAAGTTTAAACCAGTGAAAATGTGAATAGTTTAAACAGATTTTCTTATACAACTGTTTTATTTGGCCTTGTTTCCATAGTTTTTAATAATGTAACAACTTTTTTAGACCTAAGGGTTACAGAAACTGATAAGGGATGAGGAGGCTTGGCTACAGGTATCCAATAATTTGGGATCATAATTTATTAACTAAACCTGAATGATTTATTTTATTTGTGGCCGAAATAAAAATGATAAAAATGATTTATTTTATTTGTGGTCTCGGCTGCATTGCCGCCTAGCCGTGGAAATTCACTCGCTAGTTTTACGGCCTGCAAAGTGAAATTTTGCTCTAGAACAGAGCTCTGGAAATCTTTCACACCTAATCAAAATGCTGAAATTACGCCCATGGTTAACAGTATTCAACCATATGACACTATCTTCAACCAATTAGATCACCAGTTTCAAGGTATGAAAGCGGTTTTGGACACTTATAGAGTGATACAACTAGAATACTTGGCAAATGTTTCAGAAAGCGACACTCACAAAAAAGCTACTGAATTTGTTGATAAATTTCCAAAGATGTTTCCCGTAGTTTTCCTTCCCAATTTTGCAGTGTTAAAGTCATTTGAAATGAAATTCAGAAAAATAAAATACGGTAAAAGAATTGGCGGAACTTTTAATTATTGATCATAGTTCGTTGTCTTCCAGTTATCTTGATGTGTGCACAGCGTACATAAGGTACTTAAATGTTTCATTAACCGTTGAAAAGGCAGAGTGATCTTTTTTCTTAAATTAACAAAAACCTATTTAAGAATTAATTACGATAACTCAAAAAAGACTAAATAGCTCAGCTCTACTCTCAATTGAAAACGACAGAGCTTTGAAAAAAATGTTGATGAGTTGATGAATTTGCCTGCTAAGGCACAAAGAAGGAAACAAATGTTTCTGTTATCAAGTAATGTTTTGGTATCTGTGTAATGTAAATAGAAACAATTAAAAGAAAGTAAAAATATTGAATGTGTTTACTGCATTTTACTTTCAGTTAACCCCTTACGCTATACAGTTTTTATTGATTATTCTTAAAGTTTATCATGAAAAAACTAAGTACTTATGGCCTAAAAAAATTTTAAAGAAAATTCCAATTTAAGTTTCACGCTCGCAAGCACATGCACAAGTAAGATATGGGGGGCCCCGCCAGCTAGTCTTGCCCCGGGGCCCCCAAAATTTAAGGTTACGGCCCTCTGTTACTGCACTATATTGAGGAGAATACTTTAAGAATGTCAACTTGTCATTGGGTATTTGAAATCTGTCTGTGTCTAGTAATGGAATTGGATTCATGTTTGAAGGCATTTTCCAAATAAAAAAATTATTGTTCTTCGCAACAAGTATCAATTCTAAAATAAATAAACAGGGCAATCTTAAGATATTTAACACTAGGGTCTTCATGAGGTCGGCTTACTTTTAAAAGTTTGTGGCTGGATGAACCGAAAACCGAGGCCGGATGTGGGGGCACTACTTGGATCTGCCTCGTTTTCACATGATTTAGTATACTAACTTTTAAATGTTTAGAACTTCAAACTTTGAACGCAAATAATAACCAATATGACAAATTTTGTTGTAGGATATAAGTATCCACTT
The DNA here is from genome assembly GCA_035578135.1 of Flexamia atlantica. NCBI lineage: Eukaryota > Metazoa > Arthropoda > Insecta > Hemiptera > Cicadellidae > Flexamia > Flexamia atlantica. The sequence goes on along the minus strand of JAQJVK010000006.1, from coordinate 7,425,027 downwards.
TATCCCTTTTAAAAATTGTGGTCTAAGTTTTCAAGGCTCAATATCGTAAAGAATATAAATTAAAAACAATGTTTTAAAGGCAAAAGTATGCAGTTTAATTGTTTTGTAATAATCTATAGTTATATTAGGGCCACAAAATAAAAAAACTGGGTAGTTTTACATTTTGTATGTTTCTCGTAGAGATGAAGGAAATTTTAAGAAATTTGGCTCTTCGGAAGTTTTGTTAAATTACAGTGGACTCCACTATCCAGCCATTTCAGAACTGATATTCAGTCGAATAACGACTCAGCCGTTTAAAGTGAGGTGCCCAAACATTTTTTTGTGAAATGAAAGCCATAATGCACTCTGTATTTTCCAATAATGATTACTTCGTAAAAGTATTATTATAGTGATTTTTTATGATAATTTGTACATAATAGTTCCCAAGGAAACTGACGATGTTTTCCACTTCCTACCGATATTGGCCAGTTAAACCGATGCTTTGATGAAAATTGGCTGGTCAAAAATACTTTCCTCGGAGTATAATTCGGTAAAAGCTTTGGTCGATTGAAAGTTGATCAGATACGAAGATGTCTACTGTATTATGTAAAAATACATACATACACATAGATGTAAGATTACAGGTTTTAGGACATATGTTCACAGCAACGGTTACGTTATTTTTCTGCATAAAACATAATTGGAAATGTTTTCCCGAACACTCGATTTCATTCCACAGATTTAGGCAAAGTACTACTGTACTTTTATGTTTAAACTAAAAAAACTGCCAAAAAAATCAACTAAAACTGCCAAAAACTAAATCAACTGCTCTGACTGCTGGGTTATTAATCAAGTACATTACCTGACAGAAGAATTAATTAGCTATACTATCCTCGAGTCACAAAGTTTTCTGGCCCTCTTATTACTGGATTACAAATGTTTAGATTCTGATGAAATTCAATTTGAAGCATTATTGTGGGTAAGATAGAGTATCAACTGTATCTCAATTATCTGACAGAAATAGAATAACTCAATAAGAAGGAGAGAGTTCTCCCAGCATACCAATGTCTTCTTTATGTCTTTATGTCTTCTTTATGTCAAATTGCTTCTTTATCTAACAGTCATAATCCAAAAGCAACATATTTTTAGTCAATTTGAGCACATATAAACTATATTAATATTAATTTTGGTTTTAAATGTTACGTCAATTTACTATAGTAAATTATAATTATAATTTTAACATAACAAGTTTATTTAGATAAGTATAGGCTCTTCTTTTAATACTGAAAATAAAGTTGTACAAGTACTTTATTTAAAGTTGAATCTATATTTTCCCAAAATCTAGAATGAAATTATTTTTGTTTACCCCTTAATTATTGTTATTTGTTGTGAATTTAATTCTTTCGAACTATTGTTGAACCTTTGAATATAAGTCAATTAATAAAGATGCTGGGGAGCATCTATTATGTTGACCCCCTTCACTCCTTGTAGCAGACTTTTAGCGGTGACACTATCTGACCTCGGCAAATACATAACTCCCCCTTCCATTTATCTCAATCCTGCCTGCTACTCCTGATGAACTATTGAATCATTCTTTTTTACCATCCTGCATAATTAATTAGCCGTAGAGACTTGTTCCATTTGTTTTCTTATAGAAGGAAAGTATGATAATAACTTTAAAACATAATGTCAAAAAAAGAAGACAAACAATTCTGTTAGCAAAGTTATGAAATTAGTTGTTAATCTTTAATATTTACATAATACTAAAACAATAATCCTTCCCTCTGCGTAACAAGTAACTGTTATTTTATTTATAAGTAACTGATAGTCAAATTAAAATAATTAAAGAGAACTCATATCGTGCAAATTAAAAATTACTACTATGGTTAACATAGGTCTCAGAATCATAAAAAGTTTCTTATAAAGTGAAAAGAATGTTTAAAAATACTGACAGTCAGACTCATTACTAATAAAGGCAATTTTATTAAAATTTCATTGATAAAGTAATTGAATGTTTTGCAAGAATATGGTTGTTTTAGTGGGCCAAGGTAACAGACTTTTTTTGCATGCTATGAAGTAATTTTAAGCTCTTTCAAGAGCACCAAGCTGTATTGAAGCACACATGCTTCTTCTGAAATTCTATATAAAATCAACCCCTAATTAATTTGTCAAACTGCAATACCCATCGTAACAACTATTTTTCACTTAATCACTTTAATAAGACAGGTACCTCATGGAGGACGTTACCCTGAATATGAGTGAAGGATGAGTGTGATGATCGTGATGATAGTGGCGCGATCTTGTAGCCTTGTTACTGACTAAGGTTGGCATGTTCCTTAAGTAGAATATAAAATATAGAATAAAAAAAGATCTGTCAGGATTGTTAATTATGCCTGGCCCAACAACCAATGGCAGCTGGCTCCAGAAACAACCCTTCAAAAAGCTACTAACTTTTCTCGGGATCGATCCGGCTACCTTTTTTTTTTAAATAGTTTAATTAAATTTTAGGTGAAAAAACCTATTATTTTTATTCACCCCAATTTATAAGCTATTCCAATTAGTGATTAATAAACCTAATGTGCTATTTGTTCCAAAAACGAAAATCACTTCACATTTTTAATAAATAACAAGAATACAGCAAACCTGAATCCTAAGCCCGATGCAAAAACTAAATATCTTGGAATTGCTACAAACTTAGAAATGACTTAAGATGCCATATTAATTGATTTCTTCCTTATGTTTTGCTTGCAGCATTAAAAAGTTTACATTAAGATGTATTGTTTTGCCCAGATCATTTATACGGCCTCAATTTAATAATCAATGGAATCCAACAGGCCGTATGTTCCGCCAATAATGGCATCAATCACACGTTATACAAAAATCAATTGTTTATTAAACAGAAATTACTTAAAGTATTGAGAGTATCTCAATTATAAAATTTAGTTTATTATCCTGAAATTAAGATCTATTCATAAAATGATACGAAGTGATAATTTAAAGACACCCCGTCTCAAAAAATTTAATCTTTTATACAAGTTTTGTTTTTTAAATGATTAATGAACAATTAACAACAAAACATACATTGAAAAAATTTTTAGTGCAGATTTTTTTACGTAAGTATTATTTATTCCCATACCCCTCCGTTAGATGCCTTCTTTAAACAGACTGGCCCAGATGACAGTTTTTCTGTGTGATAAAAAAAAGGTATTTAGTCCAGTAACTGAAGGTAAAAAACGGCGAAACTGAAGAATTTTCTCAGTCACCACCGATTTGCATGAAAATTTGCATTTCGGCTCTACTTGGCCTCTACTTAAAAGTTAAAATGGTTTTAAGGGTTACTTTATTTAAAAGGGGTAAAAACCCCTAATAAAATACGAATTATTAAAACAAATTTATAATATATTTAACTATTGAAGGAATCTCTAAAAATGATCTGATCGCAATGAAATTTGGCATGAACGTGTGAAATGATAGTTATTATAATAAGATGCAAAATCAACCATATTTAAAATCAGCCCCTACCGGAAGGGGGGTTATGGGAGGGTGTACCCCTCAAAAAGGGATTTTACCCTTAAAAAACGGTTTTTTTATTTAATACAATGTCACTCAGAAAAATGTACTGCTGAAATACCCATAAAAACGGAAACTACATGACAGACGTACATACTTCAGATTTGCCTTTACGTGTACGGGTGCTCCCGTACTGGTGGAGGGTCGTTACAATCATTCAGGAGGTCTGGGGCTAAACAGGTGGAACGCCCTGTTTTCCAAGGCACGGCAGAATGTAGCACTTGTCTCGCAGAGGGGCGATCAGGTTGTTCCAGACTGCCTGTACTGAGCCAACTGACGGACAGTTTAGACCTTCCAGACTGCCTGTACGGAGCCAACTGACGGACAGTTTAGACCTTCCAGACTGCCTGTACGGAGTCAACTGACTGACAGTTTAGGCCTTCCAGACTGCCTGTACGGAGCCAACTGACGGACAGTTTAGACCTTCCAGACTGCCTGTACGGAGCCAACTGACTGACAGTTTAGGCCTTCCAGACTGCCTGTACGGAGCCAACTGACGGACAGTTTAGACCTTCCAGACTGCCTGTACGGAGCCAACTGACTGACAGTTTAGGCCTTCCAGACTGCCTGTACGGAGCCAACTGACGGACAGTTTAGGCCCTCCAGACTGCCTGTACGGAGCCAACTGACGGACAGTTTAGGCCTTCCAGACTACCTGTACGGAGCCAACTGACGGACAGTTTAGGCCTTCCAGACTGCCTGTACGGAGCCAACTGACTGACAGTTTAGGCCTTCCAGACTGCCTGTACGGAGCCAACTGACTGACAGTTTAGGCCTTCCAGACTGCCTGTGCGGAGCCAACCGACTGACAGTTTAGGCCTTCCAGACTGCCTGTACGGAGCCAACCGACGGACAGTTTAGGCCTTCCAGACTGCCTGTACGGAGCCAACTGACGGACAGTTTAGGCCTTCCAGACTACCTGTACGGAGCCAACTGACTGACAGTTTAGGCCTTCCAGACTGCCTGTACGGAGCCAACTGACTGACAGTTTAGGCCTTCCAGACTGCCTGTACGGAGCCAACTGACTGACAGTTTAGGCCTTCCAGACTGCCTGTACGGAGCCAACTGACTGACAGTTTAGGCCTTCCAGACTGCCTGTACGCAGTCAACTGACGGACAGTTTAGGCCCTCCAGACCGCTTATACGGAACCAACCGATGGACAGTTTAGATCCTCCAGACTACCAGAACGGAACCAACTGACGGACAGTTTAGGCCTTCCAGACTGACTGTAACAGCCGTCCTACATTATGGGAACACCCGCACACGTACTGGTAAATCTGAAGTATGTTACGTCTGTCACGTGGCTTCCGTTATTACGGCAGGAACACCTGTTTTTACGGCGAGAACACAAACGATGGCATTACAAAGTACAAATATTATTGTATAAGTAAAATTACTATATCACGCTAAATACAAAAAAACACACAAACTGTGGACTAATTGTTCAAGGAAAAAAGCCTCAACCTTTCTAATTTTGAATCAATTACTAATATCTGTGAAATCATAAGCAACTACTGTGACAAGCTCACGATAAGCTTCTCACGATGGTATAAATAATTTTATCTACAACCATTGCAATAAGCACCAATTATGGTATTACAATAAACATTATAATGATATACATTAAAACACCAAAAACCAAGCAGTACTCTAATGACGACTTTAGAGTACTGGAGTCACTTTAGAGTACTGGTTCTAGACCAATGAGAGCTCGGCATTTGACGGAAGTAGTGTCATAATAACAATTACGCAATTCGCACATCAGCTGATTGTTGCATTACGATTCATGTTTGAGTTTACTTATCCCATCAGCTGATTGTTCCACAACGATTCATGGTTCAGTCTGCTTATTTGCCTAACCTCAAATTTTAGTTGACCTATTCCATTATTAGTAAATGTCATGAGTTTTGTTTAACTTCGGGGGAAATTTTGTCGTATATTGTTGGTCGTAGATAAAATAGTGTATGCAACGATTGTATAATGCCTTTAAGCCACGAGTGAGATATTTAGAACACTCGCTTCGCTCACTCTTCTCGCTTCTCACTCGCTTATCTCACTCGTGGCTTAAAGGCATTCATTATACAATCGTTGCATAAACTACTATTACAAAACCCCCAATTACCATATGATTATTGAGATATCTCAGAATTCGTCAATATACTGACTGGGTGTACCCGAAATACATCCGACAAACTTTGGGATATTGTTCCTGAGGTCAAAACAAATAAAAAATGTTATATAAGTATATATCCTATCTCGCTCCATTTTCCGTCTGTCGGTCTGAACGTGGTTTTTACATGACTAATCATAACTTTTGAACTACTAGAGGTACAAACTTCAAACTTGGTACACATATGCTGTCTAATAGTACCTATCTTTGTGCTGAGTATCAAGTTTCTACTTTGTACCATTTAAAAATGGCGGCCGTTTTAATTTTTTAAAGCTTAATAACTCAGGAACTAAAAAAGGTAATGAAAGATAACAAGAGACAAAAAAGGTGTAAAATTGAATTTCATTTCAGGAAATGTACAAATTTAATAAGGTCATAACTCAAATAAAGGAGAAAATAAAATGTTCTTAAGTTTTAACCGTAACTGTTGGCAAATTTTATAATTTAGCAAGTTGTAACTTTATAAAAATTAAATTTTCTCCGTTATTAGTGTTATGACTCTATTGAAATTGTATATTTTCTTAAAGGAAATTAAATTTCGCACCTTTTTTGTGTCTTGTTATTTTTTTAAAAAGTTTATAATTTCTGATTTATTAAGCTTTGAAAAATTAAAACGGCCGCCATTTTAAAATGGTACAAAGTAGAAACGTAATACTCAGCACAAAGATAGGTCCTATTGGCCAGCAAATGTGTGCCAAGTTTGAAGTTGGTACCTCTAGTAGTTCAAAAGTTATGATTAATCAGGTAAAAAACACGTTCAGACCAACAGGCGGAAAACGGAGCGAGATAGGATGTATACTTAAATGACATATTTTATTTGTTTTGTCCTCAGGAACAATATTCCAAAGTTTATCGGTGTATTTCGGATACACCTTGTATATACAACATAATGCATGGTTCATGTTAACTTAGGTTGGCTATAGTGATAGTGACAGCTTGGATAAAACAGAGAATCTCTGGCACTCACTTGACTAATAATTGAAAAGCATGTATTTGATGATAACAAAAATTCAGCCAGGAAAATTAATTATCTTTAGTTATAACTGTTGTGAATCACTACTTCTATAACTACTTGATGAACACTATAAATACATGTTTTAACATCAATAAGAGAGTTTTTAATTGCTTTGGTACAAATAAATTACAAACTTCAGAATGAGGTTTTGAGTTTTTAATCAAAAGTGCGAGAATGAAAAATTAATATAGTTACGAAATTTGGATATTTACGTCAAGAAACATGGTGTTCTAAATGAGGACTCTTTATGCTATTTCACATTGTTTTGAGTTTTATAACTTATAATAATTAGCATTTGGGCAGGTCAAACAGAATTTTATAAGAAATAGACAACATTCGGTGCAGTATATATGCCATTCATAAAATGTCAGCCATAAAAAGTCAAAATGACAGCCAAGCGAGTCAAAGGAAATTCTGCTCAGCATTTGATTCGTAAACTACCATACGAATTTACGAATTTATTTAGGCATTAGGCTCTGGTATAGTTAATTATCGAGACCCAAGAATAAGTTTTTAAAGTTTACATGGTTAAGTTTGCCGATTTGACTTAATGTTAGAAATACGAAATCAACGCAGTAAATGATCGTTCGTTAGTATGAAAAACTTGTTTAAGACTTGATAATTACATTTATAGTATACAACAAAACATATTAGGTCTCATATTATGCAGATTTTAATAGCCTAAGTGAGTGTAATCCGAAAAGGTAATTTATTCGGAGGAAAATAGAAAATAAAAATTTTGAAAATAACCTAGTAAGAAAACTAATAATTAAATGGCATCTGAATTAAAGTATTTCTTCAAAGTAATACTTATTGGATGAGGAGCACTTACGAACAATTTTAACTGATTCAACATTATACTTGTAGTTGACCTTAGATAAAGCTGACCTAAAATCTTATTTAAAGATAATTTTAACACACTTTTTCTAAAAAAACGTTTTTAAAAAGTATTGTAATAAAATTAAGTTGGTGAGTTTAGTTAATTGGAGGATTTACTGAAGTACGGTACCCAGGGCTGACAAGAGTAGAACAAAACCATTCCAAGCCTAAATGTATTGAAAGAACCGTATTTCATGTTAGGAAAGATAAAGGATTTTATAGTTTTAGAAAAATGGGGACGAATCAATTGTTATTGAAGCAGTGCACCTTCTCATCTGCGGCATAAACTTAAAATTTTATCACTAATGACCATTTGGAAGCTCGCTATTTCATGCCGCTTTTTAAAATTCAATTTAAGGGCTCGATTACTTTTCATTTTTGATTTTGATAAGGCAAAGTACCAAAGTATTAAGAATTTATCATCACACACACAGCCATATTTTATGGATCACATATTGTATACGGTATTTTGTCTTACTGAATCTTCATTTCAGCGCACTCAACAAGATTAAAACATAAAGTGATGCCCGACATTTCTGTTACTCATAATGTTATCAACGTAAGTCTGCTCAAGTAAAAACTTAATCTTGGTTGTATTTGATCACCTTAGGATATTCATTTGTTGCCGAGCCTTTATTGGATTAGTTTTTTTTTTTTTTTAACCCAAATGTTGTAATATAGTCGTAGTAAAAATTTATCTGAGATTTTAAGCTATGTTTACCCTTAACATCACCAAACTTGTACAGATAGGCCTTTAACTGATTCTTCAACTTAGACAAGTATTTAATCAAAACGCTATCATCTTCATTAGAGTTTGCAAACATTTTGCAGGTAATTAATTTTGAGCGAAAATAACTATCAGTATGCCTACTTGTTCTCTGATACTGTGATACTTTGTAAGCTTAAATATTCCATACAAAAATTAGGAATATGATAAAATGCGAGAATGTTAGTTCAATGTTTACTACTCGTTATACGAGGAAATATTTAATTAATAAATTCTACCGGAAAAGATTATTTAGAAGATTAGTAGTTTTTAGGATTGAATTAGATATAGAAAATATTAAGTCAACAATTATTGCATTTTTTCTTGGCTATTCATAATTATTAAAACCCTTCGACCGCCAAGCAAATAACAGGTGGGAGCGTCAGTGCGCCGGTCGTAAATTGACGTGAGAACCCTAGAACGACAAAGGGTTTTAGCCGTTTTGTTCCATTACACATAAACTATTTTCATTACGTTATTTTTTATGGTAGAGCGATGTTTTTGGTATATTTTATGGCGATAAAAGTGGCAACATTTACGTACAAAATAAAGTAAAAATTTATTAATAGCATGACATTATAAAATAAACAAAGTAAAAAAGATGAAAATCCTAAATTGTTTTTCAAGTTTGTTTAAAAAAATAGAGAGGTAATTTTATTTTGCTAATTTTCGTTAACAACTTGTCCTACATTTAATTGCGAACAAAACTGCGTGCAAATTGAATCCATCTTCTATATTATTAAAAGAATTTCTGGGATTTTGTACAGAGCAAATCAACCCCTAGAAATTAATTTATTCCACATATTTACCATCAAACTAAAGCTATTACTCTCTAGATGTTCCTTTGCGGGTTTGGAAAATATACCATGGAAAGCCTTCACACAGGAGGCTTTTGAAATTCCAGCGAAAGTGCTACTATCCACTTCCAGCGAAGAGGTAAAACCTGTGAACTTATTCCAATTCACATTTGTTTGTAGCAGAACAGATGATCAAGATTTAAAATAGTTCCAGAGATATACCACAGAATGCAGGGCTAGCAGAAGTCAGTTAACATTTATTTACATCATGTTGTTGTATCTTAGAATATTGACGTTTTGTAAGACAACAGAATATAAGGAAGAGTATACCAACAGTCTTTAATGGTCTTAATTTACTGCATTTCTTTTCTTAAAAAGGAAACTTAAAAAGGAACTTAAGTAACTCAGGAGGTGCTCTGGAGACGGGATTTTCTAACAAATAACTGACAGTGAATACACATTGATACATGTTTCAACACATTGAAGCATGTTTCAACGTTTAGAGTTTTAAAATATCAATATTAGTTCAATATTATTAAAAAAATCGTTTCAAAACGCATTATAAATTTAAAACCTGTATTTTGTAAATGTACTTGAAATGAGAAGGATATTGATCAAAGTGTTAACGGTTAGCCTGCCTATTTTACTCGATTTTTAAATGTACCAGTGACAATTTGCCTACTATTTAATTAAGGCATTTCATAGAAAGTTATGTTATTTGCTTTGGTAAAAATCTGCTAAACATGTATTTAAGATGCAAAACAAAAAAGAAGGTCATTTTGAAAATTTAATTCCTTGGCCGTTGTGAGCGGAATATTTTTTTAATGGCTATTTTATAAATTTTATTTAGAGATTAGTTCATCAGTAGATCAGTGGTTTGTCCATCTTCTTACCGTTTGTTGTTAAAACCTAACAAAGATGAATGCAAGAAACTGACGCGTGGATTTTGTGAAGAGACAACATTAAGACTCAATACTGTTGAAAAGAGAACTCAGAACTGTTGAACTGTTGAACTGTTGAACTGTTGAACAGAGACATGAAGAAGCGCCAAGCAATGAAGATCCATGTAAAGTAACCCCCATTTTAGGCAAAATGAATGCTGTTACACTGTCGAAATTTCAAAGTGTAGAACGTATACATAGACAATTACAGTATAAAGCAGATGAAATAAACAAACTTCTCAAATTCTGTGAGGAATTTCTTACCCATATTGAAATTTCAAGTCTAAAGTAAAGTTATTTCTAAAAGTCTGTTCCGATGAGAAGTTCAATTACTCACAAATTTCATTCCAGTGCTATGACACAAAGAATTAGACTAGAAAATTAAAACAAATCTCAAAAATTCACACACTTTCTCATTAAAAGGTATTTTACGCAGCAATACTCCACATATAACCAACATGACATGTCAACATGGTGCACCAAAGTCTATTTTACCAAGTTGTTTTTAAGTCACGAAGTGACGCGGCTGCTAGTAATAATTAAACAATTAATTACATTACTACAGAGCAGTCCGTTGCCTCACGTTCACCGCTACCTACTGTGTAATAAAAAATGAGCCCAGGTAAAAAATCAAATATTCCCTATTAGACACCCCCAAATTTCCTCACATCAGGCTCATGAACCCTTAATATCAGTGACTACCGAGTCTAGCTTTATTATAACTATATATAAATAGCAAAATAGTAATAATAAGCATATATATAGGCTCACGGGGTTCAACGGTCTTATGGAACCTGGCTATATCTAGGCTCTTGGCGGTCAATGCAACTTTGCCTACATATAGGCCACTGGCGGTCAAAGGGTTTTAATAGGTCACAACATATCAAGTCAAAACTTCCCCACGATATTGAAAAACCACATTAACTCGATAACTACAATGTATATCTCTTGTTTTGAAAAGTCCACGCAAACCAAAAATTGAAGTAAAAACTTTATATTTATGATCTGATCAGTCGCTTGTTTGCTTGACAGTTGTAAGATTGTAATGTGACATTTTCCATTATCACATTTTTTTAGTCCTCTATGAAGATGAGCCAATGAAATATCCACTTTTGAAGATGTTCAAAGAATTACAATATAAATTCAGTATAAACGACGCATGAAATCGGATCGTCAGTGTTGGGAGACAAACTGTAACTTTTTAACATAACAACCACATTCACAATGTGAGTAACTCAATACATGAAACCCCGGCCAACATATACTGTACTCGTACCCCACTCTGGGGGAGCAGCCTGGTACAGTGGTAGAACACGGGACTTCGAACTTCAGGGGCCTGCGTTCAAATCCTGCCAGTTACCAATGGCAATTTGCTATATGATGATGCCACAACTGTGGAATAAATATAACTTTATTTCATGGCTGCAAAGCAAGTCCACGGAAACTACCAAGCCTGGCCTTCATCTAGAAGTATTTGCATGACCCAACATACACAATTGAATCTTCACCCAGAATATTGTCAATGGGATGATTATGACCAAAAAGCATGTCTTTCACGAGGGACAAGGGAATGAATACAGTAAAGCTTTGAAATCTAAGAGCCTACTTAAAAATTGACTGTAGCCTGCCTAAAATTTTAAATTTGTTGACATTAATAAACGGTAGAGGTAACACCCAAGGCAGTGGTGCTGACTTGTAAGCAGAATCAACTTAGTAATTGTCTAAAAGATTTAATGGTATTTTATTTCATCAATTTTGATTTCAAATCAAGGTGAGTTATTTTATTTATTGGCGAGTGGCAACACTAGAGGAAATGTTTTATATTTATAATAAACAATAAACTCTTGTTTCGTTATGTCTAATAAACTTTTTTTTTATAGCATAATTATTTTGTAGGCCAATTAACAATGGAGCAATTGGAATTAAATACTGATTTACAGCTAGTTTTATTTATTATGTGTCTCTACCACAGTAGCGTTGTTTAATGTTTTGATCAGGAACTGTCAAAATCCAGGTCCAGGTTCTGTCCAGGAACTGTCCAAGAACTGTCCCGGTCTTGTACTATCTAACGGCGCCTTTTTTTCATTAGAGAGCATCATTAATGCATAGCCCAATTACATGGCAACACAGATTTCGACCTGAACCAGTTTATATCCTGGTCAGGAATCGAATCAGCGACCCTAAGGTTATGGGTGAGCGCTTTATCCACTCGGCTGTCCTGTAAATTAGGTTGATTGACCAGTAGTCTTCGATTGACAAAGTGAGCACATTATTACTGTGCTTCCTGGCTGATTATTATCAAACTGCTATTTTCCATCAACCTGTTTCTAATGTACTGTAGTTATTAATTCAATCAATTTTACTAACCTAGATTGACTAGGTAGGTTTTTGAAGCCTGTTAAAATTTTTGCTATTTCAAAGTGTATGATTTCTTAGTAACCACTGAATTAATAAATAAAACGGATGATTGATAAAATATAATGTTATACTGGGTAAAAATCACTGTAGATAAAAACATGGAAATAATAAGCACTAAGGTGTTTTTTTCTTTATCTGACACTACATTATTAGAATTCCTCAGTGAACATACACTTGTGAGAGAGGTATTTTGCTGGAGGTGCGCTTTTTTGTCCAGGTCAGACTGGTTAAAATCTTTAATAATTTTACTTTGCTTTTTTACCCACCCAGTAAATGTTAAATTAATTTTCATTGTAAATAAGATGGCTGCGATCAGATTCAAAATAGATACTAATGTGATTTGATTAATACGGCAATTATTTAGTATAAAATTAGGTTAGAGATGTATTTTATTTATTGATTTGTAATATTAAAAACTAGTAGGTTTTATTAGACTTATTTCAAAATAATTAGTTATGTTTATAAATCTTTTTAGAAAAATTGATCATTAGTGAATGAAAGGATTTATTGCAGTAAAATACAATACCCCCGTTGCAGCAGACCTACAAACTCAGCGAATTTCAAATGCAAAACAACACATTTCAATCCAACATAGCGAGATTTGATATGTTTTTGTCAGCTCCATAAACAGGGGGAATGAGTATACAGGTTTGCTGCTACAGGTATATTAAATTGGGGTGGTTTTAATTCAATATTTAATAGATCTGAACCAGAAGAAGCCATTTACCAAGTGTTATCAAGATATGTTGAAAAATAAGCGAGATATAGAATTTTACTTAATTTCCATAAGGTTAACATTGGGACACTGTACTGTATTTACCACTTTCAATATCTCGGTAACCAATGGTCATAGAGCTATGATTCGAAATACTAAATTTTTTTTAGTTGAATTCAATGGTGGAATCCAAAATTGGATTACTTTAATTTTTCCATATGAAAAACGCAAAAACCCATTTTTGGGGGGTTTATCCCCCTTTACCCCCCCCCCCTTCTGGTGGCCCGATCAGGCTGGTTTACGAAATCGTCCAATTGATTACCACTTTACTTGTCTGTACCAAATTTCATAAAGATCGGACCATTTTTACGGCCGCTTTCGTACTTACAGACACATCGATATAGTGTATAGATATAATAGATATTTATATATACCTAAAAATTCAAACGAATGGTGTTTTTTGCTTCTGGGGGCCCCAAAACGAAAAGTTATCATGGTCTCAGGCTTAGGTCTTACCATGAGACCTACGGTAACAGGTTCTTCCCTATGGGGGAAATTCGCTAAAAATATACAGCACGAATAATTATTTGTACTTGCATTAAAATAAAAAAAAACTCCTTGATGCACACTTTCTTGATGTACTATTAAAAGTAAAAATAAATAAAACTGTATGCTAGGAATTGCCTTAAAAAATTGCAAACGGTAAGGTGGTCTACGGAAAAGCCGATATGGGCACAACTGCCTATGCGTCAGGTTTGTGAAGCGTCCTAAATAAAGTTAGACATGACCTTAGAATGAAAACTTGCAAACAGGGAGAGCTTAAAGAATTGTGTTAAAACAGTAAAATTAAAATGTAATTGAAAAAAAAAACTAAAAAGAAACAGCCTATACTCTTATACGAGCAATGTTATCTTGCGTGATTTATGCGTGTGTGCTTGCTTTGTTTTCACAATTGTAATCACAAGGTGTTCAAGTAAAATTTAATTTTAATCGTTATATGATGGGTAATGAAATTTGTTATTTCGTTCCTTGATGAAATAATAGTATATTTCATTACAAGGACCTAAAGTGACGCTTTTCGTACAAGGTCAAGTTTTACAATCGAGGCTGTAAGCCGAGGTTGAAAAATGACCGAGTGACGAAAAGCAGCTTTAGGTCCGTGTGATGAACTACCGTATATTTTTCGTTATATTGCTCAATGCAATACGTAAACTACTAAAGAAAACCAAAATGTTACAGCTTGTTTACCTTTAAAGATGCCTTCAAAAGATGCCGCCATCTTGTCCTTGCTATTTGAAGCAATCAGCTGATTGTCTGTTTCATTTGTGTTAGGGTAGACTGACAACAATGAACAACTATCGATGTAATAATCGATTAGTGAAATGAGCGAGTTTCACAAATTGATTAAACAGACAACAATGAATGTTTCGATAATAACGATGAATGTTTCGATTATTTGTAATCGAATGAATATTGTTCGATTATTACGACGTACTCGGCACTTTTTGACTTTTATAGTCCTAGGACTATAAAGAGTCAGCAGAGTCGAGTACATCAGCTTTTAATTCCTAGGAATAAAAAGAGTGTATTTAGGTCCGGAAAACATGCATTAAAAACATCTGTTTTTATTCCCAAATGCCTCTTCTGGCCTGGAATAAAAATAAAAACATGAATACTACCTTCTACTTTTTACCAAAATATGTATTTTCATATAAAAATTAATAAAAATCGGGTTTACCTATATACTAACCGACAATAACAGACACTGTACTATTATCTCTGTGTATTGTGCTTGTTTGTTATGGCGAGTGACGATGGGCTTCATAGTGAGTAAAGAAACAAGACGCCAAGTAGCGTTTCCCCTTTAAATCAGCCACGCAGTACAATCCAGATTTAAATTGGACATCAGATTTATCATTTGTTTTGTTATGTATTTTTCGAAAGTCTATATGTTATTTGTACAGTTCAATATACATGCATTGATAATAATTTCGCTTCGAAACCATCTTTGGAGTGACAACTAAAAATCCTGTTTAATTCATACTTATGATCTTCCATTGTTTTAATAGTAAAACTAACTAGAAATTATTTTATTTGCATTTACCAGTCATTGCGAACCATTTCTCTAAATCGCAACAACCTCCCATACTGGGCGCAATTAAGGTAACTTGTTGTACATTTTAACACACTGTTTACGCAATAGTTCAATCTGTTAATATATTTAAATTTATTTCGTAAGCATGGTTATCATGTTATTATCATCAAATAAAAAACATCTATGCATAATTTAAGATTTTTGTAAAAAACTGGTAATAATACTAATTTTCTAAATAAATGAATTTTATAAGTAGTTTATTATCAACCCATTGATTCCCAAGTTTTTTTTATTTCTCAAGTTTTAGTTGAAATGTTTTTATTTTGTCTTTATTTGCTCTAATTGTCTATTGAAAATTGAAAATGTCGATCAATATCTACAACTGAAAGTAGGCAATTATACGACCTCATCATCCGGAAAAGGGAAGAGTAACCATGTGCCAGTCCTAGCCTGAGGTAGAAAAAAAGAAGAGAAACCGACATCTTGAATTTAAATTTAGAACCCGAATAGGCAAAGCTGCCAAGAGGGCAGGATCGTCGGGTCGACCTGTCCCCGGACCAGCTTGTACAGAAACATCAACTCCTGGACCTTTCCCCTAAGGCCTAGACTCTCCAACTCAAACATTTCCAATAAATCATCATAAGGTATCTGAGTTGTGTAGAAATTATAGGATTTAAAAAACAATTACCTTAAAAATCTTTTTTGAACTTTTTCAAGTGCTTCATAGTAAGTGATCTGAACTGGGCTCCAAATAATAGCTGCACTCTATAGTCTTGACCTGACCAATGACATGTACAAATTTAACAATGTTTTACATCTTTAAAAATTGATCCGCTTCTTATTGTAAATCCCATCATTTTATTAGCACTCGCAATACATTTATGAATGCGATAGGTAAATGATAGATTTGAGTTGATGTAAAGGCCTAAATCTTTTACCACTTCTACTCTGCATACTTTGACACCATCAAGTAAACAGTTCTGATTTACAAAAAATATAGATCTCGTAAACGTCATTACACTGCATTTAGAAATGTTAAAATTCATTTTGTTTTTCTTACCCCACAAATTTACTCTGTGAAGGTCTGTCTGTAATAATTTAGCGTCCTCTTTGCTCGAAATGTGCATAAAAAGTTTTAGATCATCAGCAAAAAGCAGGGCCTGGGATGATAACAGACATTAAGATAAATCATTAATTAAAACTCTAAACAAACATGGCCCAAGATTTGACCCTTGAGGAACACCATACTGAACTGTAAAAGAAGGAGAGCAAGAATTAATTGTCATAGTAAACAAATTGTTTCCTATTACAAATATAAGATTTAAAGAAGGCTAATAAACAATTTGAAATCCCATAGAAATTCAATTTTCTCGATAAAATTTTATGGTGTACCCTATCAAATGCCTTGGCCAGATTAAGGAATAAGGCATCAATCTGAGTCTGAGAGTCCAGGCCCGAGGAAACATAAGAAATAAAATTTAATAGATTGGTGTTAATAGAACGTTGAGGTACAAAGCCATGTTGAATAGGAGAAACGTACTTTTTAAAACTGAATAACGGTTTGTGAATTATTATCTCAAAAGTTTTGGCTGGTGTTGATAACATAGCAACTGGTCTGTAGTTTTTAATTTCCGATTCCTTACCACTTCTAAAAATTGGAGTAATTTTAGTTATTTTCCATTTCTCAGGAAATATATTATTTCTTAAACTTAAATAAAAAAAGGAAAGCCAGGGGTTTAATTACAAATCCTGAGCATCCCTTAAAGAGATACTGAGGCAAAAGATCGGGTCATGTTGTTGCTTTTGACTTAAATTGTTTGATGGCATCCAGAACCTGATGCTCCGCTATTCGGTCCAGGGACAGGCACGACACACGCGCCATGACGGGCCCGCCACTCGCCGCTTCCGCCGACGCCGACGGCTCCACTTGATACTTGCTGCATACAGAGCAAATAAAATCACCGAAAGCCCCGGCGAGCCGTAAATCGCCCCATTGTAATTCATTACTAAGCTGCGATTGTTTACCTTGCGTTTGGCTCTTCTACTCGACGGATCTTCATAATTGTGGTCTTAAATTAATGTATGCACGCACAGATTTGCCATCAAGCATAGGCATTCATTAATCTACTGTATTACTCGACCAAAAAACATAAATTTGATTATTTCCCGAATTTTGAATTC